>JABSTT010001662.1:0-481315 GCA_013339685.2 Hyalomma asiaticum | reverse complement strand
CTCAAAAACTGCTTTTTTTGCAGTGTCGCTATATCGGGACCCGTGAACGGAGTGCACGAAGTGTTTCGCCGGACCGTTTGCTGTGAATTTTACGTGGATCTGCCCCTGGGACGAGGATTCACCCGCGAGTCGCCTCTGCACATGCGCATCTAGCCAGCTCGGCCCAAGAAAAGCGGAGCACGGCGATCCGCCCACCACTTGGCAGCAGCGGCAGCGAGCCGTGAACATCGTCTCAAAAACTGCAAAAAACTGCTTTTATAGCAGTGTCCCTCTATAGGGACCCGTGAACGGAGTGCACCAAGTGTTTCTCCGGACCGTTTGCTGTGAATTTTACGTGGATCTGCCCCTGGAACGAGGATTCACCCGCGAGTCGCCTCTGCACATGCTCATCTAGCCAGCTCGGCCCAAGAATAGCGGAGCACGGCGATCCGCCCACCACTTGGCAGCAGCGGCAGCGAGCCGTGAACATCGTCTCAAAAACTGCAAAAAACTGCTTTTTTAGCAGTGTCCCTCTATAGGGACCCGTGAACGGAGTGCACCAAGTGTTTTGCCGGACTGTTTGCTGTGAATTTTACGTGGATCTGCCCCTGGAACGAGGATTCACCCGCGAATCGCCTCTGCACATGTGCATCTAGCCAGCTCGGCCCAAGAAAAGCGGAGCACGGCGATCCGCCCACCACTTGGCAGCAGCGGCAGCGAGCCGTGAACATCGTCCCAAAAACTGCAAAAAACTGCTTTTTTTGCAGTGTCCCTCTATCGGGACCCGTGAACGGAGTGCACCAAGTGTTTCGCTGGACCGCTTACTGCGAATTTTACGTGGATCTGCCCCTGGCACGAGGATTCTCCCGGGAGTCGCCTCTGCACATGCGCATCTAGCCAGCTCGGCCCAAGAAAAGCGGAGCACGGCGATCCGCCCACCACTTGGCAGCAGCGGCATCAAGCCGTGAACATCGTCCCAAAAACTGCTTTTTTGGAGTGTCGCTATATCGGACCCGTGAACGGAGTGCACGAAGTGTTTCGCCGGACCGCTTGCTGCGAATTTTACGTGAATCTGCCCCTGGGACGAGGATTCACCCGCGAGTCGCCTCTGCACATGCGCATCTAGCCAGCTCGGCCCAAGAAAAGCGGAGCACGGCGATCCGCCCACCACTTGGCAGCAGCGCAGCGAGCCGTGAACATCGTCTCTAAAACTGCTTTTTTGCAGTGTCGCTATATCGGGACCAGTGAACGGAGTGCACGAAGTGTTTCGCCGGACCGCTTGCTGCGAATTTTACGTGGATCTGCCCCTGGGACGAGGATTCACCCGCGAGTCGCCTCTGCACATGCGCATCTAGCCACCTCGGCCCAAGAAAAGCGGAGCACGGCGATCCGCCCACCACTTGGCAGCAGCGGCAGCAAGCCGTGAAGCCCGTCTCAAAAACTGCTTTTTTTGCAGTGTCGATATATCGGACCCGTGAACGGAGTGCACGAAGTGTTTCGCCGGACCGCTTGCTGCGAATTTTACGTGAATCTGCCCCTGGGACGAGGATTCACCCGCGAGTCGCCTCTGCACATTCGCATCTAGCCAGCTCGGCCCAAGGAAAGCGGAGCACGGCGATCCGCCCACCACTTGGCAGCAGCGGCAGCGAGCCGTGAACATCGTCTCTAAAACTGCTTTTTTGCAGTGTCGCTATATCGGGACCCGTGAACGGAGTGCAAGAAGTGTTTCGACGGACCGCTTGCTGCGAATTTTACGTGGATCTGCCCCTGGGACAAGGATTCACCCGCGAGTCGCCTCTGCACATGCGCATCTAGCCAGCTCGGCCCAAGAAAAGCGGAGCACGGCGATCCGCCTACCACTTGGCAGAAGCGGCAGTACGCCGTGAACATCGTCTCAAAAACAGCTTTTTTTGCAGTGTCGCTATATCGGGACCAGTGAACGGAGTGCACGAAGTGTTTCGCCGGACCGCTTGCTGCGAATTTTACGTGGATCTGCCCCTGGGACGAGGATTCACCCGCGAGTCGCCTCTGCACATGCGCATCTAGCCTCCTCGGCCCAAGAAAAGCGGAGCACGGCGATCCGCCCACCACTTGGCAGCAGCGGCAGCAAGCCGTGAAGCCCGTCTCAAAAACTGCTTTTTTTGCAGTGTCGCTATATCGGACCCGTGAACGGAGTGCACGAAGTGTTTCGCCGGACCGCTTGCTGCGAATTTTACGTGAATCTGCCCCTGGGACGAGGATTCACCCGCGAGTCGCCTCTGCACATGCGCATCTATACCAGCTGTCAAGGAGGGTACTACCCCACGCTAAACTCAATAGAGCACAGTCGTCGATATTGCGAATGCTCCAGACAAGGTCGTTCCCTTCGAAAGGCAGACTGAGACTTTACTCACCAGACATAGAGCCCCACTGTCCGGATTGCGGCGAATCGTACTGCTCGCTATCGCACATTGCTTAGGCAATGCTCCGCGTTAAGCGGCACCGAGTTGCGCACAGAAGAAGACTGGGAAGACGCGCTGCGAAGCGGCGACCACCAGACACAACTCCGGGCCGTCCAGAGGGCTCACGAAAAGGCGGAGGCTCACGGGCTTCCCGTCCCAACGTGGGTGCAGCCCGCGACCCCTGCCGACCACTAAACCAAGAGTGGATGGAGAGGGGTTCCTCCGGACTAAATAAAGTTATTTCCTCCTCGCTATACGGAATGCTAGTCTTGCAATGTTTAACGTGGCTACTTTCAAAATGCAGGTACTGTTGGCGGTCTGTCGGCTTCTTGTATAGAGTAGTGGCGAGCTTATTATTTCGCATTGATACGCTGACATCCAGAAAGTTAATAGTCGACGCGGAATACGTATGAGAAATCGTATGGATGGATGGGCCTTGTGAAAGACGGATATGAAGGACAGCAGCTGCTCTTCACCATGAGACCAAATAAAAAACAGATCTTCAATGTGACGTTTGTAATAATGGAAATGCTTTATTGTTGGGTGTCGTTGCGCATTCAACGGACGTACACAGGAAATAAGAGGCAGCATAAACGGAAAGAGCGCAAACTATCAACTGGTTTTTATTGAATCGGTCATTGCATATATATGCATGACCCAAACAACACGAGAGAGGGAAGAGAGGAGAAGGGCAGTGAGGAGGAATCACAATATATACAAACTCACGTCAAAAAACTGCGCAGAAATTCGCTTTCTGCTCTGTATAAGGCAACAGATGTATCACTGACGCAGTTATCGCCAGCATCCTTGATATGGAAGGTTTCCAGCAGCTCGCGCGCTACCCTCTCCTTGCTTCTGCCTAGTATTTTTGCTTGTTTGAATAAGGGCTCACACCCCCTACAAGAGCTACAATGCGCTGGCAAATTCGCTCCTTCTCTCCTCGTGATCGAGGCAGCATGCTCCGCTATGCGTTCATTTACGCAGCGCCCAGTTTGGCCCACGTAGGAACGTCCGCACGTGAGCGGGATTTGGTATACCACTCCTGTGGCGCATTTCCGGAATGATTCCGCATGCTTTTTACCGCAGCCGCTTCGCCGTTGTCCTTTCCTGCAAACCCTTGGGCATAAGCCGGCGAGCTTTTTTGGCGCGGAAAAAACAATTGGTACACCATGCCTGTCTGCCACTTTCTTCATTGTATGTGCTACTTTGTGCATATATGGCACAACGGTGACCTTCTTCCTATCTATGCGCTCTGTGTTGCTTCCACGCTTTTCTTTCCTTACCTTACCGAGAAGTTTCTCAGCCACAGCAGTGACGATCGTAGTGGGGAAACCTGCGGAAAGCAACCTCTTGACTTGAGTGTCGAAGCTATCATGCATGGCATGCGGGCATGTTTTGTTAAGAGCTGAGTCCAGACATGAGCTTGCAATTGCCCTCTTAACTATCTTCGAATGCGCCGACTCAAAAGGCAACAGCTCTTTCTGCGCTCTTGGAGCATATCGCCAACAGACGTGATGCGGATTAAAAGACAGATTAATATCTAAAAACTGCAATGATCCGTTCGACAGGATTTCGTGCGTGAACACTAAACCTTTACCATATTGTCTAAAGCTGGTTAAAATTCTGCTCACCAAATCAGCGTGTGTCATGGTTATGTGCTTGGAAATAATAATTAAAAAATCATCTACATACCGGAAGGCCTTTAGAACCCCATGATCAGCAAGCTCACGACTAAGGGAGCGGTCTACGGCGGCTAAAAATATATTACACAGCACGGGAGCAACGCATGATCCTATGCATATGCCCTGCCGCTGAATGTAAAAGTCATCATTAAAGGATATAAACGTGGCTTGCAAATAAAATTCTAACAATGACATGAAACTGCCGACCGACACTCCGGCACAGTTCTGAAAGCTAGTCTCGCCATTTTCCTCAATGCACTCCCTAACTGCTACAAACAAATGATCATGGGGCACTGAATTAAACAACTCTTCTATATCTACAGAAAAGGCATAGCCTACATGAATATTGGCCTTGAAAAAATTAACAACTTCCCCAGAGTTCCTTGTGGCGAAAGGGTCTTCAACGTGTAGAGCACTCAAATGCTTCTGCAGAAATTTGCTTATAAGCGATTGCCACGTTCCCTTTTCACTCACAATGGTTCGAAACGGCACTGTGTCCTTATGAGTTTTCGCACTGAAGAACACCGAAAGCGTTTTCGTTCTACAGTTGGTTATAGAACTAGCAAGCTTGGTCAACTCCAGATCCTTGCACATGGCTGCAGCTCGGCTCTTGATCCTTGTGGCACTGGGCTTTACGCGCACGAAGTTCTTGGCGATCGCTTGTTCCGCCTTCCTGCTGAAGTCCTCTTCTCTTAAGACGAAGAACCCTCCGGTCTTGTCGGCCTGAAGCAGGCGTAACTTATTTTCCTCGAAGAACGAGACGACTCTTTTTGTGGGGTCTCTTGCAACCTTGGTGACCTTCGTGTTCACCGTTTTCTTGAGGGCTTCTACTCCTTCTAGAAGGCATCTTTCCTGCGCTTCTTGGCCAGCCTTGTTCGAAACGCTTCGGTTAAGCGCCAAGAGGTCATGGGCTGAAACCGTAGGCTCGTAACTGTACATCGGGCCCTTGTTTAATACGTCGGCAACTTCTTCAGGGATCACAACATCTCCGAAGGCTACAAAGCCTCTCAAACCACTCATCTTGCCCTCCGATTTAGACCGGATACGCACTTCATTGAGGCACCTTCCCCACCAAAATTCCGTCAGCTGGGCGGCAAGTCTTCTCGCGCCGCGCAACTTGACATCGGCACGCCACTCCGGTTCTGACGCATAGCAAAGCACACGTAATAGACCTTGCACTCTGCGTACCTGGCGCCATAGTTCTGCCCTTAAGTACCTACACACGCGCCTCAAGATGCCCACATGCGGTTGGAGGTAGCCAAACAACGCACTCACATCCACTGGAATGATTCGCTTCCACAAGCAAAAGGAAATGTACCTGGCACGACACGTTGAGTTGACGTGTCGTGCCAGGTACGTGTCGTGCCAGGTACAAATCATGCCCGCATGCCATGCATGATAGCTTCGACACTCAAGTCAAGAGGTTGCTTTCCGCAGGTTTCCCCACTACGATCGTCACTGCTGTGGCTGAGAAACTTCTCGGTAAGGTAAGGAAAGAAAAGCGTGGAAGCAACACAGAGCGCATAGATAGGAAGAAGGTCACCGTTGTGCCATATATGCACAAAGTAGCACATAATATGAAGAGAGTGGCAGACAGGCATGGTGTACCAATTGTTTTTTCCGCGCCAAAAAAGCTCGCCGGCTTATGCCCAAGGGTTTGCAGGAAAGGACAACGGCGAAGCGGCTGCGGTAAAAAGCATGCGGAATCATTCCGGAAATGCGCCACAGGAGTGGTATACCAAATCCCGCTCACGTGCGGACGTTCCTACGTGGGCCAAACTGGGCGCTGCGTAAATGAACGCATAGCGGAGCATGCTGCCTCGATGACGAGGAGAGAAGGAGCGAATTTGCCAGCGCATTGTAGCTCTTGTAGGGGGTGTGAGCCCTTATTCAAACAAGCAAAAATACTAGGCAGAAGCAGGGAGAGGGTAGCGCGCGAGCTGCTGGAAGCCTTCCATATCAAGGATGCTGGCGATAACTGCGTCAGTGATACATCTGTTGCCTTATACAGAGCAGAAAGCGAATTTCTGCGCAGTTTTTTGACGTGAGTTTGTATATATTGTGATTCCTCCTCACTGCCCTTCTCCTCTCTTCCCTCTCTCGTGTTGTTTGGGTCATGCATATATATGCAATGACCGATTCAATAAAAACCAGTTGATAGTTTGCGCTCTTTCCGTTTATGCTGCCTCTTATTTCCTGTGTACGTCCGTTGAATGCGCAACGACACCCAACAATTATGCACCAACTCGCCCAAGAAGAAGTTCTTCGGAAATGCTTTAGCAGTCGGGTTAGTAAAATTAATTTTCAAGCTCGCCCATAAATATATTGGCGTAGTTTCGGCCAATCTGCGTCCCACTAACTTGCACGTAGTGTTGCTCTTCAAATACAAAATTATTTAGTTTTATATGAGTGTCAGAGGCTCTGCCAATGTCTTCCTGTCAATTAGTTGCAGAGGTGATAAGCTTCATAGGAATTAACAACTGCCATGATAACATCTACATGCAGAATGTTAGTATATAAGGAGGCTACATCAAGCGTGACCAAGAGAGAACCTTGATGAAAATTGAGATGGATAATTTCTGACAGAAAGACGGTAGTATCTCTGAAATAAAACGGAAATGTAGCTGGGGTATTACTAATTAGCGAATCAACATATCTAGACAAATTTTCCGTGAGAGTGCCGTTTCCAGAAAAAATGGGACGACCAGGGTTGTTTATCTTATGTATTTTAGGTAACAGGTAGAAGCGAACGGGGACTGAGCATAGTGCAATTAAAGAATGAATCGCGTTTTCAGGCAATTTTTTTTTCTTAACGAGATCCAAAATCGTGCTTTTGACTAAACATTTGTAGTGCTCCGTGGGATCGTGATCAAGGCGTTTGTAAAACGCCGCATCTGCTAGCAGTCTGTGGGCGTCTGCGATGTAATCGGACTAATTCATTATGACAACGGCCCCACCTTTGTCCGCAGGTTTCATGACTATATCGTTGCGGGAGGACAGGGAATCTATTGCCTTCACTTCGCTTACGGACAAATTACGGCGGAAGGGTTGTTGGTTTTTATACAATGTCAGGACGTCTTGTACTGCTTTGATATACATGTCCAAGCACCTATCGCGTTGCGAAGGAGAGGCCCAGTGTCTACCAGTATTAAGCAGTTTTTCGGATCGCTTAAATTGGGTCGGTCATGGAAATACTCGCGCAAGCGTACGTTACGGGCGAACTTATCTAAATCTTCCAGTAATTGAAATTCGCTTCACCCGCCAGGAGCTGCACAAAATTGGGCGACCCTTAAGCTTCGCGTTTAAGAGTTGAACGCGATAGCGAAATCCGGCCCCTAGTGTGCAATTCAACCACTCAGTGCATACTTATTAATATATGTTGTTACACACACACAGACACACACACGCGCGCGCGCGTGCGGCGTATCTATAGTAATAGTAGAGGTTTTCAATCTATTTAACAGCACTTTTATATCAACTTCATGAAAATATTGTACAGTGATGTAGTCACATGGTCCTGTATTATGAACTGCGCGTAGGCGTGACACTTTTATTCGTAAATAGTCACATGCTGTCGTCCTTCTTGCGTTGACTGTCTGGCAGTTGTTGGATTTGTTCTTCTGGAGACCTCTTCCGGCCAACCGCGACAAGCATCGCCTTATAGTCGGTGAATTGGCAAACAGCACGTTGTCTAATAATATTTGCTCTTTCCTTGATATATGTTCCCTCTCCTAGAACAGCGGAACCATATAGGCTCTGCTGTGGTCGCATGGCCTTCGAAATGGAGAGCGCGCCCGCCGTATCGGAGGCCATGGTAGTCGAGGCATGTTTTTCACAATGTCTCACAGATGGCAGCACATTATCTAAAGTTTGATGTGTTCAATAAAGTTTATTCCTCCTACAAATTGCCGAATGGGCTCATTTTCCTCGTGACACCTGCTGAACAAAATGCGTTAAGGAGACTTCTTCCACTACATGACATTTATGTAGTGTTTTTTTCCGAAGCAGTTGCAGGTAACATCGTGGATTTGTGGTAGGACACCTGCTTGCCTCGCAAACGGCTTGGGTTCGATCCTCAATGAGACTGAAAGTTTTCATTATGTATTTCATTTGCATCTTTCTCCATTTTTCGGTCACGGACGATTTTAGGGGCAAAGCTCCTTAGGGCATAGGCTTGTCGGGCGTCGTTGTCGTAGTAGCCTCCTCTAGGTCTCAGAATGATCACGAGATGGCGCTGCGGTGCGGCGCGCCGGGAGGCTCGCGCTCATATATATATAGGCATCGGATCTTGACTTGCAATGAAGTGCCGGTGGGAGATTTCACTTGTGCGTAGTTGAACCATAAGGATTCGTAGCGTGCGCGTTAACTAAATTAATCCGGAACACGGCATGATCTACGACGTGGGAGCGCAGGAATCTCATAAAGACCGCGAGCATACATGACATCGCGTGTGTGACATGCATTAGTGGGAAATGTCACGGGTGATTTACGGTAACACAGAACGATCTCCAGCTTCTTGTATATATACACAATTTCTTGTATATATACACACAGTGTTTGTCACGTCTTTGATGATCTACTGGGCAAGATTCACGGAAGATTCGCGGTTTTTACCGATGAACCTCCGGAGCTTCCCTTACTCATCATCATTCACTCCGTGGATGTACGTGGATTTTTTTTCGCTCACAAGCGATGCCGACACCGACGGCGGAAATGCTACGAAACGAGCTCTCTAACACTATCGCGTTAAAATTGAGACCGCGGCTAGAACACTGGCTCATCGCTGGCTAGTGTAATGTCCGAAATATTTACGATCTTGCACTGCTCTTGATGGGAACATCCGTGGCGCACAGGAGGGCTACTAACCGAAAGGCATATAACACCATCGTGGGACAGTTTCTTGGCTTTCAGTGCCCGGATTTCTTTAGGTTTTTCTGCATTCGAACTCCTTCAGTAAGGTGGAATGGTGAGGAGACAAGTTTAAGCTCGATGCGATTTGACTTTCTTGATTCATGAATTTTTCTTAGAATCACGATAGTCATCTCTCACAACTTCCGTGATTCGAAAAACTCGTTAACTACTGCTAGGCACCTTCGCAACGCGATAGGTGCTTGGACAGGTGCTTGGACATGTGCTTGGATAGGTGCTTCGACATGTATATCAAAGCAGTACAACGACACGTCCTGACATTGTATAAAAAACAACAACCCTTCCGCCGCAATTTGTCCCTAAGCGAAATGACCTCTCGCAACGACATAGTCATTAAACCTGCTGACAAAGGTGGTGTCGTTGTCATAACGAATAAATCCGATTACATAGCAGAGGCCCACAGGCACCTAGCAGATGCGGCATTTTACAAACGCCTTGATAATGATATTAAACTTGCCAAAAAAGGTGGTGCCGTTGTCATAAGTCCGATTACAAAGCAAAGGTAGGCAGACTGCTAGAAGATGCGGCGTTTTACAAACGCCTTGATCACGATCGCACGGAGCACTACAAATCTTTAGTCAAAAGCACGATTTCAAATCTCGTTAAGAAGAAAAAATTGCCCGAAAACGCGATTCATTCTTTAATTGCACTATGCCCAGTCCCCGGTCGCTTCTACCTAAAATACATAAGATAAACAACCCTGGTGATCCCATCATTTCTGTTATCGGCATTTTCGAGGAAAATTTGTCCAGATATGTTGATTCGCTAATTAGTCATATCTCAGCTACAATTCCGTCTTAAGAGATACTACCGACTTTCTGTCAGACATTATCGATCTCGATGTTCCATAAGGTTCTCTCTTGGTTGTGCTTGATGTAGCCTCATTATATACTAATATTCCGCATGCGGATGGTATCATGACAGTCGTTAATTCCTATGAAGCTTATCACCTGAGCAACTAATTGATAGGAACACATTGGTAGAGCTTCTAGCACTCATTTTAGAACTAAGTAATTTTGTATTTGAAGATCAACACAACGTCCAGGTGAGCGGGACATCGATGGGTACGCGGATTGGCTGAAAGTACGGCAATATATTTATGGGCGAGCTTGAAAATAAATTTTTACTAACCCGACTGCTGAAACCTTTCTATTACAAACGTTACATTCACGATGTGTTTCCTTAAGAGATACTAGCTATCCAAAGAGATCTAGCTATCCAAAAACAGTCTGTTTGCTCATTAAGTTGTTTTTAACAAATAAAGAACGAGCCCTTGACCCCTTCCCTTTCGTTATCCAAAAACAGGTATTTTTTGTTGATATTGCACTTGTTTGACGGCGCCCCGCCACGGTGGTCTAGTGGCTAAGGTACTCGGCTGCTGATCCGAGGGTCGCGGGATCGAATCCCGGCCGCGGCGGCTGCATTTCGATGGAGGCGAAATGTTGAGGCCCGTGTGCTGTGCGATGTCAGTGCACGTTAAAGAACCCCAGGTGGTCGAAATTTCCGGAGCCCTCCACTACGGCGTCTCTCATAATCAGAACTGGTTTTGGGACGTAAAACCCCAGAAAACAACAAACAACATTGTTTGACGGCGTCGTCTCTCATACCATCGTGCATGCCGGCCGGATTATCATTCCGAGTTTTTTTATTCATTGCGCATTGACTGTGTATATGTTGACATTCTGTACATACAAGTGTCCACCTTTTTTTTATATCTATGGACTTTCCATATCGCATGACGTTCTCAGTAGTTGTTTTATTAGGTAGATCTGTCTCATAAGCGCTTGTATATTAAGCCCATTTGAGAACGACGCAGAAAGCTACGGAAAGGAAAATGGTAGGTGTGACCTTAAGGGACAAGAAAAGAGTGGAATGGGTTAGGAAACAAATGCGTGTTATGATTAAGAAGAAGAAATGGGCGTGGGCGGGCCATGTAATGCGAGGACAAGACAACCGTTGATCATTTAGGGTAACCGAGTGGATTCCTAGAGAAGGCAAGCGTGGCAGAGGGCGGCAGAAAGTTAGGTGGCCAGATGAGATCAGGAAGTTTGTGGGAATAAATTGGATCCAGTTAGGAGAGGACAGGGATAATTGGAGATCCATGGGAGAGGCCTTTGCCCTGCAGTGGGCGTAGACAGGCTGATCATGATTAAGTCCACCCATGCCACGCTCGGTATGCTGATTGAAGGTCGGTCCCCGACCGGAACGTCAATAAATCGCTTAGTACAGAAGTCCCCTTGTTCTACTTTGTACTATATATATATATATATATATATATATATATATAGCGTAGCAGGGGGCGGCAGGAAGTTACGTGGGCAGATGAGATCAGGAAGATTGTGGGAATCAATTGGACCCAGTGGTATGTATATATATATATATGTGTGTGTGTGTGTTCTCATGCTGGTAAATGGTGCCAGGACTGGCAGATGGAAGTCAACGTGAGCAAAACAAAGGTCGTTTCATTTACTACAAAACAAACACCAATAACTAATCACTACACATTGAATAAGAAACAAGTTGAAAATGTATCCAATTTTAAGTATTTGGGAGTTCACTTAACCAGTGACTTATCATAGAACCTACACATTGACACTGTCACTAGCAACGCTTATAAGGCGCTCGGATTCATCACACGCAACTTACATTTCGCCAATTCTGATACTAAACTTTTAGCTTACAATACACTAGTCCGCTTTAAGCTTGATTATGCTTCCCAAATATGGAACCCTCACCAGGCTTACCTCATAAATAAAATAGAGTCTCTTCAAAACAAAAGTGCCCGGTTCATAACAAAGATATACTCTCGAACTTCTAGCATAAATGAAATTAAAAAGTCTCTAAAGTTTCCGTCTCTGCAGTCCCGCAGACTGTTCTCCCTTCTATCTCTTTTTCACAATCTCTACCATAACAATTCGCAACTGTCTGCGCTTATTAAACCTGCTCATCAAATATTCGCTCGTCTGGACCACGAATTCAAATTAGAACCTCTATTTGCCCGAACAAACCTGTTTTTACGATCACCAATACTTATTGCTGTTAATCATTGGAATCAACTTCCTAACGATATTGTCTATATAAAAAACCACCAAGAATTTACTCACAAATTAAAGCTTCATCTCGTTGTTTGAATGACGAAGTATAACCGACCCAGATATACATGTGCTTATATAGTGTTTTATTTTAGCTCGCTGTATAACTCGCTTACTTGACTATGTTTAGCACAGTTTACCATAGAAATGTGCAGCCTCGTTTGTTCTTGTGTTACGCCTTCCTTTTTAATGTAGTTGTGTCTTTATAATTACTTTTCTACGAATTTATACATTATTTATACGCTGTTATTTATTTTTTCATACTTTTTATTACTTTATTATTCCTGTTGGTTTTTATGCATGTGTACTACTACACCCCCTATGTAATGCTAGTTAGTTAGTTAAGTTGGGTTTTGTGGCGCAAAAGCGACTAAGGCTATGCTGCGCCAGACGCAGGGTTAGAAAGAAGTACGTGGTCTCCAGCGTCGCAAGTGCCGGCTATGGCCGCGGAGCATGAAGGTAGACGTAGTGTGTACAGGATGGTGTGATCAATGGGTTGGTGTCGGGGGCTCTATAGGGGCCTAAAAGCTTGCGCAGTAAATGTGCATAAGATATGTATATTGAGTAAAACTATGAAATTGATACGGGAGATGTGAATGTGAAGTGAATGATGACAGTTGGAACGGTAAGTAGTTGCAGTACTTAGATTTTGTTGAGAATGCCTAGTTCGTGTAAGAAATTCACTACATCCGTAATAGACACCAACGGGTTGTCTCCGAGAATGAGTGTGGGGTGCAGAGGTAAGTACAATGCGTAGGCATCCTTAAAGTGTTTCTGTCTTGCTCTTTCAACGTGTGGACATGTAATGAGGAAATGTAGCACTGTAAGCGGTTCCTGATTGCATTTTA
Organism: Hyalomma asiaticum; assembly: GCA_013339685.2. Classification (NCBI taxonomy): domain Eukaryota; kingdom Metazoa; phylum Arthropoda; class Arachnida; order Ixodida; family Ixodidae; genus Hyalomma; species Hyalomma asiaticum. The sequence goes on along the minus strand of JABSTT010001662.1, from coordinate 468,344 downwards.
GTTGTGGCTCGTTTTTTAGCAAATAATTGTGCGTGAGGTGCGTATGCCCGATTCTAAGTCTGGCTAGTACTACCTCAATGAAACGTTCCTGGTGGTAGCAGCTTTTCCACTCCCCTAGTACCGGCTTGATGAGGTGTAGTTTGTTGTTTTCGTGCGTATTCCATTGACATTGCCAGTTGTGTCTCAGTGTTTTGTGGATGGCTTGAAGCCCATCTCTCAGGGGTACCTTTATTTTTGATGTAGTTTGGTGTCTTGCATTTGCGGCGCACTGATCCGCCTTTTCATTACCCAGGATCCCAGTATGACTAGGGACCCAGCAAAAGCGTATTGACTGATTTTGGTCGATGCGTGACAGTGCTCCTAGAATTTCACCAATGAAAGCTTTTTGCTCAGATCTTAAATTGAAAGCTCTGAGAGCACTTAGGGAGTCAGTGTAGATGACTGCTTTTTTGTGTTTTGCACTTAAAACTAGCTGCAATGCCATCCATAGAGCATAACATTCAGCTGAAAACACAGAGACAACTTGTGGGAGTCTGACAGTCCTTTCCCATGTTCCTGATACGACACTGCTTCCCACGTAATTATGTGTCTTGGAACCGTCCGCGTAAAATTCTACGTAAGTATTGTATGTTTCTTGTACTAAACGAAACTCTTGTATTATATGTTCGTGTGGGGTGTCCTGCTTCTTAACGTGTGTCAGTGAGAGGTCTAGGAACTGCGTAAAATCGCACCAAGGGGCTATTCTGGATGGCTTGTCTGCAACGTGTAGTGCCTCTTTCGGGATGTTATAATCACGGCACTTTTCCCCATACCTAAGTATAAGAGGTTTAACAGCATGTGGTTTATTCGCATAGTGTGTACGTGTGCTACAGTGCGTGACAATATCGTGGCATATGTGTCCTGGTGTTGATCGAACTCGAAGGACGTAAGTGACCATGACCTGTATTCTTCTTTGTTCCAGGGATGGCTCGTTTGATTCCGCATACAGACTTGGGACAGGAGAAGTTCGGTAGGCTCCAATTGCCAAGCGTATCCCTAGATTGTGTACTGCGTCGAGCCGCCTCAGGTATGACTGTCTTGCAGACCCATAGACTACGCATCCGTACTCTATTTTGCTGCGTACTAGAGATCGGTATATGTGTAGAATGCATTTGCGATCGGAGCCCCAGCGTTTCCGTGACAAGACTTTTAGTATGTTTAGCGCTTTGTTTGCCTTAATTTGCAAACTGTTTATGTGTGCTAGAAAATTAAGCTTCTAGTCAAAGGTAACGCCAAGAAACGTGTGTTCCTGTTTAACTGGTAGGAGGCACTGGTGCATTTTCAGGACGGGGTCTGGATATAAGCCTCTTTTCTGAGAAAAAACCACTGCGACAGTTTTTTCAGCGGAAAACCGAAAGCCGTTTTCGGTTGCCCACTTCGTCAGTCTATTTAATGCGAGATGAACCTGTCGTTCGCAGGTCGCTAAGTTCGATCCTCTGCATGCAATTTGAAGATCATCGACGTATAGTGAGTGGATTATAGAAGATGGAATTGCTTTGTTTACCGAGTTCATTTTCACCACAAATAGCGTTGTACTTAGTATGCATCCCTGTGGTACGCCGTTTTCTTGGGTGAATACACGTGAAAGTGCTGTTCCTAGACGGACTTGGAAGGTTCGGTTAGACAGAAAATCAGCGATACCTTTGAGCATTTTCCCACGGATCCCTAGATCCGCGAGATCCCTAAGTATGCCAAATCTCCATGCTGTGTCATATGCTTTTTCGAGGTCAAAGAAAACTGTAAGGCAGTGCTGTTTATGTATGAGAGCGTTCCTTATTCCATGTTCTAGTCGGACAAGGTTGTCAATTGTAGAGTAGTTCCTTTTATAACCACACTGGTGAATGTCCAGTAGGTTTTGGGTTCCTAGCGTAAAGGTTAATCTCGCGTTGATGACACTTTCATAGGATTTCGCTAAGCAGCTCGTCAGGGCAATGGGCCGGTAGCTAGTGGCAGATGTGCGTGGTTTTCCGGCTTTCAAGAAAGGTACTATGATAGCGTTTTTCCATGATTTTGGTATTGTGCCTGTATCCCAAATTTTGTTAAAGAAGAATAACAGAGCTTTTACTGATCCAGGTGACAGGTGAGCCAGCATTGAATAATGAATGCGGTCTTGGCCAACTGCGGTTTTTTCCCAGCTGAAAGTACTCTGTTTAATTCTTGGAGTGTTAAGGGAGCATTGTAGGGTTCATTTGACGAACTTTGCTTCTCTGCAGACTGTTTGTACTTGATAAATGCATCAGAGTAGTTTGCCGAGCTGGAAATATTATAAAAGTGTTCACCTAGTATATCAGCTTGTTCCTGTAGTGTTGTTTGTATGCCTGAAGGTGTGAGTAAGGGTAGAGCATATGATGAATAGTCTCCCTTGAACTTCCTAAGGCAATCCCATAGCTTCTTGGATGTGACTGAACTATTGATTGGGGACACATAGTCTTTCCATGAGGATTTTTCCGCCTGCCGTTGGATGTACCTTGCTCTTGCTTTAGCCTTTTTGAAGTTTATGAGATTAGTGTACGTGGGGTACCTTCTCAGGACAGCCCATGCCTTATTTTGGTGTTTCTTTGCCTGCGTGCCTTCTGGAGTCCACCAGGGGTTTAGCTTTTTCCGCACGATGCAAGACGATTGAGGTATTGATTTCTCTGCCGCTGTTATAAGCACTTCTGTGACTTTTTCATTCATTTCGTCTACGCCCATTTCTGGAGTAAGCATGCGCTCAAGTTTTGCATTCTGTGTAAAAAGAGGCCAGTCGGCATGTTGTAATTTCCAGCGGCGTGGTTGGCTATTTAATGTAGGAAGTGTGGATGACAGTTTGACTACGGCAGGTAGATGGTCACTTCCATATGAGGTGTCAAGGACATCCCACGTAAAATCACTAAAAACAGATGGTGAGCAAAAAGCTAAATCTATACAGGTGAACTTGCGCGTGCTTGGTGAAAAATATGTGGGTGAACCCGAGTTTAAAAGACATGTATTGGTTGACAGGATAAAATCTTCAATGACTTGCCCCCTCTGGTCAGTTTTCTCGCTACCCTATAGGGTGCAATGAGCGTTAAAATCACCAACTAAAATAAATGGTTCTGGCAGCTCTGCTGTTAATTCCAGAAGGTCTTGGAGGGTTACGTGTTCATGGGGTAAAATATAGACAGAACAAATAGAGATGCTTTTGTGGGACAAGACAGTAACAGCTACAGCTTCCAAACGCGTATTTAATTTGATATCACGGGTAGGGGTGGCACCTTGTACCACTAAGGCTACTCCTCCCGACAGTCGGCTGGCGTGCTCGCGGTCCTTTCGGACAATCGTAAAAACCTCTTAAGAAATTGTTTGTTTTTGGACCTAGATTTGTTTCCTGTAGGCAAACTGCTACAGGTGAGAAGTTGTGTATAATGTCTTTAATGTCACCCAAGTTGTGTATGAGACCTCTACAGTTCCAGTGTACAACAAATGTCATGAGAGAAAACAAGAGTAGATAAAGAAAGGCTGCTCATTCAGCTTGTGTGGCTAGAAATAGAAGTATTGGTGACAGGAAAATGGGATTTCAAATCAGTCATGTGCCCTTTCCTGGGGCAACAACCGGATGTCGAGCCCCTTTGCCCCTGCCAACGGGGTTCGGAGCGGTAACCGGTGATTTTGGAGGCTTGCCACTAGCAGCAAACTCTCCAGTCTCCTCCGTGTCCGCTGCGCACACTTCCATCGAGTCAGCACCGCTAGAGTGTTCCTCGCTGGATGTGGTGAGCGGAGGGGTTGGCTTTTTTGTGGGAAGCCTTCCCTTCAGCACCGTTAGTGAGGTTTGTACAGCCTCTGCGCTGCGCTGGCTGATACCAGCGCTGGTAGAGGCTTTTTGGCCTCGAGTGGAAGGTGCATGTTGTGTACCTCCCAACTCCCTTTGTGAGGGCTGGAGTGCCGAGACTAGGTCCTGTAGCTGGACCTGAGTGCCGACGGATACCTGCGGTACACGCCCTCTCTGTACCGCTTGGCTATATGTGCCCTTTTGGGCAAACTCCACTCGTTTTCGTGCTTCGATGTACGATATATTCTCGTTTGTCTTTAGCGTGTTAATTTCTTTTTCTTTTTTCCATACAGGGCACGCTCGGGAGTACGCAGCGTGTGAGCCCTCACAGTTGACACAGTGCAGATCGTTTGTGCACTCCTCATCATTGTGTTCAGAAAGACCACACTTAACGCAAGTCGGTTTGCCTCGACATGCCGTTGACCCATGTCCGTACCTTTGACACCGGAAACATCTTCGAGGGTTCGGCACATAGGGCCTGACTCTGAGGTGCAGGTAGGCGGCATGCACTGCATATGGAAGTGTTGGATTGTCGAACGTCAGCACTACATGTTTTGTTCTGATCTCCTTTCCATCTCTTCTGATAATAATGTTGCGAGCCGAGAGCACTCCTTGATCGGCCAAGGCCTCAGTTATCTCTTCGTCTGTGCATTTAATGAGCTCATTGTCAGAGATGACGCCTTTAGCATAGTTCAGTGATGGTCGCCTATTCTGTTTAATTTCCTTATGTTATTGCTCTGCATCTCGTTATGAACCTCAATCAAGAGGTAACCGGAGCTCATTTTCCTGGCGTTGTAGTCACCATCAATACACTGTTTAATGGCTTTGGCGATTGGGAATGGTGAAATATCCTGGACTTGTGTTTCACTTTTCGATGTTACAACAAAAAATTTTCTGAAGTTATTAGGCTTGGTGGTGAATTCCTTAGTTACTTCGGTGCGAACCCGCTTTCGGACTCGATCAGTTTTCGAAAAAGTGGAAGTTTTCTCCATAAAATAAAGTGTGGTGTTCGGTAGTCATGCTGGCCGCCCACCTCGGAGCCCAACCTGGGAGTGTATTTTAACCACTAGCCATACACAACTACTGTAACCATACATGCCTAGCCAAGGGAGACTGCGCACGAATGGTTAACCCTTGCCACCAGGAAAAAAAGAAGAGAATCGAAGAGACGAGGAGACAGGAAAGATTAAAAGACAGAGAAAGGCGAAGATGCGAGTGGAAGATACGAAAAGGTGACTGCCGATTTCCCCCAGGGTGGGTCAGCCCGGAGGTGCCTCTACGTGAAGCCGGGGCCAAAGGGGTGTGTTGCCTCTTCCGGGGGGCCTTAAAGGTCCAATCACCCGGCGTCGGCTCAACCCCCAGGATCCCCTTTTCCCCGGACACGGCTAAGCCACGCACGGCGACACGTGGGAGGGGGTCGAAGCCCCCCCGTTGGCTCGGGTCCGTGGTGTCGCCACACACCAAACGCCTGCAGAAGCAGACGCCCCTGCGGGGCCTATGTAATGCCATCGGGCCTTTAGGGTGCATGAATAAATAAATAAATAAATAATATATATATATATATATATATATATATATATATATATATATATAAGGAACAAAAGGGAGTACGACGCACGTTGGTTTTTGCAAAGGTTTTACTGACGTTTCGGCTGGTGGACCAGCCTTTGTCATAGTAACATGTACAGGGTCGTCCACTCTTAGGGTGAACACGGCGCAGCGTGGCTGCCTTCTTTAGAACGCCAGCGCTCGCGATGGGACTGCGCGTCGACGCTAATCTAGTGCAGGCGTAGAGGGGCTTGGATCACTCTGTGCACCTGCACATTATTAGCTTCGATGCGTGCCCACGTCGCAAGCACTGGCGTTCCAAAAAGGGAGCCACGTTGCGTCGTGTTCACCCTAAGAGTGGACGACCCTGTACATGTCAACGCGATTCTTTATGTACTATATACATGAGAGAGTCAGAAGCGTGTCCAAGCAACAATGTTGTAAACCTATCGGCTATTACTCTTTCTGGTGCTCAAATAGCTGCCTTATCGAAGGGTCTTACTTTTTGCCCCGCCTCTGGTGGATTTAGTGAATTTCAGCTTTTAAAAGATCTGGACAACTTCGCCCGAAACATGCGCCTGAGGGAATACTTTCATGGCCGCGAAAGTTCCAGCAATACTACAGTACATTTGCCCTCGCACAAGAGATGGACACCACCACCGCAACGAAACCAATGTCTTGATATGTACATCAGTGCTGTGCAACGCGACGTCCTTGAGGTATACAAGACCCGCGTTCCTTACCGACACAACTTGACAAAGAATGAAAAAGCAGCGCTTGAACAACTATCCAATAATCCTGATATTGTCATTAAACCGGCCGATAAGGCAGGAGCAATCGTTGTTCTTAATAGGAAGGATTACATAGCGGAAGCTTCCCGGCAGCTCTCGGATGACAGTTTCTACAGAGCCCTCCCGATAACTTTAAGTCCATCTTGCAGGATAAGCTTATGACACTAGTAAAGGAGAAAATACTAGAGGAATCACTGATACCGCTTAGTCCCGTGGCCGGCAGATTTTACATGCTCCCGAAGATTCATAAGCAAGGTAACCCTGGCCGACCGATCATCTCCGGTATAAACACTGCAACCGAAAACTTGTCGCGCTATGTTGACGCCGTTATTAAACATATTCCCGAGACATTTCCTTCATTTGTCAAGGACACTAATAATTTTCTTCAAGACATATTAGGTCTTACCATCCCGCAAAGTGCAATACTTGTGACACTGGACGTCGCCTCATTTTATACTAACATACCGCGTGCCGATGGAATTGCCGATGGAATGCCGATGGAATACTTAAGTCTTATGAGGATTCTTGTTTCGAGAGACCTATCGATAAGGAAGCACTCCAATTGCTATTAAAGCTGATCCTCGAACTCAATAACTTTGAGTTTAATAACTGTCATTACGTTGAGATCAGCGGCACGTCAATGGGAAATCGAATAGGCCCTACTTGTGCAAACGTATTCTAGAGAATGATTTTCTGTCCAGCACCGACCTGCAACCTTTCTTTTATAGGCGGTTTATAGATGACATATTCTTGATTTGGACATATGGGGAGGAGACCCTTTTAATCAAAAGAAGAGGCGTGCAGGACACGGACACAAGGAGAGCAGTGAACAACACGACCCTTTTAAAGTTTATAGAAGGATTTAATAACTTTCATCCGTCGATCAAGCTTTCGCACAATTATTCGCCATGTTCGGTTAACTTTCTGGATGTCACTGTCACGCTTTCCGAAGAAAAATTGGTCACCGAACTATACCGCAAGCCTACTGATAGCAACCAGCTTCTACACTTCCAGAGCAGCCATGTGCGACATTGCAAGACTGGTATACCTTATAGTCAGGCTCATCGTTTTAAGCGATTGTGTTCCGACCGCAAAGATTTCGTATCAAATTGCGAACAACTGAAAAGCGCCCTCATCAAACGACGGTATCCGGCTGACTTGGTTGATGACGCTATAAGCCGAGCAGACCAATTGAATAGAGCCGAGCTTCTTTTGCCGGAGCGCCGTACTGATACTAACCTCGTATTGACTTACTCGGCATCAGTTCCAAAGGTTCTTTCCATACTGAAACGTCACCACAATATCCCTCCCCAAAGTGAACATCTGAAACATATCTTTCCCGAACTACCTCGTGTGGTTTACTGGCGCTCTAAGAATCTCCGCGACATGTTAACCTCGTCAAAATTAAATGAACCTACAATATCTGGCTGTGCACCTTGCAACAAGCCACGCTGCAAGGTATGTCTACATATGCAAACCACTGAGGAAGCCATTAGTACGTCTTCAAACTTCACCCTTAAAGTTCGCGGCTCATTTAATTGCAATAGCTCTAACGTCATATATATGCTCGAATGCGCCTTCTGCCAAAAACAGTATATTGGCCAAACAGAAGCGTCGTTCCGGATACGCTTTAACAACCACAGATCGCATGCCACTGCGTTACCTAACCTGCCGCTTTCAAAACATGTTCGCTTGCCAGGGCATTCTTTCGAAAAAATCAGGGCCACTATACTTGAATCAGGCTTTCATTCTCATCACGATCGTTGTTGTTTTGTGGGGTTTTACGTCCCAAAACCCGCTCTGATTATGAGAGACGCCGTAGTGGAGGGCTCCGAAAATTTCGACCACCTGGGGTTCTTTACGGTGCACTGACATCGCACAGCACACGGGCTCATCACGATCGTGAAATCCGAGAATCTTATCTCATCTATAAATTCAACACCGTATCATCAGGCATCAACGAAAGTACAGGAACTCTTTCTAGCATGCCCACCAAGCATCATCAACCTTAATTGTGACAATTCACTAATTACAGTCAGTTTGGTACTTGAACCCACGGCCTGTGACGCCATCGGTTGAACTTGTCGAATACCAGTCTGTAATGCCTTTTTGATTGTGTATATTTATGTATGCATGGTTTTTCTTTTTCTTTTTTTTAATTGCGTTGCTTAATCGCCGTTGTCACTTGTCGGGTACTAGTCTGTAATGCATGTGTGATTGTGTATGTCTATGTGTCCATGATTTATATTTACTTGCGTTCATTAATCGCCACTGTCACCATGCGAATAAGCGCGAGACCGTATTTCACCACGCACGTGCCAATAAAAAGCCCTGACTACTCATCTCGTACTCATCTCATTCCCATCGCAATAACTGAGCTGTGTATATCGTGCATCAAGCTGTGTATGTCGTATAGCGTATATTCTGGCTGCGTTATCATACAGCGCTCTGAAATGGTCATGTTTCCATTGTAACTATCCATCACATGTGCTTCCTCGTCATGCTGTATGCGCGAAGAGTGATGATATCAGTACCTTCTTCTTTTATTTTTTTCCGCATGATATCTAACTGTACCGTCATGAGCACTGCACGAAATGACTCATGTAATCGCTGGACTACGTCGACATGTACATGTTAATTTGACAAAGGCTGGTCCACCAGCCGAAACGTCAGTAAAACCTGTGCAAAAAACCAACGTGCGTCGTACTCCCTTTTGTTATTGTACCGGGGCCAACGGGATTTCCTTGCCGCAACTATATATATATATATATATATATATATATATATATATATATATATATATATATATATATATATATATATAGGGAGAGAAATATATATAAATATATAGAGAGAGAGGCCTTCATCAGGAAGGCCGCTCTCCGGCTGAAACGTTGAATAAACGCTTTCCGCGTTTTTGTTGCCAATTCCGAGGGTCTACTACTCATCTCTGCCTTCACGCCTCCGGCCTATTCACCACCATGACAGATATATATATATATATATATATATATAGTGGGCAATCATTAGGTACTTCTACTTCAACTGTATATACTCATCATCATCATCTCAGTCTCTTCATCTTGTGTGTGGTGGGTTGCCATCTTCCGTCCAAACTGCACCTTGGGGTAAGCAATTCTTCGTAGCCTCAAGGCTTAATAAAATGGCGTTATTACCCCTGCTTCACAAGTGGTGGAGAGCGCTCTTTGGTCCTCCGCCCTCTGCCGCCCCCGTCTACCCCCCGGAGCTTCGATCAGGACGCCGACTGTGTCAGCCGCCCGCTGTCATATCGCAGCCAACAGGCACTTCCACTTCAGCCATGTCGGCTCAGACAGCTGCCGCCCCTCTATGTTGGGTTGTAAGCGGCCACCAGCTTGACCCCCATCTGTTCGCTGGACTTCGCGGTGAAGACGTGGAGGATTGGCTTGATGACTACGACCGAGTAAGTGCAGCCAACCGTTGGGACGATCCGCTTTTTATCCCTTTTTATCTAACGGGAGTGGCAAAGACCTGGTTCTACAACCACCAGGTTGACATCGCGGATTGGCTTAACTTCAAAGAGCAGCTCCGACAAATTTACGGCACGCCGGCTGTTCGTTCCGCTCTCGCAAAGAAGACGCTAGATTCCCGTAAACAACAACACGGCGAATCATATACGTCATATATTGAAGACGTCCTTGCCCTTTGTGGACGTGTGAACACATCCATGACTGAATCAGAGAGGGTTCGGCACATTCTCAAGGCTATCGGGAGTGTCGCCTTAAACACATTGGTAATTAAAAACCCCGAAACCGTCGCTGATATAGTCGCCACCTGCCAGCGCCTTGATGAACTGGAGTCTGTCCGTTTACAACCGGACCCCACAGAAAAGCTCCCTTCCGCCGATTCCTCATTGCGCGCTACGATCCGTACAATCATACGGGAAGAGCTCCAGTCTCTCGGCTTCTTACCAGCTTCAACGCCTCTGCCTGCTTCTGGTGACGTTTTGCGAGACGTTATAAAGGAATAGTTGGCGTCCATGGCTGGTGTTTGTGCGGACCGTCCAACAACTTATCCCCCGCTAACGTACGCGAAAGTAGCCGCAAGTTCGCCGGCCGTGGTTCCATCGATGCCTCCTCAACCAACGCCGGTCCACATGGCTTGTATAACTGTCGGTGGATGAACTCAACCCAGTTATCAGCAGTGGCGCCCACCGCGTCCTACATGCTACTTCTGCGGATATCGTGGTCACATCGCGCGGTTTTGCCGCAAGCGCCAGCAACACGAGCGCGGCGGTTACGACGTGTACGAACGGGATGACTATTCCGCCGGACCTACTTTCCAACGCCGTCCGTATTCTCCTCCTCGACATCGTTCTCCATCGCCACATGCAGAGTCCTCGAATGATGCAGCCTACCGTCCGGCGAGGCGCCGCTCCCCATCACCTCTTCGCCGCTCTACGTCCCCGCTGCGCCCTGCTTCTCCCTTCTCCGATCGCCGTCTGGAAAACTAACTTATGCAGCTTCAGGAGGAAAAGCTGCATCGGACGACGGGACAGAAATTCCTCCAGCGGGCCCATGTAACATGATTTTGGTTTCAGTAGAGGGTGTGTTAGTGGAAGCTTTGATAGACACTGGTGCTAGCGTATCGGTAATTCATCGTGACTTGTGTTGGCGTCTGCGAAAAGTTACCACTCCATATGACGGACCTACATTACTTGCTGCTGAAGGGTCCACTATTCGGCCTACTGCTATGTGCACCGCCCGAGTTTCCATTCAGGGACTTATATATTGGATACCATTCGCCGTACGAAGTTCGTGTGCCCAGCAGCTTATCTTGGGATGAGATTTTCTTTCTACGGCGTCCGCTTCCATCTGCTGCCGGCAACGGGTTATCCACATGACCGACACCAACCACTCCCTCTACATCGATGACGCACCTCTTCACTTTCTTGCTGCGCAGGACACTGAGCTACCACCCCGCCATCAGAAAATTGTGGCCATAATGTCTGGTGTCATTGACCGGGGTGACGTGTTCGTCCTACCATTTGTACGCTGTCTCGCAAGAGGGATCGCCTTTGCGTCAAGGCTGGTTCGGTTTGATAGTGGTCGTGCTCATCTGTGTTTGTATGATGATGTGAATCTCGTGACTACCTTTTTTTATGCCTGCATTGTAATCTTTCATTTTGTTTTTTTATGCCTGTATTGCAATCTTCCCTTTCGTGTTTTTTTTTTGCTTTTTAATGCACATTGTGAAACACTCCTTTTATTTGGTTGTACTTAGCCGCACGTCCTCTGTGCTACCCTGTGTACCTGGGGGTCAGGGATCCTCAAGCTGTTCTTACAGCTTTTACCTGCCCTCCTCGTAACATGTCCTGTTGCGGAATAAATTTCAATTCAATTCAATTCAATCTCTACGTGACGAACACGACGCCCGAAAAAATTCTTATCCCTAAGGGCACTACATTGGCGCGCGTCCTTGAATCGGAGCTTATATCATTGCTTTCCTTTAAATCATCATCCTCTGCCGCGTCATCTGTTGGGAGTTCTAAGTCTCTTCCTGCTCTTACATATACCATCAGTTCCGACCTGACACCGTCACAATCACAAGAGTTGCTGGCTTTGCTCGAGAAGCATGAAGCTATGTTTGATGTGCATTCCACTTCACTGGGCAAGACGTCGATTACAACTTAATAAACAAGTGGTGCTTGTGGTGTGTCTTTCCTTCTAGTTGTCCCTGTGTGTTGTTTTGCGCTTCTTACGAAGATGGTCGATTACAACGCATCGAATTGAGACCGACGGCAAGTCCATCGTGCGCCGTCGCCCATATCGCGTATCGTCCGCCGAGCGGAAAGTGATTGAAGAAAACGTCGCTGACATGCTACAACGCAGTATAATACGCCCATCCTCGAGCCTTTTTTCGAACGAGAACAACGGGCGATATCTAGATGATATCGCCCGTTGTTCTCGTTCGAAAAAAAGACGGCTCTGTGCGGTTCTGTGTACATTACCGGGCACTCAACAAGATTACGCGCGAAGATGTATACCCTATGCCACGCATAGACGGTGCCTTGTATTCCCTACAGGGTGCCGAATAGTTTTCCACTTTGACCTACGTTCCGGGTACTGGCAAATACCTATGCATGAGGACGATAAAGAGAAAACGGCTTTTTCAACACCCGACGGACTCTACGAGTTCAACGTCATGCCGTTCGGCCTCTGCAATGCACCCGCAACGTTCGAGCGCATGATAGACACCGTTCTCCGTGGCCTGAAGTGGAAGACTTGCTTATGCTATCTAGATGATATCGTTATTTTTTCGTCAAGCTTCCCTCAGCATCTGCGCCGTTTGGATGAAGTTCTCATGTGTCTTGCCAACGCTGGACTTAAGCTAAACACCAAGAAGTGCCATTTCGCAAGCAAGACCATCGAGGTATTAGGTCACATTGTCAGCAAGGACGGCATTCGCCCTGATCCTGACAGTTTCCGAAGTTCTGCACATTCTTCGTCCCAAGAAGGCCAAAGATCTGCTTCCTATTTTCGCCGATTCATCCGGGACTTCGCCACCATAGCTTCCCCTTTGCACAAGCCACTCGGATCTAATGTTCCCTTTGTATGGTCGCCCGAATGCGAATCAGCTTTCAACTATCTGAAGCGCGCCCTCACTTCTGCGCCATTTTGACGAAACCGCACCTACTCTCCTGCATACCGACGCCAGTGGTCACGGCATTGGTGGCATTCTCCTCTAGCGAGACGAGCCTTCCCCGAGAAAGGATCGTTTCTTACGTAAGCCGCGTTCTGACAAGCGCCGAAAGGAACTACACCACTGAACAAGAATGTCTAGCCGCCGTTTGGTAAGTGCAGAAATTTCGACCTTACCTTCACTGGCGTCATTTTACCATCGTGACGGACCATCACGCCTTATGCTGGCTTTCGACGTTGAAGAACCTGTCTGGGCGTCTTGGTCGGTGGATTCTACGTCTACATGAGTAGGACTTCACCATTACCTACAAGTCCGGTCGAAAACACCAGGATCCAGACGCACTTTCTCGGTGTCCGCTTCCTGCGACACACTGCGACGGGCCTTCAACCATGTTGTCCGACAAGCTCTCGCAAGATCCCTCCTCGTACGCTACGTCGTTAGCTACAGTGGATCAGGTACCGCCGCGTGACAACACATCCTTCCAGTCTCACCAGCTTGCAGACCCTTATTGTCAGCGCATCGTAGCCCGCCTTAAAGGAACTTCGCGCCCACCTAATGCCCGCCTTCGTCGTCAGCTGGAACAGTTTAAGATCGCAGACCACGTCTTGTACCGCCTTGTATACCACCCTGACGGCCGACGCTGGGTGCCTGTCCTGCCTCGCTCTCTAAGGCTTCAAGTCCTTCAGGCTTTTCCCGGCGATATGACTTCTGGTCATCTTCGTTTTCATAAAACCTATGACCGCATCAAAGCTCGCTTCTATTGGCCAGGCTTGTCTGCCAGTGTAGCAAAATATGTCGCTTCTTGCACCCGTTGTCAGCGTAGAAAGCTCCCTACATCACCAAGCGGACAGCTGCAACCGGTTCCGTGTCCGTCAAAACCCTTCGATGTCGTCAGCATTGACCTCTACGGTCCCCTTCCTCTGACTTCGCGTGGTAACCGATGGATCGTGACAGCTGTGGACCATTTGACACGCTATGCTGAGACTGCTTGTGTGCCTTCAGCGTCAGCTTCTGAAGTCGCTGAATTCATCCTTCAATATTTAATACTCCGCCACGGTGCTCTTCGCATCATCCTGAGCGACCGTGGAAAAGCATTCCACTCACGAATAGTCGACGAAGTTCTCAGAGCCTCCGGCACTATCCACAAGACAACCTCCAGCTACCACCCGCAGACCAACGGCCTAACCGAGCGATTTCACCGCACACTCTCCGACATGATCGCCATGTACATTCAGCCAGACCACAAGAACTGGGACACAATTTTGCCATTTGTAACTTTTGCGTATAATACGCCTGTACAACGCACAACCGGCTACTCGCCGTTCTGCCTCGTCTATGGCCGCTCGCCCTCTTATTTTCTTGACGTTTCATTTTTCGCGGCACCTATCAAAGAACCTTCATCGACCTGTGAAGAATATGTGTCCCGTCTCCTGGGTTGTCGCCAGCTAGCCCGCATGAACACTGAAGCTAGACAGCGTGACCGCAAAGATCACTATGACGCACATCGCCGCATCGTGTTCTTCAGCCCAGGCGATTAAGTCCTCCTCTGGACACCAGTTCGCACCCCTGGCTTATGTGACAAGTTTCAGTTACGGTTCATCGGTCCTTACACCATCTTGGCGCAGACCTCTCCCGTCAACTACCACATCGCACCTGTTGTCGTTCCACCTGACCGCCGCTAACGCGCTACCGAAATGGTCCACGTTTCCCGTCTGTAGCCTTTCACCCAGCGCTCTGCATCTCCTTAAGCTGCGGCCAGGATGGCCGCTCTCGCGCGCGGAAAATTAGTTTGGGCAATCATTAGGTACTTCTACTTCATCTGTATATACTCATCATCATCATCTCAGTCTCTTCATCTTTGTCTGTGGTGGGTTGCCATCTTCCGTCCAAACTGCACCTTGCGGTCAGCCATTCTTCGTAGCCTCAAGGCTTAATAAAACGGCGTTATTACCCCTGCTTCACAATATATATATATATATATATATATATATATATATATATATATATATATTGTAGCGAAAAGTAACCAACCCTATAGTGGGGTAGGCTCTCCGGTGTGATCTAGTGGGTCTGGATCTAACGCGCACTGCTCGTGCTCGCCGCTCGCTCTCGGGGCTCGTGCTTTCAGCCGTTGAACAAGCTACCGGTCGGGTCTGACGCCAGCCTTCAATAAACGCCCTTTACAATTGGTGGAGAGTGTCTGGGTACCCTCACAACAACTTCGGCCTCTTTCTATGCCCCTGGAACTTCGCTCCCGTGCAGTGCCGTCTACCGTGCCTCAGGACGCCGCTAGCAAACGCCTCCCCCCGCACCGACCGCATGTCCCGGTGTACCTCGTGTCCGAGACCCACCTGTCTTCACTGGCGCAGATGGGACCGACGTGGAGGACTGGCTCACGATTTATGAGCGTGTGAGCGTGCCCAATAGGTGGGACGAGGCAGGAAAGCTGAGCAACTTGATATTCTACCTCGCGGGTGTGGCGAGTCTGTGGTATAACAACCACGCATCAGATTTCCTGACGTGGTCCGACTTCAAGACCGCCATTGTCGACGTG
Organism: Hyalomma asiaticum; assembly: GCA_013339685.2. NCBI lineage: Eukaryota > Metazoa > Arthropoda > Arachnida > Ixodida > Ixodidae > Hyalomma > Hyalomma asiaticum. The sequence continues at coordinate 452,944 of JABSTT010001662.1, read as the reverse complement.
TTCGGTCGCCCCGCCGTTCGTAAGCTGCAAGCAGAGCAGCGCTTACGCGAACGATCTCAGCAGGCCGGTGAGTCCTTCACGAGTTATATAGAAGATATCCTCGACTTGTGCAAGAAGGCCAACGCGACCATGTTGGAGTCTGAAAAGATAAAGAACATCATGAAAGGTATCGACGATGACGCCTTTACCATGCTGCTCGCCAAAAACCCTCGCACTGTGGCCGAGGTCATAACGCTATGCCAGAGTTACGAGGAGCTGCGTCGACAGCGGTTGATGACCCGTCGCCCTTCATCACGCGACGCCGATCTCGCTGGCTTGTCGGCCACTTCTGACCATTCCCAATTGCTCGCGGAAGTCAAGGCATATTCGTGCGCGAAGAAGTTGCACGCCAGTTCTCTCTGCTGCCCTTCGCTCAACCGCAGCATGTTCAACAGCCGTCGACCACACTTCTGCCTCCCCTCCGCCGAGAGATTGAGCAGGAAATCGCAGGGGTCATGCCTGAATACCACCCATACCCTCCGGCCCCTGCACCACTGAGTCATGCTCCAGTTGTAGCCACGCCGCCCCAACCGATTCCTGCGGCTGTCCCACTTAGCTACGCCCAAGTTGTCGCTAGACCTCAGTCTTTCGAACTGGGTGTGCCGCCTCCGTACGCCGAAGTCGTTCCTAGGGCCCGGCTGCAGTCCAGCACGCCGTCGTATCAGCAGCCGCCCCGTCCGTCTCGTCCTGCGACATGGGTGGCACCTGCCCCAGCGAACCGATGGCGCACCCCCGACAACCGTCCCATCTGCTTTGCGTGTGGTTACGCCGGACACGTCGCACGTTATTGCAATCGCGTGCAGCCGCCTCGAGTCGCATCACCCGTCGCCAGCCGGTCCAGCCGCCCGTATTACGACCCACCTCCGCCTATGTCACCTCCTTTACGAGCTGCTCCGTCTACCCGCCGGTCACCGTCTCCACGACGCCGCTCCTTGTCACCTATGCGGCCACGTGTGGTCGCCCGTGACCAGGAAAACTAGTCGTCGCAGTCCATGAGGCAAGGGCTGCGACGCCATCGAAATGTGAAAGCCCTCAGCGCAGCCCATCGAACGTAATAGACGTGTTTGTCGACGGTGTTCGTGCATCAGCCCTTGTAGACACTGGAGCCGCCGTATCAGTCATAGACGCAAGACTTAGCCGCTTACTACGAAAAGTGACGACGCCACTTTCTGGGCTCTCCCTCCGTACAGCTAGCGCCCAAACTATTCGCCCTACAGCAGTATGTACAGCCCGCGTCGTCATTCAGGACATTCTGTACGCTATCAAATTCATCATAATTTCTCCATGCTCTCACGACATCATCCTGGGATGGGATTTTCTTTCGCGCCACGACGCCATCATTCATTGCGCACCTGCCGAGCTAGAACTCTCGCCGTTTTCAGACTTGACGCCGGCAAGTGAACCATCGGCTTCGTACAAGCTACTCGTCCGAGACGACACCAGAGTGCCTCCTAACTCGACAACGGCTGTGTCGGTCTACTGCGCCGATCTCGCCGACACCGTTGCACTCTTTTCGCCATCTGAGCGTGTCTCCACTAGGAAAGGCTTGCTGGTGCCTTTTGCGATCGTGCAGCTCACTCAGGGCAACGCCGCTATTTTTGTAACCAACCCATCCCCGTACATAGTTGTGCTGATACGAGAGGAATCTCTCGGCAGAGTGGAACCCCTGAAAGACACACAAGTTATCGACGCGCCCGACGACGTGTACAGTACCAGTTCGAGCGCGCTCAGTGCTGTTTCGACTTCTGATTCGTCACCCGTTGATGTATTTGGGTCATCCATTGCTGACGATCTTACGCCGGCCCAACGTTCCCAGCTTCTGGGCCTGCTAGAAGAATTTCGTTCTTCTTTCGATGTTGCACAAGCTTCTCTCGGCCGCACGTCCACTGTCACGCACCGCATCGACACTGGCAGCCACCCGCCACTGCGGCAGCGTCCATACCGCGTATCTCCCGCAGAACGTCGAGTAATCAATGAGCAAGTCGACGACATGCTTCGACGCGACGTTATTCGACCTTCGGACAGCCCCTGGGCGTCTCCTGTCGTTCTCGTTGCGAAGAAGGACGGTTCTATACGGTTCTGTGTGGACTACCGGCGGCTCAACAAGATCACTCGTAAGGACGTCTATCCACTACCACGAATTGACGATGCGATTGACAGCCTGCAAGGAGCAGAATTCTTTTCATCCCTCGATTTGCGGTCAGGATACTGGCAAGTACCGATGGCTGACGACGCTCGACCGAAGACAGCCTTTGTCACGCCCGACGGCTTGTACGAATTCAACGTCATGCCGTTTGGACTGTGTAATGCGCCCGCTACCTTTGAGCGCATGATGGACACCGTTCTGCGCAACTTGAAATGGCACACATGCTTGTGCTACCTCGACGACGTCGTCGTTTTCGCTCCGGACTTCGCTACGCATCTCCAACGCTTGCGACATGTTTTGACGCGTTTGAGGGACGCCGACCTACAACTTAATTTAAAGAAATGCCGATTTGCGGCACGGCAGCTAACAATAGAGAGTTTTAGTTTTTCCGTAAACTTCTTTACGTTTGCGGATACCGGTTTAACGTGCACGTTTACGGTGGAAGTAGAACTCCTAGCGCCATCTATTCGCGGTTTGCTTAACTACAATGCATTCGATTTTCTTTTTACTAGCGCGAGCGTTTTCTTCAAAAGAGATAATGAAAGTACTCAGAGTCAATTATTCTCTCACGTCCAGTGCTTTACACTAGGAGTCAAGCAAAGCGGGCAAGCAACAATAATATTAGCTTTTTGTGTGCCCGGTTAGGTTCCCCATCATCAGGTGTCGCCACCAGCACTGCTGGTCACGTACACTTTCCCGTTGAACCGGTATCCGTAAACATGAAGAAGTTTACGGAAAAACTAAAAGTCTCTAATACTAGGCTACGTCGTGTCCAAGGACGGAATTCTCCCCGATCCAGCCAAGCTTCGGGCTGTGGCCGAGTTCCCCAAACCGACGTCTGTCAAAGAACTGCGCAGCTTCGTAGGGCTGTGCTCCTACTTTCGACGCTTCATTCGGAATTTCGCCGCCATCATATCGCCGCTAACGAAGCTCCTCGGAAGTAACGGGCCCCTCGACTCGTGGTCGTCAGAGTGTGACGACGCGTTCCTAAACCTCCGTCGTTTGTTGACGTCTCCGCCCATACTGCGCCACTACGATCCCACGGCTCCTACAGAGGTACACACGGACGCTAGCGGTGTGGGCCTCGGCGCTGTCCTTGCGCAGCGCAAACCAGGGTTCCCTGAATGGAATGGAATGGAAAAACTTTATTTGTCCTGCAGGGCGCGCTTAGCGCGTAGCGGGCATCTCCCACGTAGGGACCGACAGGGAGTATCTGGCGGCCGCTTCGTGGGCCTGCTGGACGGCCCATTGCTGGTCGGCGAGGAGCGAGCTTTTGAGGGACCTCTCCCACTTGTCTGAAGTAGAGTCGGGATGAGCGTTTCTACACTCCCAGAGCATGTGCGCGAGTGTCGCCGTGTATCCACACGAGGGGCACGTGTCTGTGGGGTACGCGTCGGGATAGAAAATATGGAGCTTGGCGGGGTTTGGGTACGTCTGCGTTTGTAGTAAGCGAAGGGTCAGCGCCTGCGGTCTGTTAAGTTTGGGTTGTGGGGGCGGGAAAATGCGGCGTCCAAGGTAGAAGTGTTTCGTGATGTTGTTGTACGTGACGGGTGCATCCCGACTGGTCTCTAACTCGACGAGATGGGGTTGCCCTGGGACGGCGCGGTCGGTAAGCGCGCGCGCTGCGTCGTGGGCGATGTCGTTGAGGTTGAGCGGGGCGCCCGGCACCCGACCGAGATGGGCGGGGAACCAGATGACGGTGTGGTGCTTCAGGGTACTCGGATCCGCACGGCGGAGGATGCGTAACGCCTACGCCTGGCAGGAGACGATGCCACGTTCGAAGGCCTTGATGGCTGGTCTGGAGTCGCTGTAGATGACTTCCCGTTTGCTGTCGAGCACACCTAGGGCTATGGCTACTTGCTCTGCTACCTCAGGGTCTCTGGTGAGGATGGTGGCAGAATTGAGGATCCGCTGCGTGGGTGAGACCGCGACCGCGGCGAAGGCTCGGCTGTTGCGATAGGCAGCGGCATCCACGAACGAGACGTCGTCCGCTTTCATGTCTATGCGCTTGAGAAGAGCAGTCGCCCTCGCAAGGCGCCTCCCTTTGTTGTGGTCGGGGTGCACATTTCGCGGAATGGGAGCGATCGTGATGAGGTGTCGGATTTCGCGGGGAACGGGCATCAGCTCCGGCGGATCCCTGGCCATCGAGGAGAAGCCGAGCTCGCGCAGAATGTGGCGGCCCGCCTTGGTTGTAGTCAGTCGGATCAACTGCGCTCGCTCTTGAGCCTCGGCGATCTCTTCTAGCGTGTTGTGAATATTTATTTATTTATTTATTTATTTATTTATTTATTTATTTAGAAGTACCTTACAGGCCCCATGGGGAGCATTGAGTAAGGGGAGCAACGCAGAAAACAAAAGTAATCTATACATGATTGCAAAAAGAGCACACAATAAGATGCTGGCAAACCGGTGTAATAAATGGAAACAAATGGTAAAACAGCACAATGCATACTCTTAAAAAAGGAAAGAAATGCAATATCATGGCAGCACACAACTTGGCACATTCCACATAAGAGGGGGGGGGGGGGGAATTGCATTATACGTTACAACGAAATGTATAATTTGATGAATGTGGATATTTGTTACGATGAGAAGTGTAGGACCAGGAGTTCCCTAAATTTATCTTTATTTGTTTGCGCGACAGTGTTGTTAGGAAGCGAATTCCAGAATCGAATAGCTCGTGGCAAAGCCGAGGCGTTAAATGCGTCAGTGTTCCCATAGATGCGATTATAACTGAAGTCATTGTGAAGACGTCGTGATGTACAGGGCGCGCGTACCAATGGCAAGTGTGCTGGCTTCATTTGATAAACATATCTATGGAACAGGGACAAGAGTGCTATGTCACGTCGACTACTTAGAGTTTCAAGGGAAAGGTTGAGTTTTATTCGCGTTTTACTTGACTGGTAGTTATAATCGCGGGAAATAAATCGACTAGCTCTATTTTGGATAGCCTCTAACATGCGGATTAAGTATTCATGATAGGGAGACCATATGGGCGACGCGAATTCAAGTTGTGGACGTACAAATGTCAAGAACGCTAGTTTACGAATGTCGGATGGGCAGTTCCGTAAGTTGCGGCGGATATACCCAAGAGATTTGGAAGCGTTAGCGCATATGGTTGTGATATGAGAGGTCCATGAGAGGTTTGATGTAAGATTAACGCCTAGATATTTGTATGCTGATGCCTGAGACACTAGGATTGTATTTATGTAATACGAAAAGCTATGATTTGAAGTTTTACGCGAGAATGTCATTATTTTACATTTAGATGAATTCAGCTGCATTTGCCAGGCTTCGCACCAATTACTAACTATCTGCAGGTCATGTTGTAAAATGAGGTGATCATCAGGGCTCTTAATTGGTCGGTATAATATACAGTCGTCGGCAAATACGCGCATGCAAGATGAAATGTTATTAGGCAGATCATTGATATAAATAAGGAAAAGCAAGGGTCCTAGAACACTACCCTGTGGTACACCGGAGGTGACATATGTAAGGGATGACGTGTAATTATTAACGATTGTGAATTGCTGACGGTTTGTTAGAAAGTTTCTGATCCAAGAGAGTGTTGAGCTGTCTAATTTTAGAACCGATAATTTTGAAATTAAGCGGCAGTGAGCTACGCGGTCGAAAGCTTTGGAGAAGTCAAGAAAAATGCAATCTGTTTGAAGGCTATGATCCATGTTAAAATGAATGTCTGTAGTAAATTCGAGTAACTGGGTTTCACATGAGAAGCCTTTCCTAAACCCGTGCTGGTTAGAAAAGAAAAAATTATTAGACTCCAGATGGTGATATACATGGGAAGCAATGATATGTTCAAGCATTTTGCAACAAATGCTTGTCAATGAAATTGGACGGTAATTTTCTGGGGAATTTTTATTCCCACTTTTGTGTACGGGTACAACTTTTGCAGTTTTCCAGTCTGAGGGAAGCTGACCTGAAGATAATGACTGGCGATAAATATGATACAAGAATTTACTAGATAATGTTACTGTATTCTCTAAAATTTTGGAGTTGATATTGTCAGGGCCTGATGAACTGGATAACTTTAGGTTATTAATAAGACCTGCGATACCATCTTCTGTTACGTCGATGGGCTCCATGTACTGGAAATCTAGATCAGTGACTTGCGGAATGTTCGAATGGTCTTCTGTAGTGAATACGGATGAAAAGAACGTATTAAAGGCGACTGCGCAGTCCTTGTCACTAACAGGAACGTGATTACTATCGCATAGCGAAATGTGATGTGAGCCGCTGTTTGGTGAAATCACCTGCCAAAATTTCTGGGGGTTGTGTTTGAGTAGCGATGGAAGATCATGTGAGTAATATTTATCTTTAGCCTCTGCTAAAGCCGAGCAATATTCTTTCAAGAATAGACCGTATCTATCCCATGCCGTGGGAGAGTTTGTGCGCTTTGCATTTGTGTATAGCCTTTTCTTTTTATTCCTTAACCTTCGAAGGCATTTGGTGAACCAAGGGTTCCGCGTATCGCCCGATACCTTGATTAGCGGGATATACTTTTCTACTAAATTACACAACGTTTCTTTAAAAAGAAGCCAGTTTTCTTGAACTGACCGAACTGAGAAGAAAGTTAAGAAGGTGCCAGAAAGAAAGGTATCCAGTTCTTTGTTGATTTTGTTATAGTCTCCTCTGTTATAGTCGCGAATGGTTTTGTTTGAGACGCCAGTGAACTGCAAGGGGATATTAAGAGTAAGCTGCAGTAGCTTGTGATCGCTGAAGCCATCTAAGCAGACGATTTCAGTAACCGTTTCAGGGGCGTTAGTGAAAACTAAATCTAAAATGTTTGTGCCGCGAGTAGGTTGCGTAATCATTTGGAACAAATTCAAGTCCAAAGCTAACGAAATGAACTCCATTGATGTGCGACAAGCGGATGATAGGTTCTTCCAGTCAATGAGAGGAAAATTAAAGTCGCCAAAGAGATAAACGGTATCAGCTGGACAGAGCTCAAGAGCTTTAGCAATATTACTACGCAGTTCGACAAGAAAAGATTGGTTTGTATCGGGAGGGCGATAACAGCATCCTATCAAGACCTTGTTGCTGTAGGTTTCACATTCCGCCCATACTATCTCAATACTAGAATTTATCTTAACAATACGCGACGTCATTGTTCTTCTGATGCCCAAGAGTACGCCACCACCTTTCTTTCCAGTGCGGTCACACCTGAATATGTTAAATGGGTTATCATATGGGAATATTTCATTATCGCTTATTTCAGGGTGCAGCCAAGTTTCCGTAAAAACGACAATGTCCGAATTGCAGTCGTCTAGAAATGAGGCGATGGCGTCGCGTTTAGGCAACAGACTACGGATGTTAGTGAAAGACAGAGACAATGTTGGTGCGATAACAGGTTGCCGTGATCTTCTGCGGTTACAAGTGTGCACAGGGCTTAGCTGCTATCTGTTGCAAGGAACAATAGCTTTACGAGCACTATCAAAAACATAGATGATGTCCCCAATTCGTAGTCGATCAGTTGATAGGCTAAAAGGCCGAGCTTCCGCTTTGGCGAAATCGATTAGCTGCTTTCTTGCATGCCGTGTTGCCGGTGAGAAATCTTCACGAATGGAAAAGCCAGACCCTTTTAGCTTATGTGCAGCAGACAGGATACGTCCTTTGTCTTTAAAAAATGTCAGTTTCGCAATAATAGGCCTCACCTTTCCTTCAGTATATTTTCCTAGTCGGTGTACCCTTTCAAATTGCGAAGCGATTAAATCCATGCCCAATCTGTCGGAGCAGAATTTTATCACTTTATTTTCTGAAGCAGCCCAGTTTTCCTTAGCCTCGTCTGCTATTCCAAAAAAGTTGTGGCCTACGCAAGTCGTACGCTTACTAAAGCCGAGACCAATTACAGCGTCACAGAAAAAGAATGCCTGGCAATCATATGGGCTCTTGCAAAGTTCCGACCTTACCTGTATGGTCGCCCATTTGATGTCGTCACGGACTACCACGCCCTTTGTTGGCTGTCGTCATTAAAGGATCCCTCCGGCCGTCTTGCACGTTGGGCACTTCGCCTACAGGACTACGATATCCCCGCGTGCTGTACCGCAGTGGACGACAACATTCGGACGCCGATGCCCTGTCGCGCTCTCCCTTGGCTGACGACAATGCTCGCTGCTCAGTATCCGAGGTTACTGTTTCATCTATTGACCTTGACACCATCGCCGCCGAGCAGCGCAAGGACCCGTGGATTGCCTCGATAATAGGCTTGCTGTCTGATCCATCGACACCAACCACTCGCGCAAAGCGCCGTAAAGCTCAAGATTTTGCCATTCGCGACGACCTCCTCCACCGCCGCAATTACAGCCCCGACGGCCGCCAGTGGCTATTAGTAGTACCTCGCAGCCTGCGTCCCGAAATATGCACGGCTTTCCACACCGATCCACAGTGCGCACACTCCGGCACATTCAAGACCTACCAACGCCTTCAACAGCGGTACTACTGGCGCGGAATGTACCGCTACATTCAGAAGTTCGTGCGCTCTTGCCCCGATTGCCAGCGCCGGAAATCTCCACCTCGCCTTTCGCCGCCGGGTCTGCAGCCTTTACCTTGTCCTAGCAGGCCCTTTGGGCGGGTCGGCATTGATTTGTACGGGCCCCTTCCCATGACAGCTGCTGGAAAGCGCTGGGTTATTGTGCCAGTTGACCACCTCACGCGATACGCTGAAACTGCTGGGCTCCCGGCAGCTACAGCGCGCGACGTTGCCTCCTTCTTGCTTCATCGGTTCATCTTACGTCACGGGCCACCCCAGGAGCTACTCAGTGATCGCGGTCGTGTCTTCCTTTCTGAAGTCGTTGAAGCTATTCTTAAAGAGTGCCACGTGGTTCACCGTACGGCTACGGCGTACCACCCTCAAACCAATGGGCTTACGGAGCGCTTCAACCGCACGCTCGGCGACATGCTTTCAATGTACGTCGCCTCGGACCACACGAATTGGGACATCATTCTACCATTTGTGACCTACGCGTACAACACCGCTACGCAGAGCACCACGGGCTTTTCACCCTATTTTCTACTGTACGGTCGGCACCCGTCGCACACTATGGACAAAATTCTACTGTACCGCCCACATACTTCTGAGTATGCGCCCATATCTGACACAGTGAGGTACGCCGAGGAGTGCCGCGACCTCGCCCGGGCCTTTACGTCCAGCGACCAAGAGCGTCAGAAGAGCATTCGCGGCGACCCTACCTCTGCACCCACCTTCCTCCCTGGAGCACTGGTGTGGCTCTCCATTCCTACCGCTGCGCCTGGACTCTCCTCAAAGTTACTGCCAAAGTATGAAGGCCCCTATCGAGTTGTCGAACGCGCATCACCTGTCAACTACGTGATTGAACCCGTCGACCCGTCTTCGGACATGCGCCGTCGTGGACGCGACATTGTCAACGTCGAGCGCCTCAAGCCGTACTATGATCCACTCATAGTAACGAACTGCTAGGTCGCCGGACGGCTCCCTTTGCATCCCGGGGGTAATTGTAGCGAAAAGTAACCAACCCTATAGTGGGGTAGGCTCTCCGGTGTGACCTAGTGGGTCTGGATCTAACGCGCACTGCTCGTGCTCGCCGCTCGCTCTCGGGGCTCGTGCTTTCAGCCGTTGAACAAGCTACCGGTCAGGTCTGACGCCAGCCTTCAATAAACGCCCTTTACAATATTGACGCAGGACAAACCACGTTTAAAAGACGCGCGCATGTTCGCGTTCAAGAGGACAGTGGCGCGTTAGTGCTACAGCACAAAGGCCGTGATGCCACGTGCGTTCGTGGCATGCGATCACGGGCGAGACAAGGAGAAAAGAAGAAGGAAGACGCCGATCTCTTGGTGGAACGCTCCGTTTGAGTTTGGTTTAACGAGCGCAAGTTTTCTCTTAATAAATAGTTCATTTTTCCTAATCTACCTGAATTGTTCGTTACAATTCTGGTGGAGGTGCGGGGTAAATGATCTCCAGCCCCATTCGAGTGAGAGAAAGCAGTCCGGAGCCACGCCGACTTAGGCCCAACGAGCTCACGCCTGTCCACCAGCGCTCAAGCCGTCGTCTACGAGGTGAGCCTCCAGAGTTTCCTCTTTTGCCCGAGCCTGCTACAGTAGCAGTGGGAGCCCGTGGTGTTGATACTGAAATGGCGTCGCAGACCACCGCAACCCATGTTGTCGTTGATCAGCCGCGGACGCCCGAGCCTTTTCACGGCGAGAGTTATGAAGACGCCGAGGACTGGCTAGAAGGATTTGAGCGTGTCGCTGACTGCAATGGCTGGAGTGAGGATCGAAAGCTCCGACACGTTTATTTCGCGCTCCGGGACTCTGCACGAAAGTGGTTTGAAAACCACGAAGCAGCCATCCGGTCATGGGATGATTTCCGGCGGGAATTTCTGGAGACTTATCCTAGCACAGACCGCAGGGAAAAAGCTGAAGCTGCTTTGCAAGCAAGAAGCCAGCGAAACAACGAGAGCGTGGCCATGTACATCGAGGATATGTCCCGCTTGTTTCGTCGGGCCGACCCAAGCATGAGCGAGGACAAGAAACTCCGGCATTTGATGCGCGGTGTGAAGCAGGAAATTTTTGCCGGTTTAATTCGAAGCCCTCCACGCACTGTTGCTGAATTCCGCTCTGAGGCGACGACTATGGAAAAGACACTGCAACAGCGAGCTCGGCTTTACAACCGAGATGTGACCGTCGCGTCTGTGGAGGCCCTGTCAGCAGCATTCGGGAACAGCGCCGACGCCTTGCGAGAGCTCGTGCGATCCGTGCTCCGGGAAGAGCTCCAGATGCAACAGCTGAAGAATAGTTCGCTATCAGTCTCCTCACTAGCAGAAGTGGTTCGGGAAGAATTGCGACAAGTAGTTCGTGAACAGCAGCCTCAAGTGCAGCCCCAAGTGCAGCCTCAAGTGCAGCCTCAAGTGCAGCCCCAGGCGTCAGTACCTGTACAACCCACTATCTCGTACGCGGAGGTACTTCAAAGCACTCCTGGACGTACCTTCGTCACGGATGCCTCCTATATGCCCAGACCTCGGTTCAACCAGCCCCGATATGAGACCAGATTCCGTAAATCTGACGTATGGCGCACTCCTGATCGCACCCCGCTGTGCTACCACTGCGGCGAAGCTGGCCACCTTTACCGGATGTGCGAGTACCGCCGAGCGGGACTCCGTGGATTTGCCGTAAACGCTCCTTGCCCCAGGAACGGTGAACGTCCCTTGGAAATCCAGGAGTACCTATCGAGGCGCCAGGAGCCTTACACCTCGCAGCAGCATCAGCCTCGGTCAAGTGCACCACTAAGGTACCGATCACCGAGCCCGCGTCGGTCCTCAACCTCCCCAAGGCGAAGCTCTCAAAGCCCACTACGGGAAAACTAAAATCGGCGACCTGTGGAGGTGAGGCCGCTGTCGACGCAAGAACAGAACCTCCAGAGCCGCTTCCGAAGTGTTCCGACAGACGTGAGGGTAGGCGCGAAAACAGCGACGTTGCTTCTGATTTGCGGGTGTTTATAGACGGCAACGAAGTTACTGCTTTGGTGGACACAGGCGCAGATTATTCCGTTATGAGCAGAGAACTTGCCAGAAGACTTAGAAAGGTTATCACTCCTTGGAGAGGAACGCAAGTGCGAACAGCAGGAGGACATCTTATTGACCCGGCGGGCAGGTGCACTTCTAGGATTGGGATACATGGCTTCACGTACGTCGCCAGTTTTATTGTCTTGCCAGAGTGCTCAAGAGATTTAATCATAGGGATGGACTTCTTGCAAGCGAATGGTGCGGTAATTAACTTAAAGGAGTCGTGTGTGTCGTTCTCGACAAAGCAGGCCATCGCGACGTTTGAATGTGAAGGAGAATTCGATGCACTTCAGATTGTAGACGACGACGTGACGGTACCACCGAGATCCAGCATAGCTGTCGTCGTTAGGAACAACGTTTTCAACGACTATGAAGGAATTGCAGACAGCAATACGGGACTCTTACTTGAAAAAGGCATCTGTGTGGCTAGGGGCCTTGTGCGGTTACAAGATGGGTGTGCTAACGTCTTCCTCACGAATTTCGGACATGAGGTGCAGCATATTGCAAAAGGAACTGTCATTGCCCGCCTTAATGATTACGCCCATGTTGCACATTTGAGCTCTTCTGCCTCAGAACCGCCCAATTCTGACAACGCAGACTCCATACTCGCGTCCATCAAAATTGTAACGAACAATTCAGGTAGATTAGGAAAAATGAACTATTTATTAAGAGAAAACTTGCGCTCGTTAAACCAAACTCAAACGGAGCGTTCCACCAAGAGATCGGCGTCTTCCTTCTTCTTTTCTCCTTGTCTCGCCCGTGATCGCATGCCACGAACGCACGTGGCATCACGGCCTTTGTGCTGTAGCACTAACGCGCCACTGTCCTCTTGAACGCGAACATGCGCGCGTCTTTTAAACGTGGTTTGTCCTGCGTCAATATATATATATATATATATATATATATATATATATAACGAAAGGGAAGGGGGTGAAGGGCTTGCGTTATCTGTTAGAACGAAGTTAATGAAGCAACAAACATTGAGGCCCAGGAAAGCATAGGGCAAGTTTTCAAATTTGTAATTATGATATTGTTATCCCCGTGGCAATATTGTAATTGTGGAGTAAGTAGAAAGGAATTAAAGTGGACGGAAAGGCAAACATTCTTTCGCTGGGAACCAAACCCATGACCTTCGGATATCGCCTCCGATGCTCTACCGCTGAGCTGCGAAGGCGGTCGTCCCCCCGTCCACTTTATTGGTTCTTTATGTATATGAAATCCTGGGAGTGTTAGGCAGCGCCACTCGTAGCCGTGACGAATGTAAAACTCTTACTGCCAGGAGGCGTCACGGAGAACGTGTGTGGTGGCTGCTGCTTGGTGGCTGCTTATGTCGAGGTGGCTGCTGCCCAGTAAACCCTCATATGCTACATAAGGCACCTAGTCTGCCGCAGCGAGGCCCAATCTATGAAATAAGGAAAGGGGAGGGGGTCAAAAGGACAGAAAGTTGAGCGAGTTCGTAACAGTCCATAATCAAAAGAAGAGGCGTGCAGGACACGGACACAAGGAGAGCAGTGAACAACACGAACGCCGTCTAACAACTGATGCACAGCACAGAGGCGAACAAGAAAGAAGACACACAGCTTATCTGCGCATGCTCGGAATGGTAGCGCCACCTGTCAATCGGTTACACGTGCCGTTCTTCGCGATAGACAACTCCTAAGGCTTTCTATTTCCTCTCTGTTTAAGCTAATCGACAGCTGACTCACGCATGCACTTCCACTAATACTGATATGCCAGGCCTCAAGCAATAAACGCGTATCTTCGTTCTTATGCCTGTACAGGATCTCGGTTTTGTCTAACTCGGTCATGCAGCTACAGACCTGGCAGTGCAAGGATAGATTGGACGGCGTCCCACCTGATAGCGACCTTCTGTGTTTTTATGTAGGGCAAACTGCGCGCTGTATTAACCAAAGATTAATTGAACACAGAAGGTCGCTATCAGGTGGGACGCCGTCCAATCTATCCTTGCACTGCCAGGTCTGTAGCTGCATGCCCGAGTTAGACAAAACCGAGATCCTGTACAGGCATAAGAACGAAGATACGCGTTTATTGCTTGAGGCCTGGCATATCAGTTTAGTGGAAGTGCATGCGTGAGTCAGCCGTCGATTAGCTTAAACAGAGAGGAAATAGAAAGCCTTAGGAGTTGTCTATCGCGAAGACCGGCACGTGTAACCGATTGACAGGTGGCGCTACCATTCCGAGCATGCGCAGATAAGCTGTGTGTCTTCTTTCTTGTTCGCCTCTGTGCTGTGCATCAGTTGTTAGTCGGCGTTCGTGTTGTTCACTGCTCTCCTTGTGTCCGTGTCCTGCACGCCTCTTCCTTTGATTAGGGAGGGGGTCAAGGGCTCCGTTTTTTTTAGAAACAAGTTAATGAAACAACAAACCTTGAAGCCTAGAAAAGCGTAGGGGAAGTTGTTCAAATTTGTAATTATGATATTGTAATTTGGGGGTAAGTAGAAAGGAAATAAAGTGGACGAAAAGACAAACCTGCCTTCTGTGGGAACCTAACCCGCGACCTACGGATATCATGTCCGAGGCTCCACCGCTGAGCTACGAAGGCGGTCGTAGTAGGTCATATGTGTGGATATATATATATATATATATATATATATATATATATTGTAGCGAAAAGTAACGAACCCTATAGTGGGGCACGCTCTCCATGTCATCTAGTGGGTCTGCAAATCAGCATTTCTTTAAGTTAAGCTGTAGGTCGGCGTCCCTCAAACGCGTCATTGTTGTTTTTTTATTGTTTATTAGTACCTCAAAGGTCCCGAGGGACATTACATGAGGGATGGGCAAGAGAACATCATAGATAAAACAAAGAGCAAAAAAAGCAAAACAGCACCAACAATAACAAAAAGAATAAAAAGCAGCAGTAGTTCACATTTGCAAGGATAAAATATGGCTTTTTACGGCAGTTTGAAATTGGGCAAACACAGATGACATGGCGATGTGGGCGGGAAGATCGTTCCAGTCTTGCGCTGTCTGAAGGAAAAATGACTTCTGGAAGGTCTTTGTTTTAGAGCGTATGGTATAGACGGCGTTGGGGTGAGAATGGCGCGATGTCCGATGTGCAGGTTTTGATGAATGCATTGCCTGGGGGCAAGGAATGAAAGAACTTATGATAAAGGCACAAACGTGAATCTTTACGGCGAGAGGCAAGATGAGGAAGGTTAAGCTGAGATTTGACTGCTGACACACTCATGTTAGACGAGTAATTCGAGATAATGAATCTGGAAGCGCGGTTCTGGATGGATTCGAGCATAGTAGAAAGGTTAGCTTGATGAGGATTAAAAATGGCATTAGCATATTCAAGTTTAGTAGAAGCAGGTGCCGAGGCAAGGTTCCAACGAAGGTATCGGAGAACTCGATTGGCAGAGTTAGTAATGCTAATGATGTGTAGTGACCTTGTTAAATCAGATGAGATATGAACACCTAAGTATTTGGTAGTGTTAGCAGTGGCTACGGGGTGATTGTGTAGAGTGCAAGTGTTAGCGATGTAGTCTTTACGTCGATGAAAAGTCATTACAAAGTTTTGTTGATATTTAACGACATTAACCAGTCTTCTGACTGTAAAACGGAAGAATGTAAGAGATTAGTTACAGGATGATATAGCACGCAATCATCAGCGAATAGTCTAATATTAGAGTTGGTGTTACGTGGCAAGTCGTTAATGTAAATTGAAAAGACGAGGGGGCCTAGTACAGTACCTTGTGGAACGCCAGAGTGAGCACGAGAGAGGGGAGATTTGCAGGAGTTAGCAACAACAAACTGCCGGCGATGGGTTAAGAATTGGCGAATCCATTTAAGCACGGAGCTGTCTAAGTTCAGGCATGAAAGTTTAAGCAGTAAGTGATGATGGGAAACCTTATAAAATGCTTTCTCGAAATCAAGAAATATTGCACCAGTGGGGGTATTATTATCAAGGTGCGAGTGAATTTCATGCAGGAAGAGGGCTAGTTGGGGTTCACAAGAATGACCGGGACGAAAACCATGCTGATTGGGATGGAAAAAATTGTTAGCAGACAGAAAATGCGCTACTTCAGAGTACACGATATGCTCCATTATTTTGCGACAGACATTGGTGATGGATATAGGACGGTAATTGTTGGGCGACGACCGACTACCTTTCTTGAAGACAGGGACGACCTTCCCGATCCGCCAGTCGTCTGGAACTGAACCTGTATCTAGTGATTGCTGAAAAATTAGTGATAATATAACACTGGTTACATGTTTGGTGTTTTTAAGCACCTTGGTATTTATACCGTCAGTTCCAGCAGCTGACGAATTTTTTAAGTTGTCGCAGGCAGGCACAGAATTTATTTTGGTCCTGAGAAACTGCAGTTGGACTTCCCCTTCTAGGGGGATGCTGTAGCAGTTGCGGGCCGCTCCCACGCAGGGACAGGAAGACCGTGGCCCTCCGCCCTCTCGCATGCTCTCTGGACAGCCCGAAGTTGAACGAAAGGTCGCCGCTTCTCAGGGCTTCCTCCCAGTCCTCTTCTTTGCTGAACTCTGTGTCACGTAACGCAGGACATTGCCAGAGCATGTGAGCTAGTGAGCAGTAAGCCTCTCCGCTGTTCTGACAATGCGGTTCAATGTTGGGCGAGAAGTTACTAAACCTGCCTCTAGAAGGGAAAGACCCCGTTTGGAGCATCCTGAAGGCCGAAGACTGCAGTCGAGTGAGTTTAGGGTGAGGAAGTGGAAAGACCCTCCGAGAGAGATGACAATGAGTCACGATCTCGTGAAATGCGAGGAGTGGGTACCTGTACCTTCCGGCGTCCCCGCCCACGAAATCGCCGGGACCGCCGCGGTGAGTGAAACCTCGCGCACGGTCATGGGCAAACTCATTGGCGTTGGGGACATCGGGGTGTACGTTGGCCCCCATGTGGGCCGGGAACCATTTTATGGTGTGAAACCCGGCAGCCCCCTCGCTGCCGAGGATAGCTGCTGCCTCCCGCGAGATCGAGCCCGAGGCGAAAGCTCTAGCAGCGGACCGCGAGTCCGTGAATACATTTGGACGCGATGCATCCTTCATTGCTACAGCAATGGCGATTTGCTCAGCAACCGTTGCCGAAACGTTTCTAACCGACGCAGCACATAGGAGCTTTCCACTATGGTCGACTGAGACCACTACAAAGCAATCAGAACGCCCGTACTGTGCTGAATCGACAAATGTAGCGAGGTCCGGGCTGTCTGCAACTGACTTCAATAAGGAACGGGCCCGAGCTATGCGGCGTCCTACATTGTACTGTGGGTGGACATTCCTGGGAAGTGGATCTACGGCAAATGTACCTCTGATAGAAGACGGTAGAGTCACTTTACGTTTGCGAATCTCTGTAAGACCGCAGCCAAGTTGTGGATGATATGAACAATGCCACTTTGGCTAAAGGTAATACCCCAGGCAGCACAGATACTCGGGCCAATATTGTTTCTTTGTTGGCTTACGGAGGTCCAATGAAGGCCCTGTGATACCACTCATAAGCCAGCATTGGAACTTCCATCTATTAAGGCCTCCAACAATGGCCCATCGTAACCATTCAATTTGCAATATTGGTTCTTCCATCCTGTAAAGAAGGCAAATATGGGCCATAGTTGCCACTCTGCATACATTATTGGTGCGTCCAGTGCACAAGGATGGTAATGATGGGTCAGTTTCTACATAGTCCTATCAATGTTGGTTATGTAATGGCGGCAGGCTGTATATATTGTCCAATCAATCTCACTGCATAGCCAATGCTGGACTTCCAATGTTCTGTGTCGGACAATATTGTCCGCACACAAGAGTTGTAGCATCAATGTTGGAAACATTGGCAAGTACACATGATATATCGGGAGGCAGGTACACATGGTGGCATGTACACATGATTGTTTTCCTGTTTTACCAATATGAAGGGACCACTAGCTCTACTCGGTGCTGCAAATGAGTTCAGAAAGGTCATTGTGTATGTATTCAGTGCAGCAGGAAAAATTATCTCTATAATTTACGTAATTGTTTATTTGCGCAAGTTCTAGCTAAGTGTGTGTGAAGTAGACTAGAACTTGCACATTGGAAGTTGAGCAAATGACATCTACAACGCCATCATATGGTCCAAAATGCCCAGCAGCATGTTAGTGGCTTCCGAGGCCACGTGCATGGCATAGCAGGTCACTTTATCTGTTGTCATTGCAATATTTCCAAAACAACAGAAGTAGGCTGTGTATAGGTTGTATTCACATGACGTCACCAGAATGCAGCGAGCACCGCTGGCAACTATGGCAACGCCGCCCCTCGGGACGTCCACCATGATCTTGGTCACTGCTGTACGGCGTGTTCTGTAGTAGTGCATTGTTCAGTTCGTGGTTTGGACGGCTGGTGTCACTCTAGGACGCAAATTCTCGAACGCGAACGCGGTAGAGGGCTCTGGGGATCATGGGCGATGCGCCAGTGATCAGCCTGAGCTCATACGCACGAAGCTTGGACGACGCAACAAGGAAACGCTACATTGAAAAGCTGAAGCTTTGCGGCGACGTTGATCCACTGCTCCTGGGCCCGGACGAGTTGCACTTTGACGTCGAGCTTGTGCCGAGAGTGGAAATTTCAGATATCAAAGATTATTTAGTTCACGCGACGAGCTACATCACGCATGAGCAGATGAAAGCAAGAAAGTCGCTCGAAGCGCACAATTATCTCACAAGTGGCTTCGTTCAGGAGCCGCAGTTGAAGAAGGTCGACGACGTCGTCATCGTACGTGGAAAGGTAAGGGCTCGTTGAATGTACGGTTTTGACGCCTAAAGGCTGTGCTAACACAGGTGTACGCCTCGCGAGTGCGAGACAGCGTCATATGATCCTGAGGGCAAGCAAGGCGTCGCGACGCAGCCGTACATGGGGCGCAATATTTAAAATAATAACATTTAGTCTAGCAAAGATCGATTCCATTTGAAGACGCGTCAGGGAAGACTGGCGAAAACTTTGCACGAGCTAACGCATCGTTCGGCAGGAGCAAAAGAAACCGATCCGGCCGTCGGAGCCAACGTTGCTAGTAACGTTGGTCGGAGCAACCTCGCGCTCTGAGCGTTGCGGAAGAAGGTAGGCACGGATCCACACGCACGCAAGCTGTAGAGTAGAGGGCATACAAGGTCAACACACCGTGTGCACTTGTTTGGAGGCGTGAATCGAAGCATTCATCGATTGATCGGCATCATTTTGTATGCGAGTGTAAGCAAATGGTGAGCTTGAAGGATTAGACCTCCCAGTGTCGTTAGTGTGGTGATGTGGTGATGATCATTATGTAACAGCATATCGCCGACGAATTCCTCGAGCGCGTAAATTTGTACGGCATAGCCTACTAACTGGAGTGATTGATGTGCCACGAGATAGCTTCGATATTCATTAGGTACAGCATGCACATTTCAGGTGCGCGATTCTAAACAGTTCCATTCGTTGGATCTGCAGGTAAACCACTCGCAGGCACTTTCGGCACAACCATTGGAGCCATGGATTATAATGAAAGAGGACGGAGAGGTGAAGGCTGCTCACTGTACGTGCATGGCTGGCCTCGGTGAAGCCTGCTCTCACATAGGTGCACTGCTCTTTTATTTGGAGGCAACAGTTTCATTCAGAGAGGACCAAGCGTGTACGGACAAAACCAACAAGTGGTTGCCTCCATACATCACCAATGTGCCCTGTTCACCGATTGCCCAGATAGACTTTTCTTCAGCCACTGCGAAACGTCAGCGCCTCAAGGAAATGAGGCAAGCACCAGTGAAGAAAAGTAAAGCTCAGATTGAGAGCCTCTCAAACAAAGAATGAGCTGACTTTCTTACCAGTATAAAAAATACTGGAGTGCAGCCTCCTGTGTTGTCACTCGCAAAGGGTTTTTGTGACGACTTCATTCCCTTGTCACAAAAGTACTCCACAGCTGTTCTCGGAGAGCTAACCCGTAACAGACCAGCAACATGGGACGAAGTAAAAGAGGAGTGTCAGATGTTTGCACGTGCCTTCACTGTAGAACCGAAGGTAAGCAGCATTTCGCTTTCAAGAGCATGCGAACGTAAAAGCTCAATTAGTAGCAAGTGTGCAACATGTGGCAGCCGTATTCTTAAAGAAAGTGCAGTTTACAAGAAATTTGTTTACACAGTACATGCAAAACACCTGACATTTTTACATATTCATTCAGGCAGTATTTTGCTGAAGTACTCAGTTTGTAAGTCCCAGTGTAAGGACCTGTGTTTGCAAGATAATGAGTAACATGGCAGGGTACTTTGTATGTCGTTCATCAACGGAAATGATGCCAGTTCGTGAATTTGTTGAATTGCATCTCCAATGTTTGAATGGTCCCTGTTATCAATATGCAGGTCTGCCAGGCTGTTGAGATGGCAACAAAGGACCAGTCAGCTTCTTCGGTTTGGTTTGCTTTCAGAGCAGGAAGGGTGACGTCGTCAACTGTGTATGCAGCTTGCCGAACTTCCCTCTCCAAGCCATCCATCAGCCTTGTTAAGAAGATGTGCTATCCTGAAGAGCAGCAGTTTTTTTCAGCAGCAACTGATTGGGGAAAAAGAAAAGAACCAGTAGCCAGGAAGGCCTATATTTCTGCCATGACCGCTAAGCATGAGCAATTTGTGTGTCAAAGCTCTGGCCTGCATATTTCTACGAAGAAACCTTATCTAGCCGCCAGCCCCGATGGCTTGATTTCATGTGAATGCTGTGACGACGGTGTGCTGGAAATTAAGTGCCCTTATTCAGCAGGCTGTGTGAGTGATGTGCTGAAACAGAAGAGTGGCTGCTTGGAGTCATGTGGTGACAGTGTTCAGCTGAAGAGAAGCCACATGTACTTTTACCAGGTACAACTGCAACTTTTAGTGTGCGAACGGCAGTGGTGCGATTTCGTTTTGTGGACACCATCAGACATTTTAATTGAACGCATTTCTATTGATGTGTCTTTCTGTAAGGAACTGGAAGAGAAGTCAAAGGCATTTTTTGAGCAGGTTCTGCTCCCACAGCTTTTATTTAAACACTGGACTAGCTTGCCTCTACAAGAAACAGCACCAACACATGACGAAAGTTCAGCAGACAGTGAATGCTACTGTTACTGTGGTGGTGCTGAATATGGTGAAATGGTTGAGTGTAGTGGCCAACAATGCCCTGGCAAATGGTTTCATTTTTCATGTGCTAATCTCAAACGTGCACCAAAGGCCAAGGAATGGTTTTGCAAAGATTGCAAGCCTTGCAACAAAAAGAAGAATGTGCATTAACAGGCACTGAAGCGTTTCATACACACACACACACATTCAGCTTGTGTTTAGCTAAGCTTACAGTGCTTGTGAACTATGGTGATTTGTCAAACGACAGTAATCACCGTGAAAGAGGGTAAACATTGGACTCTGAAGAAGAGGATGAGAAAGCATGTTCTATTCTGTGCTTGTTTTCATGTCAACATTCACTGCTGAACATTTAGAAAAGTCTGTCCCTCCGTCATATGTGAATATGGTTGCAGGAAGTTATACAATAGAACCCCGCTGTTACGTTCCCGGCTGCTGCGTTTTCCTGGCTGTTACGTTGTTTTGGGCCAGTCCCGGCATAGCTCCCATAGGATTCAATGCATTAGGGCCCCGCTGTTACGTCGCAGTGTGGGAACATTCCCGTATGTTACGTTGCGAATCGAGACTCCAAGCGGCCACTGCCGACGGCAATATTGACTTTTCATGTAGCTTGACTTGACTGTATTAGCTGCACTATGGGCGATGCCCATTATGTTTTTGGTTTCTGCCAGCAAAATTATGGTACAGCTGTGCAAACTGTTTGTGACGGAATCGCGTACAGTGATTACGTTTCCATCGATGATGCCGTTGTCACCTCCGAGGTTTTCTCTGTCGACGAAATCATAGCTGAGTGTGCCGATGCGTGCACGGAAAGTGCTAGCACTGAAATAAAATTGTGTGCAGATCACCACTTCTCTCATTTTTACATTTTTCCCTATTCTCAGCTCTTGCGTCTATTTTCTACGGTCCCGTGAAAAACGTATCAGCGGGGTTCTACTGTAACAAAAAAAGTCGTAGCTATGCCTATCATCCATTCCTCATCATGGAGGCAGAAGAAAGTAGAAATTAGGTCTGAGTTAATGTTTCTGTGGCTGCGAATAAGTCGGGCAAGATATGCCCAGATATTTGTGTTGCAAAACATGCCTGGAAATTTTAAGTGTCCGACTGCTACGATTTATGAAGTTTCTTTCACTTGCGGATACTTCCCTGCTACTGATCTAAACAGAAATTAATGGTGTATAACAACCAAGATAACTGTTATGTAACTTTTCGTTGCACTGTCGAGATTGTAAAAGTGCGCTCATATTTCATTTTGACACAGGAATAAAGTGCATATAATGGCCTAGGCTTGGCAGTCAGTAATAGTGGAAGTGTGTGTGCAAGCCAGCCTTTGGTTAGCTTGCATGTAGATGAAGTTAGATCCCTTGATGAAGCAGTTCCCTTGTGTGCAGATGCGCGTGTCAGTGTTTGCCATGGCTGCTGATTTATCAGTAATCTACTGATTTTTTAAATTGTCTGCTGATTCAGTGATAAGGTGCCTCTCTCTACTGATTTTTTTTTGTCTCTGCTGAAACAGACGCAAAATCTGGTGATTTTTCGTCACGAGTTTATTTTAGTGTGGTACCACCTGATGAACGATGAAAAATAAAGGCGAGTTATTGGCTCATTAATGAACAGTTTCCTGTGTTTCAAGCTTCTCATTCGTACGGGTATCTGTCGCTAGAGTAAATATTGCAGCACGCTATTATGTGCTTTGAGCAAATTTGGAAAAACGCTGAGAAGGTGAAAGTGAGCACTTTGCCGCACCCCCCAGTTTTGCTGCCTCTACCAATGGCACTCTGCCTGTGGCAAGCCTCTTGTCTTTAACTTTAGTTTTCTTAAAAGTAAATAGGCGTGCCACAGGAATCCCTGCCAGCTGGTGTTCTTTCGTAAAGAAATCTGAGGAACAATTTAGCCAAGTGCCCGACGACTTCTTTAGCGTGCACCGGATCACTCATTTACAGGCCACCGATAAGGACAGTGGGCTGCTTGCAGTGGGATCAACATAAGCGCATTCGATGTGGCGTTGTTGTGCAGCCCTTTTTAGATTAACGTCGGAAATGCCATTTTAGGAGTGCCTGTTCGCACACAGTAAACTTTATTTGCTCAAGATATAAGGGCATTATGTTTTCTTTCTGGGGCATAACTTAAACAACATAGCTTTTAGGTACTGTTAGCCATGTAGCCCCTGTGGACGCATCATCGGAGCCTTGAATCGCACTTCTGCACGGCTTTCTCTCACTGAAAACTATCATAGGCGGCCTCCTCTACACCCTTATGTATACGCTCACCTTTGTCACCAAACCCGTGCTATGATGTACAGGACGCGATCTCCGGAAATAATTCCAAGAACCAATGTCTTGGTTCCCCGAAAAAGATCCCATGAAAGCTTGGACAATAAGATTTTTGGTCCCCTTTAGCACACTAGCAAAACGCCAGCAGTGGTTCAAAGACAGTCAGAGCCAAGGGTGATCAAACAAAACAAATATATTCTCATTAAATAGGCAGTTACACAAAACGTACACAAAGCCAACAAACACGAACAAGCTCATGCACTGCAACAAAGAACAAAACACAAAAGAGTCCTATTCAAGTCACTCGGGAGTCTTCTCAGTTCGAAGCTTGCAGGTGGCTTGTCAGCTGGCTCGTGGAACGGAGTCTGAATCATGCACGACTTCTTGCTTCTTTTACTTGCTACTCTTCTGCTCTCCTTTTTCGCGGCCCATGTCCGACTGCTTATATAGCCCTGGGAAGGCGTGCTAGAAAGTTAGGTGTGGCCTATGTGACTCAAACACACAAAATCGGGAACCTTCTCGCCCATTCTAGGTCCTTCATTGGGGCGGCGCCTCTTCATCTCTCTCACTGCACGAGGAGCGTCGGTGTGTACTCTCCGCCTCCTCTCTCTCCTTACGTCTGTCCCGCGCACGCTCGCCGCGATAAGAAAGATTCTACAATATTCTCCCTTTTCGGAGACGCGGCGTGACTTTGGCCCCCCCCCCCCTGTGTGCGCCGCTTTTCTTGTTGTTTTGGACCTTCCCTCTAGTTCGATGCCAGGGTTCTCGTTGAAATAGGCACTATTTTGTGACAACCTTATAGTTTCAAAACCTTAGTGCTGGAATGGTAATTAATGATCTACTGATTTCTGCTGATTTTTCACGTAAAATCCTACTACAATTTTTTTAAGTGTCGTGGCTACACTGGTGCATGTGTGCGCCTAATTAATTGACAGGTATTGCTGCTATCTTTAAACATGCAGACATAAGTTTTGTGTACTTTCTTTTCGGCTACTGCGTGCCCTTTCACTTGATGATCGGCATTTGTGTTGGCTAGTTCTTCTGGTTAACATTTATGCTTCCACCCTTTTTTATGACAAATACAGCAAAATTCATTGAAACGGCACAACAGATTTACTAAGATTAGTCAGTGCTGAACATACTGCCACAATTTTGTCCAGTTGTGTTGTATTGTCTCCACTTCTTCTTCTGACCAGCTCAATTGGAATAATTGAGGACAATATGGCATACTTGCGTCGCAACAGCCCTATCACTCTCTCTACGTGAATGCGAACATTGGCTATCTTTCGTGTTTTCTCCACTTCCCAGGCTGTGAGCTGTCGCTTTCCTTTCGTGAATGCTGGTACTTCAAGCTGTGCACGATGAATCCCTACGGCATCGGCAATAGTGAAACCTCTGTCCGCTAGCACAGTGTCTCCTGGTGAAAGATTGTTTAGAATATCACAGCACTCAGTCAGCAGTTTGTCACTTGTACGCCCACCCCATCCTTTGGAGATGTAAGTGATACAGCCATGAGGTGCAATTCCAATTAGGTATTTAACGGTATTATGGTGCTTGTATCGTGACCATGTTTGACAGCGTGGAAGAGCTGAAGAGGGCCGTTCTAGAAACACCTCAAAACAGTCAATTATTACGGCTACCCTAGTTCCAAATGCTCTACGGAAACACATGGGCATGGTTAGTTGCAGCTCCTCCCGATCCGGCCACTCCACAAGTCGTCGCAGGCGAACGTGCATGACATCAAGCCAGCGTTCCACGATCCTTGTGACTGTGGCTTGACTGACCTAGGAAACAAAAATTGTTATGCACCACTGCCCGCTACTGAAGGTACAATGTCGCATTCTAAAATTGTATACATCTTTTCAGATGCTCTTTTGCACAACACACAATTTGATTTTACAGCCTCTAGCTTAAACAACGAATATTTTCCTGCAAAACATTGCCACCTTGGTGGGCTGTAATGCCAGCAGCACCTAGTTTTGGACTCCAATGCATTTACTATTCTGTACTAATTACTCGTCACAAGAAATAGCACTGTGCTTTCCAAATGTATGTGTTAGCATGATCTGTTAACTGTACCCATTGCTTTTAGTGACATGTTATGCTAATAAATGTGGATTGTGCAGGCATATTCCGCACCATCTATAAGCACTGTTGGTGCAGGCATATTCCATCATTTATAAGCACTGTTGATATACTTACGGAAAACCTGTAGGCCAGGTCCTGTAGAGGTACTCCAAGTCTTAATCTTATAAGTGTTACAAGGAATTCTTCAAACTTGGTCAGGGCATGTCTCCCTCCGTGTGGTACACTGCCTTCCAGAATACTGAAAACTGCTAACAACATAGCATAACATGGGAGTCCTGTGTAGAATTTCACACGTCTGTCGTCTTTCTCTAGTGATGACTGTGTCATTTTGAGGCTGCCTAATTGTTCCTTTAGTCTTGATAATTCAAGCCTCAACTCCTTGTTGTCAGATTCCAAGGAATCGAAGTACTGCCTTGTGACTTCAGTCTGAACCTCTCCGTCTTGAACACCTATCATACAAATGTACAAAAAATAAATTAGCATCGTCTCATCAGAAACTTCTTGTTAGCAATTCTATGATTGCTACGTCGAATACTGCTTACATGGAATAGTGTTGACTGAAGCATCAGTGGTTGACGAAAGTGATGGAGCCACGGCCTTCATAGCAGGCATGTCAGGTGCTGCAGCCGCAGCGGTTAAAGCATTGGAGGTGGGCACAGGCAGAGACTCGGCAGGATCGGCTACACCTACCTCGGCTGCAGGAGTTTCTGCTGGTGCAGTGGCTGCATCTGTGAGTATTAAGATAGTACTCCTCATGCATCAAGCATTAAACTTTAGTAGTCTTGACTGCTGATAATGCTACTGAAATATTCCTTTTCTCTCTGTACATGCACAGAAATGAAGCATAAAGCATTAGCCTGATGGTGACAATGGCGTCTGCTCATAATGTGCATTAGAAGTTCTGGGATGTGGCACAAATATTTTACGTTTATTATTTAGAGAACAGATGCTACTATGGAGCATTCCCTGGACACTTATTTACCCCAAATAGGAATGGAATCTGCCCAATTTAAAACCACATATTGATATTGGTCAGTTAGGTAACTTGTATGTAGTAACGACCTAATGAAACCTACAGACAATGAACTGCCTGTAGGTTTCATTAGGTTGTGTCTAACAAAGAAAGGTTCCACTACCCTACCTTTGCATGAGTAAGCCACATCACATCCACCATACTTATTCAGCTTTGCCAAAATGAACAGTCCAAGGTACTGTGTTGAATGCTTTGTGCAAGCAGATAAACACTTTTAATCTTTCCTACATTATTTTGCTTTCAATGTTATGCACAGCCACCTTGGCTGTTTTGAGAGTCAGTGGGTTACGACTGTTGAAAGCAGGGTAAACAGCGGCTACTTCAAGTTGATCAGGAAGGGCACCAGTACAAAAAGTGCTACTAAAATTGTAGCAAATGTGATGGAACACTGCTCAGATGCAAAACATTGCCATTGTTTCCAACTAGCTTGTGCAAATGTAAGCACCAGACACAAATCAATTATTTTGATTCGTGTTTGGAGGGGCAGCCCCAAAAATTCTATGAGAGTATAAAACAGTGAAGGCAGCTAAAGATTACACAACAGGATTCAATACTTCCAAAGGAAATTTGTTAGCGTAATTAAAAAGAATGAAACATGTAAGAACACATTACAACAAGACAAGCGCTTGTCTTGTGTTACAATGAGCTCTTCTGCGTATTGTCCTTTTTAATTGCGCTAACCGGTTTCCGTTGAAAATATGAACCCAGCAATTTCTGTTAAGACAGAATTCAATGAATAAGCTCACTTACCTTCAACACCTTCGTCTCCGTTCTCTTCTGAGCAAGCCTCGAAGCTTTTTGATTCCGAATTGCAAGACGGCTGTGCTTTGTTGATGCCTGCAGCCAGCCCTGCAGAAGATTCAACAGGCTTGGCTGCCTCAGCTGTGCAAGCAACTAATGCATCAACTGGTGCAGTGGCTGAATCTGTAAGAGTAAGAACAGAACCATGCATGCATACCAAGCATCAATATCAGTAATGTTGACTGCATATGACATCTGCGTTAGTCACCGACACCATTTCTTGCATGCCAATGCGCTAAGCTCTAAGCAATGCTAACCAACCTCCATGTGCAATGTACACGAAACACAATGTTTCTATTGTGTCTGGTTTACATAATGAAAGCATCATGTTTTCATTGTGTTGTTGAGCATGCATTCATACACAGCATAGAGTTGTCTCAAGGTGCAACATCTAAAATTACAAAAATGCATTCGACTAGAAAAACAAGCCGAAGTGCTCACCGTAATTTTATAAATAAGTTTGTTTACCTCCAACACAAACATCGCTGCTTCCCTCCTTTCCCGAGCAGGTCTTGGAGCTTTGTTGCACAGAATTGGAAGGTTGCAGTATTTTTTTGCAACCTGCTGTTGCACAATGTGGCACATTCTGGGCTCTCCTGGAGCGTCGCTGGTGCCTGTTATGAATAAAAGAAGGTCCTCATACAGGAGAAAATATTTGGGGTCAGCTGCCTCTGTAGCTACCATAATGCATTATTTTTCCAAATGCAGGCGTCATGGCAAATTTTTAAGGTGAGCTGTTTTACATGTACACATTTCCCAAGTGTCTTCTCTCATGACAGCAGCGAGGTACAACTGGAGCTGCACAACGTTTAGGTTGCATTTGATCATACACTGCTGCATACTGAGATAGCATTATGATCGCGAGGGCAATGCTTTAATGGGGTTTGGGAGAATGCAAAAGGGAGCAAACATGCATGCCATACCTCCCCTCTGCAAGATTTGTAGGCTGGCTTTCGTAGCCTAAGCGAAGACTTGGTGCCCAGTCGGGGTTTGTCTCGTCCATCAAATAGGATGGCTTTCCTGCAAGTGAACAACACAAGTGTAATCACAGCCTTGCAGTTCGCTAGCGCCGTGTCTCGCAGTAACAAGCGAAGTCACCGAGATAGGCCCAGTTTGTTTTGCAGCAGAAACGTCACAAGCGGCGCTTAAATACAGGTGCACACGCGCACACGGACAGTGTACACACGTCGTCTACGTCAGTAAAAATGTCAGTACGCAAGCGTACACATCCACGGAGAGCAACATAACTTTAACTGCCCTTTTTAAGTAGCTTGGTGACACGACAACGAACACGCATGCGCTGGACCATAAAATACGTCAACTATAAATGTGTACTTACCAGAAATGAAATGCACGCTGCACACTTTGTAGTTGGTGGAACTTTTGTTTATGTGAGCGCGACGAATGCGGCGAAACCACTCGGCACGACGCCTTTCCGACAATTCTTGCGTCCTGCTGCATTGGTTGTAGATGACTGAGGGCACTCCATAAAACTTGACCTCGTTTGTGTTCTCGCTGTTTTTTCTCCATGACCTATTGCTGCATCCATAGACGGCACAATTTACCATGACTGTAGCGAATGCAACACGGCACGGTCCGCTGCTGCTTCACGAAATGAGCTAGCGAAAACGCACACGCACGGGAAGACCTTCGACAGCCTCGCTCACTCTAGCTTCGCAAAGTGGCCAAGATCATGGCGGAGCGGAAGCGGAAACAGCTCGCGTCCTTCCCGTCAGCCCGTGCGACAGTGTGGGCGTGTCAACAGTGAATACAACCTATACTGTCCAGACATTCTGTCTGGTTTATCCAATACAGGACAGCCAATGCTGCTGGCGAGACAATATTGTCCAGACGTAAATACTGTCGCGCCTATGTTGTTCACATTGGGAAGTGCATGACATATTACAAGCAATGATCTCTTTTTCATTTGAAACAACGTTAATATACATGTACGTACCGTGTGCACTCGCATAATTAGCGCCCACACGTAATTTCTGCACTCCCAACTTGATGTACGGTTTACGCAAAAATATTACTTGCATGCTCTCCCCATGACACCCAGTGCCACGTGGCGCAGGCTAGTGTTGTCCTTTTTCAGTACTGAGTGTTCGGTAGTCCAGGCATCGCCATAGCCGGTCGCATTTTGATTGTTTAATAGCGACATATTGGCAATTCCTATAAAACAAATACGAGTCGCTCTTGATACTGGAGTTTAGGGATGCCGCTGACAGCACCAGTTACGACGATTCCGAGTCGCACATCCGCTAATGCTTGAATGTTGAGTGAAAGCTACCTTCCTTTTTGTGATACATTTCATTTGATACATCTCGGATCAGCACGCGTAAAGATTCCTTACGCGATATTCCGAAAGTATTTGCGAAATTCGCATGTAATTTACGCACCTTTTGGAACTCCTAGATTCATGGAGAAAAAAAAACACGAGTTACGTGGTATGCGCGAGTAAGCACGGTATAAGTTGTGCATGAGCAAATACGGTATATGCAAAACGTTAAAGGTTAAGAAAAGCCTTTGTTATCTTTCTACCTCGAGCAGCCGGCACAGGAGCCCGCCGAACATGGAAGCGTACCACGGCAGGGGGGGCGGAAGGGGGGAGCTGCGTAGGCGGCACTAATCCGTTTTGCTTCGCATACCTGTTTGACATGTTTTCTTGCAGCGAGCTGGGGGTGAGGCAGGCGAAGCGGCTTTCACTCTGCAGAGGTTTTTCGGACGCACAGGTTGTGTCGCACGGGCATCGGGCATCGTGTATCTGCTGAACCTGGCGAGTTTACGAAGTCAGAACACCTGAGTAGTCTACGGACACGGAACTTGCGACTGCAAACTTCTGCATAGTGAAAAAGTGGCAGCCCTGCGATTCTTTGGACCGGACATTTTAAGTGAACTGAACAGATGAGCCTCGACGTGTTGCGACAGCTCTAAAGGTTTTCCTGAAAGCTTCGTACCGATTTTAGCCATTCGTTTATATTACTCATTGTGCATTCTGTTGTGCTCGCACCCTCATTGTGGCATGTGCCGGGTTTATTATAGCATGTATTACTGCGTATTTTCTTTATGTTTGTCTATTTGTAAATACACACGTGGTGGGCTTTGTTGTATACGCCGCGGCAGATGAAGTAATCGGTTCTAGCAAACCTGTTTTGGTTCGTGTGACTTTCATGTTTGTGTTTTTGTCTTGCGTGAAACGCGTGTTTTCCCTATGCTCTTTAACGGTCATTTCTTGTTCCTGGTTTTCGGTTCTTTCGAAGTCATCGGTTTGTCCCCACATACCCTCAAGTTCCGGATTCTGCATGCAGAAACATATCACCATATCCTAACATTCACTTATGCTGTGTTACTTGAGGAAGTGTTAAATTTATACAATTCAGCTGTTTCGTGGAATCGTTTCAGGAACCTTTCAATCTTCAGCTGCTCCACGTAAACACGTAAACCAAAACGTGTCGCATAGGTTTAGGCATATGTTTTCTTGTGCCTCTTCTTTTTGCTTATGGTGCTTATGCGTTTAGTTTTCTCGAGGCTGATCATATACAATGGACTTCAAACTTATAGTGAATATTGATTTGTTGATTTTATCAGAACTTTCTTTTCAATCCCTTCTCATGTCTCTTATACTCACGAATAAAATGTGTCACAAAGAAGACATTTTGCTTATTTGTATGTGTGTATGTGTTCGAAAGATGCGTTTCGCCATTAACATACGAGTGCATAGACCATTTATGTCTGTTTTATGCTATCGTCATAACCACGAATCGTGAACATAACCAAATTCATTTCCCGAGCTGGCAATACATACGTGCATACTAAGTACAAAATAAAGCTATTGTTACTCCCATAATTTACTGGATATTCTTGCTTTTTGCCTAGAGCCAGAAGCCTCGGCAAAACAAATTTAAGTGCCTGCATGATAGCCAATAAAAAAGGCGGGGAAAATATAGAATCAGCCGGTTGTCCCCCTCGACTGCTAACAAAAACAAGCTTTCATTGATACGTGCGCAGATAAAAGACTGCATTAAGAAAAATAAGGACTATTATTTCAGTGTGACAATGCGGAACTTTCTGCTCACGGCACCGGAAAAATTTTATCGGCACTTGGCTCCTAAAAAGGAAACAACATACAAATTATGTATAAATGGCGAGACGACGACGTCACAATCGCAAATCGCGTCAGCTTTTAATCAATTTTTTTCTTCTGTATTTACAAATGATGACTGCAGAACACCTCACTTCATCCCACTGTCCCAAAGCCAGCCAATTGACAGCGTTATCGTATCCGAGCAGGGCGTTCTGTCGCTTTTGCTCAACATTGACACTAAAAAATGCTCAGGTACAGACGGCATACCCAATGCCTTCCTCGTCAGGTATGCCGAATGGTGCAGTAAATACCTGTGCATCATATTCAACCAATCACTATCTAAAGCAGAGGTTCCATTTGATTGGAAATGCAGTAAAATTGTACCGATTCCCAAGGCAGAAGATTCTTCATTAGTTTCATCTTACAGGCCAATATCATTGCTGTGTGCATGCTCTAAGGTCCTTGAACACATTATTTTCAAACATATTTCGACGTTTCTCGAACATAACAATATCATCGATAACAGGCAGCACGGATTCAGAAAGGGATTTTCAACCGTGACGGCACTCGTGGAGCTAATTCATGATTTCTCAGTAGTTATTGATGAACAAAGCCAAATCGACGTTATCTTTCTCGATTTTGAAAAAGCATTTGATCGAGTCTCACACCCTAAGCTCATTTCTAAACTAAAACCATTGTTAAATAATGATTCGCTGCTTGCATGGATCGAAGCTTATTTATATGGTCGAACCCAGTGTATCAGAATTGACGATGTGTGCTCAGATCCAGTACCTGTTATGTCGGGCATTCCACAAGGGTCTGTGCTGGGGCCCTTGTTCTTCTTAATATTTATTAATGATATAGTTCAGAATGTACCCGTTAAAGCTAAGCTCTATGCTGATGACTGCATCATCTATCATCACATCCAGAGTCCTAGCGATCAGGCTGTACTAAACCATGCTTTAGCACAAATTGCAGTGTGGTGCACAGATTGGCAAATGAAAATAAACGTAAAAAAATCAGTTGCGATGACTGTGACACGAAAACGACTGCCATTAAGTTTTTCATATTGCATAGGCGGCAACTTTCTCGCTGTTGTAAACAGATATAAATACCTCGGGGTTATAATAACGTCGGATCTGAGGTGGAATGAACATATATCGGAAGTTGCGAGGAGGGCAATGCGGAAACTTGGTTATTTAAAAAGAAATTTGCGGCAATGTACACACGAGGTCAAATTAATAGCATATAAAACTTTAGTCCGTCCTGTAATAGAATATGCGTCGATAGTTTGGGACCCATACTCTGAAGGCAACATAAAAAAACTAGAATCTGTCCAAAAGAAAGCGGCTCGGTTTGTATTTCGTTCTTATAGCTGGCGCACTTCTGCGAGTGCCTTGGTAAAGAAAGCAGGTCTCGAATGCCTACAAAAGAGGCGCCAACGAGACCGATTAAAATTCATGCACCTGCTATTTCATGACAAACTTGGTATACACAAGGAAACGTACGTAGAACCAGTGTCCAAGCGAGCCACCCGGTCCCATCATAATAAAAAAATAAAAGAATATTCCTGCCGCACTGAAACTTTCGCAAACTCTTTTTTTCCTAAGACAATTCGAGAGTGGAACCGCCTCCCAGCCAGTGTTGTGGAATGTCCGACTACTGATTCTTTTGTAAAAATTCTTCAGGTGTGATCGCTTTTACAATCATTTACGACCATTGTAGTTTCAAACGCTGTCCATATGCCTTACACTTATCTGTTTCATTTTTCTTTAGAGCACATTATAACCCCTTTTAACCCCTTTAGTTGACGTGATACGGCTGTCGCGTATCCGCTTTTTTTTCTTTTTTTTTAACGTAAACAGAAGTACTATGATATCTTTCTGCAATCAGTTTGCGCATACCACTGCTGAAAAGTTGCGATTACGTTTGTACTTTGTTCGTCTCGAGCGTGCTTTCTTTTGATTGTTCTAGTGACACGATTGTTGTATCTTGATTTGTTCACTTTATTTTGTACCTGTTACTCCCACTCCTGCTTACAGCCTCAGCTAGAGGCTAGCAGTACTGTATAAATAAATAAAGGAGGCTGGCAAGAAATGCTGCCTCATCCAACGATGAATGCTGGCAAAAAATGATGGACAGCCATCAATAAAGGCTGGAAAGAACGGTTAGAGCTTCCATTGTTTATACAAGCTTACCAATATTGAAAATACAAACGATGGACAATGTTGGCCAAAGCCATTCTTTCCCAATATTTTCCAACGTTATACGACTGGTATCCAACATTGGACTAATCTAGTCTAAAGTGTAGCATGGGACCCGAAATCCAATGTAGTTCCAATATTGTATCCAATGTTTTCCAACGTTGCGCGAAGGTCGGTCCGATGTTGTTGTGCTGCCTGGGACAATTCATGAGCGAATGCGCGTAGGATGGAAATGAAGGAAGGTTCCGAGTGGTTTCAGGGGTCAAAACTGAGCAAAAGGTATTGTGTAGCACAATAGCGACATCCTCTTTGGCAATGGGACAACCATTAGGATCGATTAGTGAAATGCCGTCTGTCTCTGCGGGTTTAATGGCCTTCCAGAACCGTTTGGGATTGTTGCGCAGCAAAGAAGGTAGCGTGGTACCGAAACTTTTGGCTTGCGTACTGATGTTGCATAATCCTTAGCTACAGTGAAGTACCTCGACCAAGCAGTGTTAGAATTGCAACGCTTGGCAGATCTGAATAATTTTTTTTCTTATTGTTGAGCTTATTTAATTTACTGTTAAACCACAGGGACTGTGCTCGCTCTTTAAGAGTAATGGTGGGGACATATTTTGCGGTTAGACGTGACACCTCATTTTTAAACATTGACCAGTTACTTTCAATGGAGCGCGAGTGATAATGATTCTCGAGTTCATCACAAAAGAAAGCTAGTTCATCAGCCATAGAAGCGTAGTCACCTCTGTCGTATAGTGTCAGCGTTTTTAAAGTTTTCTTGGTTTTTGTTTAAATAACTGGACAACGTACCATGAACAATGCAGTGATCACTTAGAGGTGGAAGATAAGTCAGTGAGGAACAGATGTCGGGGTGTGTTGTAAAAAAATAGTAGGTCGAGAATGTTTGAAGAGTGATTTAAGATGCGTGTTGTCTCAGTGACTAGTTGAGATAGGCCGAAAGTAAGACATGTGTTCAGGAAATCACTTTCGATGCTATTTCTTGCCAGCGTGACTGCAGGGTTAAACCAGTCGACCAAAGGAAAGTTGAAATCACCGAAGATAACGATAGGAGAGTTAGGATAGGCTTCCTTTATGGTTTGCAAGCATTCATGAAAGTTTTCATTGAACGAGCTGACGCTATTAGGTGGTCGATAACAGACACCGATAAGCATACGGGGCAACATAGCATTACAGCATATCCATAAGAATCCATATGAATCCACCGCGTGGTGGTGGCAATAAGAACGCCACCACCACGCGAGCCATCAGGTCTATCTTTACGAAATACATCAAAATTAGGAAATGAAGGTAACAGCTCAGAGTCTACAATAGACGAATTAAGCCACGTTTCGGTTAATAAGACTACATTACTCGAAGATGAGGAAATAAGGCTACAAAGAAAGTCCCGCTTAGGTATTACGCTACGGATATTTGTGTATAGCAATGACAGGGGCGTACGGCGTGGTCCACTCGGTTCATTTCGATGTGTAATCTGGCGCTAGGATATACGCTCAACGACCTTCTGCGCAGAGTGGTCATAAATATAGGTTTTGTTATTGCAGTAAAGGGCGTCGTATCAGAGCCTGAAGTCAAGTTTACGAGCCTTCCCAAACTGTACTAGTTGTTTGCGGGCTAAGCGCGTTTGCGGCGAAAAGTCTTCGCTGACACCGTAGTCAGATCCTTTGAATTTTTTGCTTTGAAAAAGGATGTTTTGTTTTACTGTAAAATTACCGAACTTAACAATTATGGGCAGATTTCTGCCTTGTTTGTACGAGCCCAGTCTGTGCGCACGCTCGATAGAACTAGCATCAATGGTTAGACTAAGGGATGTCTTGCAGAGGTCAAGGATTAGTTGTTCGCTTTCTTGCCAAGATTCTTTTTGCGTATCACTGATACCAAAGAAAACGAGACTATTGCGACGAGACCTGTTTTCCGCGTCATCCATCCGAGCAGACGGCGATGAAACTTGACTTGCGCATTCATCAGTAACTACTTGAAGTTTTTTATGCCATCTTGCAGAGAATTGAACGACAAGCACTCCGATTCAATTTTTTCAAGTCTTGTTTTAAGTTCATTGAAAGACTTCTCGTGATCCAAGAGTGTTAGACGGATTGATTTCAATTCGTCAAGTATCGCTGTCTGCCCAGATTGTAGCTCTTTCATTGCGCTGACAAGTTCACGCGACGAAGACTCAGAGAGAGGGCCAGGATTAGCTTCGATATCACCGGCTAGTAGTAACAACTTGAGTAATATGCAACTACAGTCATAAAACACTTTTCGCATGCAACGTGGGCTCGGCAGCACTACAAGCGTACGACCACTCGGTTTTTTTTGGCAAACAACCATGTCGCAAGCGTTGGAGGTGCGTGGAGAAGCCCGGAGCGAAAACGACGACGTTGCCGAGGTAGCACAAGCATGTGTGCCATTTCAAGTTGCGCAGAACGGTGTTCATCATGCGCTCAAAGGTAGCGGGCGCATTACATTGTCCAAACGGCATGACGTGGAATTCGTACAAGCCGTCGGGCTGTCTTCGGACGAGCGTCATTCGCCATACGTGCTTGCCAGTACCCTGACCGCGAATCGAGGGATGAAAAGAATCCTGCTCTTCGCAGCCTGTTAATCGCGCCGTCAAGTCGCGGTAGTGAATAGACGTCCTTACGAGTGATCTTGTTGAGCCGTCGGTAGTCCACACAGGATCGTATACAACCGTCCCTCTTTGCAACAAAAACGACAAAAGACGCCCAGGGTCGAATAACATCGCGTCGAAGCATGTCATCGACTTGCTGGTTGATTACTCGACGTTCTGCGGGAGATACGCGGTATGGACGTTGCCGCAGTGTCGGTTCGGCGCCAGTAATGATGCGGTGTGTAACAGTGGACGTGCGGCCGAGGGAAGCTTGTGCGACATCGAAACAACAGCGAAATTTTTCTAGGAGGCCCAGAAGCGGGGAACCTTAGGCCGGCGTAATGTCGTCAGCAGTGGAGGACCTAAATACATCAACGGGTGACGAATCAGAAGTCGAAACAGCACTGAGCGCGCTCGAACTTGAACAGTGCGTGTCATCGGGCGCGTCGATAACCTGTGCGTCTTCCAGGGGTTCCACCCTGCGGAGTCATTCCCCTCGTATCAACACAACTACGTACGGGGATGGGTTGGTTACGAAAATAGCGTTGTTGCCCTGAGTGAGCTGCACGGTCGCACAAGGCACCAGCAATCCTTTTCTAGTGGAGACGCGCTCAGATGGCGAAAGGAGTGCAAAGGTGTCGGCGAGATCCGCGCAGCCGACCGACACAGCCGTTGTCGAGTTTGGAGACACTCTGGTGTCGTCTCGGACGAGTAGCTTGTACGGAGCCGATGGTTCGCTTGCCGGCTTCCAGTCGGACAACGGCGAAAGTTCTAGCTCGGCAGGTGCGCAACTCTTAGCTGTAGGGGGAGAACTGCGAGGGTAGGACAACTTCATTACTCTACCCAGAGTTTTTAACTTCTAGGTGGGAGGAATGCGGAGTCGGCCGCGGGGCTTACTCTTCCGTTCAAGGAAGAGTAACATAGTCTGCGAGTTACCATGCTGCTTGTGTTGAGCTAGAAACTCGCGGAACTCCAGCGCCCGCAGCGTGAACAGCGCCCAGTAGGTAGCGACCACTTCGTGGTGGCTATTACCCTAGGTGTCAATGCGGCTCCCCTCAGGGAACTTAAGGTAACGGACTGGGATGCCTTTCGAAAATTGCGAAGGGAGGACCAAGCTGAATACGGCAGCTTAGAGAGCCTTCTTGCAAGGCTGAAGGAGGATGTTAATGCTGCAACCAAGGTTGTCAAAACGGACCTGAAAGTTGATCGGATGGATTCTGACCTCGCGCACCTCTTAGAGGCCAAAAATTCCATCCTAGCCCGGTGGCGGACGCAGAGGCTCAATCGCAGACTCCGAAAGAAAATTGCGGAACTCAATCGCGAGATCGAAGCTTATTCTATTGAACTATCCAAACAGCAGTGGGACGAAGTATGTTCTTCGGTTGATGGACAGATGAGAGTGGGGGGCAAATGGAACCTCCTTAAACAACTACTTGATCAGTCGCAATCCAAAGGTAACTAGAGATTCGCTATTGACCGAATTGTACATAGTGAAAAGGCGAAAGGTGTGTCTGAAACAGCCCTTCTGCAAGGGTTAGCGGATACCTATCTTCCGCTGGGTCCTTCCGGTGACGCGGACTATCCTCGTTACCGGGGGGGAACGGTGGCGGAGCTGGACGCACCTTTCACTGAACCAGAAATTTGGAAGGTTCTCCAGGAGCTCAACGGACGCTCTGCACCGGGCCCGGATGGAATCTCAAATAGGCTTACGTAACTTGGATAGTAAATCCATCCAGAAGCTAACCGAGGAAGTCAACAAAATCTGGGAGACGGGGCTTGTCCCCGAATCCTGGAAGACTGCCTCCGTGGTGCTTATTCCAAAGCCAGGGAAACCTTTAGCACCGGAGAACATGCGGCCGATCTCGCTTACGTCCTGCGTAGGAAAGGTGGCTGAACATGCGATCCACAATAGGGGGTCCCGGTACATCTAAATTCAAGAGCTATTTCCGCAAAACATGGTGGGATTTAGGCCTGCCCTATCTGCACAGGACGTCATGCTCCTCATTAAGAGACAAATTATTGACAACTACACCAGAGATACTAGAGGCATACTAGCTCTAGACCTGGCCAAAGCTTTTGACAGCACCTCTCACAAGTTTGTGCTTGAGGCAGTCTCGGATATGTGTCTGGGACAACGTTTCCACGCATACGTTAGCTCCTTTCTCAGGGAACTGCAGGGCTTCCATTAAGATCGGCCAAATAAAATCCGCGGAATTTACCTTGGGAGCGAGAGGCACTCCACAGGGGCCGTCATCTCTCCTCTGCTCTTCAATATTGCCATGAAGGGCCTCTCCGAGCGACTCGCCACGGTTCGCGGGATTAACCATGCTCTCTACGCGGACTATATCACTGTGTGGTGCATGGGAGGGTCCGATGCCGAGGTAGAGCAGGCACTTCAACAGGCACTCAACGTCACGGAGGGCTTTCTAGTCGGTTCGGGATTGAGCCTGTCGCCTGCCAAGTCCGAGTTGTTACTTTACCGACCCACCCGACAAGGGATGAGGAACCTCACTCCTCTAGAGCAGACTCCAATATCTCTATACACACGTGACGGGCAGAGAATCCCCAGGGTAGACTGCATCAGGGTGCTCGGACTGTTGCTGGAGTCGAAGGGGGGCAACTCGCAGATTATAGCTCGCATCACTTCCAAGACGGAGAACATGCTTAGGCTCATACTCAGGGTCTCGAACCGCAGAGGCGGGCTGAGCGAGAGCAATCTCCTTCGGCTCTACCATGCGTTTCTCATGAGCCACATTAATTACGTCGCTTCGGCGCTGCACTGGTCCAAAAGGGAAGAGGCAAAAATCGACGCACTAATGCGCACGAGTATAAAGCGAGTTCTAGGGTTGCCTCTCAGCACGAGCACCGAAAAGCTCATACAACTGGGCATGCATAACTCCCTCTCGGAGGTGATCGAGGCGCAGAAAATGGCTCAGGTAGTGCGCCTGTCGTCCTCGCAGGCCGGTAGACGTATCCTGGAGTCCATTGGCTGCGGTCTTACACAGATTCGCGAACGTAAAGTGACTCTACCGTCTTCTATCAGAGGTACATTTGCCGTAGCTCCACTTCCCAGGAATGTCCACCCGCAGTACAATGTAGGACGTCGCATAGCTCGGGCCCGTTCCTTATTGAAGTCAGTTGCAGACAGCCCGGACCTCGCTACGTTTGTCGATGCAGCACGGGCGTTCTGATCGCTTTGCAGTGGTCTCAGTCGACCATAGTGGCAAGCTCCTATGTGCTGCGTCGGTTAGAAACGTTTCGGCAACGATTGCTGAGCAAATTGCCATTGCTGTAGCAATGAAGGACGTATCGCGTCCAAATGTCTTCACGGACTCGCGGTCCGCTGCCAGAGCTTTCGCCTCGGGCTCGATCTCGCGGGAGGCAGCAGCTATCCTCGGCAGCGAGGGGGCTGCCGGGTTTCACACCATAACATGGTTCCCGGCCCACATGGGGGCCAACGTACACCCCGATGTCCCCAACGCCAATGAGTTTGCCCATGACCGTGCGCGAGGTTTCACTCACCGCGGCGGTCCCGGCGAATTCGCGGGCGGGGATGCCGGCAGGTACAGGGACCCGTGTGACGTAATGCACAGTCATGCACACGCGCGCTCGGTTGGCGGCAACGCCCCCTGTGATAGGATGTATATATAAGAGCGCGTTTTCATTCAATAAACATTCCTTTGACGCACTCGACCCCGTGCAAGCCACATGGTGTCAGAAGTGGCCGGACTGCAGCCGATGTACGCAGCCGGCGAACGAACAGCGGACGGGTAGCGAGCCAACAAGGGAGGCTCGAAGGTCCCAACCAGCTACAAGCATGCCGAACGGGGAACAGCGCCAGCAGGCCAGCGGTCCAGTTACCACGCTATTGCCACCGCCGAAAGCACTGGACATCACAGGAGACGTATGGCAAAGCTGGAAGACATGGCGGCAGGAGTTCGAGCTTTTCGCAACGGCAACCTACCTGAACCAGCAACCGAAAGAGGTACAGGCAGCCACCTTTCTCATGATTATTGGAGAGGACGCGCGCAAGACGTATAGCACTTTTGATTTTGCAACTGACGAGGAGAAGTCGGACGTAGAAGTACTGAAAGTGAAGTTTGAGGCATTCTATAAACCAGCTCTAAACTTAGCCTACCATGAGTCCCGCTTTGGAAAGCGCGACCAAAAGGACGGCGAAAGTTTCAACGACTGGTTGACAGACCTACGAGTGCTAGCAAAAAGTTGCGAGTTTGGGCAGCTTGAAGAGCGTATGCTGAGAAGCCGTATTATTCTCGGAATTAGAGATAAAAAGCTGCAAGAAAAGCTAATCTCCGAAAATGCTTCTTTCACGAAGACCGTAGAAATGTGTCGCTCACGTGAACAAGGCAAAGAACAATGTGAGGAAATACAGGCGCGCCCGAAAAACGATTACGCAGCCGAGATGAACGCGCTATCTGAAGTGAAAGGTCGGCGTTGTACAAAGTGCGCAAAGGTTCATCAGACGGACCGTGTGTGCCCAGCAAAAGGACGCACATGCAGGAAATGCGGGGGAAGGAATCACTTTGCGTTAGCCTGCAAGAAGATGCAAAAAAGATTCCATTCGAAAGAGCAAGCAGTAGCATCTGTCGAAGTGCAAGAAGGCGATTTCTGGTTAGAAACACTATCGCATGCCCGTGGAAAAGACGACCGCTGGACGGCTACCGTTCAGATAGAAGGAAAGCCTATTTTTTGCAAGCTAGACACAGGCGCAACCTGCTCGGTTATAGCACGCAGCCAGCTGCAGAAAATAACAAACAAGCAGCCACTGGATTGCAACGTTGTTTTAAACACATTCTTTGGCTTCCAGAAAAAAGCAACTAAGCAAGTTCGTCTTGAAGTGGCAACGAGAGAAAGAAAGGTTCTGACAGAGTTCTTCGTCGTGGATGAAGACATCGCCGTGACCTTGAGCGGTACAGTTGCCGAAGAGCTAGGCTTGCTCCAACGAGTCTGCTCTGTCGAGCAAACGGAGCTTTACGGCGCTGCCAAGCCTTACGAAGACGTGTTTGAAGGTCTAGGTCAACTCGAGGGCATCGTCTACCATCTAAAGCTCAAGTCCGGTTCCCAAGGAGTAGTGAAACCAGCACGGCGGATTCCAATAGCATTGCAAAGCAAGGTGAAAGCTGAGCTCGACCGCATGGAGACGGCTGGAGTCATCGTGAAAGTGACGGAGCCGACAGAGTGGGCCAGCAACATGGTCGTTGTTACGAAAGGAGAGAAGGTACGCATTTGTCTTGACCCTTCCGACCTGAACAAAGCTCTTCTTCGCGAGCACTATCCAATGCCAACATTGGAAGACATAGCACCTTCGATCTGTGGGGCGCAGTACTTTACAACTTTGGACGCCGCCTCCGGTTTCTGGCAAATCAAGCTAGATAAAGAAAGCTCCAAGATTTGCACTATGTGCACTCCATACGGCCGTTATAGGTATTTACGCATGCCGTTTGGAATCTCGTCGGCGCCGGAAGTATTTCAGCGTGCCATGCACAGAGTGCTAGAAGGCCTCGAAGGCGTAGCGGTTGTCATGGACGACATTCTAGTTTGGGGCCGAACTAGAGAGCAGCATGATGTCAACCTTGAAAACGTCCTACGACGCTGCCGAGAGTACAAACTGAAATTGAACCGAAAGAAATGCCGTTTTTTACAGGAGTCCGTCCGGTATCTGGGACATGTTTTGACGCGTGACGGACTGAGCCTGGATCCACAGCGGCTAGAAGACATCTTGCAAGTCCAGACGCCATGCAACCAGAAAGAGCTGCAGACATTCCTGGGCATGGTAAATTTTGTCTCTCGTTTTATTCCGAATATGTCAGACCTAACAGCACCGCTTCGAGAACTCTTAAAAAAGAATGTCTCGTGGCTTTGGGAGGACCGCCAAGACGCAAGCTTCAAGGCTCTGAAGGAAGCGCTTGCTACAGCCCCTGTACTAAGCTACTACGAGAAGGGCAAACCAATTAGGCTATCGGTAGATGCCAGTCAGAACGGAATTGGCGCAGTAATCTTACAGGACGGGCATCCGCTAGCGTACTCGTCTCGCTCCTTGACGGAAACACAGCAAAGGTATGCCCAGATCGAAAAGGAGATGCTGGCAATTGTTCACGGATGTGAAAGATTTCGTGACTATCTTTTCGGGCAGTCCGAAGTTGTGGTAGAATCGGATCACAAGCCACTAGAAATGATATTTAAGAAGCCGTTAAGCCAATGTCCTCTAAGGCTTCAGCGCATGCGCCTCAGCCTGCAAAGGTACCCGATAGTCGTCAAATACACACCCGGAAAACAACTATTTGTTGCTGACGCTTTATCGCGGTCCCCGAGCAAAGCACTATTGCAAGAACAGTGCCTGAATTATCAGTTGAACACCATTGCTCACCTGCAGGTTTCAGACAGGCGGCTGAGCCAAGTTCTACATGAGACGGACCAGGACCCTGTGATGGTGAAACTTCGACACTACGCAAGCACACAGTGGCCGGAGAGCAAAGCTGACGTCAGCAGCGAACTACGTTGCTACTGGAGCTTCCGCGACGAGCTGCATACGCAAGATGGCCTCGTGTTCAGAAGCAACCGCGTCA
Organism: Hyalomma asiaticum; assembly: GCA_013339685.2. Lineage (NCBI taxonomy): Eukaryota > Metazoa > Arthropoda > Arachnida > Ixodida > Ixodidae > Hyalomma > Hyalomma asiaticum. The sequence goes on along the minus strand of JABSTT010001662.1, from coordinate 410,425 downwards.
TCATTCCTGCCAAGATGCGCAGCGAAGTTCTTGCGTGCCTTCATGCGGCGCATGGGGGAGCAGAAAAAATGAAGGCACGTGCTCGAACTGTACTTTTTTGGCCTTCTATAAACAGCGACCTAGAAGAAGTTGCTCGACGCTGTGAGACCTGCCAGAAACACAAGCCACGAAATCTGCGCATGCCATTGATCAACCATGAAATTCCAAGCCTACCCTGGGAATTTGTGGGAGCCGACATATGCTACCACAATGGCACCGAGTACTTGGTGGTTGTTGACTTTTATTCTTTCTTTTTTGAAATCAGGCCTGTGAAGACGACAGCCGACAAGGTGATTGCTGCTTTCGCAGACATATTCGCCATTCATGGCTTCCCGCAGCGCCTATGCACGGACAATGGACCGCCATTCAGCAGCCAGAGCTTTCGTGAATTTGTCGGTAAGATTGGCTTGCACCATGTTCGTTCCAGTCCGTATCACCCTCGATCAAACGGAATGGCTGAACGTGCTGTGCAAGAAGCCAAAAAATTGCTGAAGAGGTATCGGTACGGCACAGTGGATTTTTGTGCTGCATTGCTTGAGTGGAGAAACACACCTCGCGATTCCTATTTGAAATCTCCAATGCAGAGACTCATGGGCCGACAGGCGAGGACGCTGCTACCAGTCACAGAAACCCACCTGCGACCGCAGACCATACCCCCTGACGAGGTTCAACGGCGGCTCCACGACATCAGAAGTAGGCAACGTTCCTTCTACAACAGAGGTACTAGGCCGCTACCAGGAATTCCCGATGGCTCCCGCGTCACAGTGTACAACGTGCCATCAAAGACCTGGTCCCCTGCTACGGTTGTCAAGCCTGCCAACACTCCGAGAGCCTACATTGTCGAGACCGAAGATGGGCTCCAGTTGCAGCGCACCAGAGAACATCTCCGTCTGGCCCCCGCTCCACTGGTGCCCCCCACACAAGAACATCAAGCCGACGTGGGCCCCGCAGAGCCACAACTGCGCAGAAGCGAACGTAACCGCCGGTCACCTCGAAGATACCCAATGCCGGAACATTAGCTTTTTTTGTTTAATAAAAAGGGAGATGTGACGTAATGCACAGTCATGCACACGCGCGCTCGGTTGGCGGCAACGCCCCCTGTGATAGGATGTATATATAAGAGCGCGTTTTCATTCAATAAACATTCCTTTGACGCACTCGACCCCGTGCAAGCCACACCCGCTCCTCACTTTTCACGAGATCGTGACTCATTATCATCTCTCTCGGAGGGTCTTTCCACTTCCTCACCCTAAACTCACTCGTCCGCAGTCTTCGGCCTTCAGGATGCTCCAAACGGGGTCTTTCCCTTCGCGAGGCAGGTTTAGTAACTTCTCGCCCAACGTTGAACCGCATTGTCCGAACTGCGGAGAGGCTTACTGCTCACTAGCTCACATGCTCTGGCAATGTCCTGCGTTACGTGACACAGAGTTCAGCAAAGAAGAGGACTGGGAGGAAGCCCTGAGAAGCGGCGACCTTTCGGTTCAACTTCGGGCTGTCCAGAGAGCCTGCGAGAGGGCGGAGGGCCACGGTCTTCCTGTCCCTGCGTGGGAGCGGCCCGCAACTGCTGCAGGATCCCCCTAAAAGGGGACGTCCAACTGCAGTTTCTCAGGACAAAAATAAAGTTCTGTGCCTGCCTGCCTGCCATCGTTCGAAATATCGCCGCATAACGATATGCGACTGCAGCCTTGCCGGCAGCGATTATCTTGATGCGGCACGCCTCAACGTACCTTGATATCCTGCGTATATAGTCCAAAAAGGAAAAAGTTGGCAGATCCCACGTGCAGTGGGAATCAAGGAAATGCGAAGCACGCATCGGGACCGTAAAATGGATTTGCATTGTTGTCTCGCTATACGCAGTCTGGTACATATGAATTTAACAAAACCGCTCAAGAGCACCGAGACTGTGGCATGTAAACCATGCCGCTCATACACGCATGTCATGATTCTAACCTTATGACCTGTCATTTGCGCTTGTACTGCAGTCGTGTTGTGACATATCAATTTTGGTATACATCTTATTAACGGAACGCGTAGCATATAGATCATACCGCTCATGACATGCATGTCACGATTTTCATGATATGACCTATCATTTGTGATCGTCATGCAGTCATGTTGCGCCAACCCAATTTTCGTATACATCCCATTAACGAAACGGTCAGCAGTGCACCAAGACCGCGATATGTAAATCATGTCAATGATGTCATGCATATCACGATTTTTATGGTGTGACCTGTCATTTATGTTCTTCATGCAGTCATGTTGTGGCATGCCAATTTTCGTATACATCCGATTAACGAAACGCGTGGCATGTAAATCATGTCGCTCATGACATGCATGTCACGATTTTGATGTTATGGCCTATCATTTATGTTCGTCATGCAGTCACGTTGTGGCATACCAATTATCGTATACGTCCCATTAATAAAACAGCCAGGAGAGCACCAAGACCGTGTCATGCAAATCATGCTGCTCATGACATGCATGTCATGCTTTTGGTGTTATGATCTGTCACTTATGTTCGTCATGCAGTCCTGTTGTGGCATACCAGTTTTCGTATACATCCCATTAACGAAACGGCCAGGAGTGTACCAAAACCGCGACATGTAAATCATGCCCGTCATAACATGCATGTCATTATTTTCATGTTATGACCTGTCATTTATGTTCGTCATGCAGTCATGTTGTGGCATGCCGATTTTTGTATAGACCCCATTAACGAAACGCCTGGCATGTACATCATGTCGTTCTTGACATGCATGTCACAATTTTGATGTTATGGCCTATCATTTATATTCGTCATGCAGTCATGTAGTGGCATACCAATTTTCGTATACATTCCATTAACGAAACGGCCAGGAGAGCACCAAGACCTTGGCATGTAAATCATGTCGCTCATGACATGCATGTCATGATTTTTGTATTATGACCTGTCAATTATGTTCGTCATGCAGTCATGTTGTGGCCTACCAATTATCGTATACATCCCATTAACGAAACAGCCAGGAAAGCACCAAGACCGTGTCATGTAAATCATGCCGCTCATGACATGCATGTCATGCCTTTCGTGTTATGATCTGTCACTTATGTTCGTCATTCAGTCCTGTTGTGGCATACCAATTTTCGTATGCATCCCGTTAACGAAACGACCAGGAGAGCACCAAGACCGTCGCAAGTAAATCCTGCCGCTCATGACATGAGTATCATGATTTTCATGTTATGACGTGCCATTTATGTTCGTCAGGCAGTCATGTCGTGCCACGCCAATTTTCGCGTACAACCCATTAGCGAAACGGCCAGGAGAGCAACAAGACCGTGGCATGTAAATCATGCCGCTCATGACATGCACATCATGATTTTCATTTTATGACCTGTCATTTACGTTCGTCAGGCAGTCGTTGTGCCATGCCAATTTTCGTGTACAACCCATTAGTGAAACGGCCAGGAGAGCAACAAGACCGTGGCATGTAAATCATGCCGCTCATGACATGCATGTCATGATTTTCGCCAGGAGAGCAACAAGACCGTGGCATGTAAATCATGCCGCTCATGACATGCATGTCATGATTTTCATTGTATGACCTGCCATTTATGTTCGTCAGGCAGTCGTTGTGCCATGCCAATTTTCGCGTACAACCAATTAGCGAAACAGCCAGGAGAGCAACAAGACCGTGGCATGTAAATCATGCCGCTCATGACATGCATGTCATGATTTTCATTTTATGACCTGTCATTTATGTTCGTAAGGCAATCGTTGTGCCATGCCAATTTTCGCGTACAACCCATTAGCGAAACGGCCAGGAGAGCAACAAGACCGTTGCATGTAAATCATGCCGCTCATGACATGCATGTCATGATTTTCATTGTATGACCTGCCATTTATGTTCGTCAGGCAGTCGTTGTGCCATGCCAATTTTCGCGTACAACCAATTTAGCGAAACGGCCAGGAGAGCAACAAGACCGTGGCACGTAAATCATGCCGCTCATGACATGAATATCATGATTTTCATGTTATGACCGCTTATTTATGTTCTTCATGCAGTCATGTAGTGGCATACCAATTTTTGTAAACATCCCACAAGCGAAACGGCCTAGGAGAGCACAATAGCGTAGGGAGCTAGATAGATACGCTCAATGTCGCCGAAGTTCGCTAAGAAATGCTTCGCATTTAAAAGTACACGTGACGCTATGCGATCGCGCCGCGTAAGGATTGTGCGTTGGCGCACGCAGTCGGATCGCGTCTACGGACGGCCTGCCTGGCGCTCACCGATCGGCACCGACTACAAGAGAAAGCTAGCCAAGAATTCCACCACCGCACTTCTAGTACGCTGTTAAAGACACATACGCGCGCAAGGAGACAAAAGAAAAAGCAAACGCAAACGCAGGCAGGTGGAGAGATGTCAACCAAACAGCGAGCGGCAGCGGTGCGAGGGTTCCGTAGAAGGATGGACATGTGGGCGAGTTGGAACTGATTAGGCATATTGATGGTCAGCGCGGTCGGGCGCCAGCCGCGCTTGTGCCTGTGCCGCTGTGGGTGCCCGAACCAAGCTCAGCCGTATCGCGGGTATCGAAATATGTGCAGTTGGCTCTGTGAACGCGGCATGAGAATGGTGCTGTTGAGTTGACACAGTGTGCGTGTTTCGTGCGGGCAGTCTCACTGTGTTCTCGCGACAGAGATGCGACAGTGATGGTTTCGCCATGCCTCGACGTGCAACCAAGCAAGCTCGGCCCAGTCCGGCACACCAATGGTAAGTCATGCATTTGTTTTGTTTGTTGGTATTTGTCGGCGCTGATCATGTGTACGTGGTATTTGGTAACTGTTTAGCAAGTGTATACTTTTCTTGATTGACTGTACACTGCTTTTTGTCTTCCTTGTTCTTTGTTCTTTCTCCTTTTTTGTTGTTTATTCATTCTATGTCAACCTTAAACTCTGATGTACTGAACTGTAATTTTGCAGATCAATGTACAATGTTTTCAAATCTGTGCTCTGCGGATTTTCCGATGCCAAGCAAAAACGGTGGGAGCCTCGTCAAGCTGCTAACATAGCAGCTTTTTGCACTCATCCTTGCATTTTCTTCCCGCAAGTTTTCTAAGAAAATGCTGAATAAATTTGAATTTCAATTTGAATTTAAGCGAAATTAAAGGCAAAAAACAGGCGTTAGGCGCATATTCTCACGCACCAAAGCAAGAGCCGCTCAAAATAACCAGACTGGGTCGCCGATACCAAGAGAGAAATGGCGTCGAACTGGCGTAGAACTGGCGCGATGTCTTCTTTCTCGACGTCTCCTTTACCGCTTTGCTGGCCACGCGCTGGCTCATACACGCGGTGGCATTATTCCTCCTCTCAATGGAGCATCGCCTCGATGCTCATTACACAAGAATTACGCAGGAGGTATGCGAATTAGGGAAAAGTAAAATACAGCAAAAAAAAGTTAACACACGCGGGAACATGCCGGCGACAAAGGAGAAAGAAAATCTGCGGTTTGCAGTAGGGAACAAACAAACAAAAAAAATCCACAGCATATCCACGTAGTGAATGGTGATGAGTGGGTGAAGCTCCGGATGTTCATCGTAGATCGTGCCGAGTTCCGGATGAATTTAGTTAACGCGCACGGTACGAATCCGTATGGTTCAACTACGCACAAGTGTATGGTTCAACTACGCACCTATATATATATATATATATATATATATATATATATATATATATATATATATAGGTGGCCGGTGAACGGTTCTCCAGTGCGACCAGTCGGTATTTTTCGATCAAGAAACAAGAAACTCGCTAGAAGACGCTGCCAGCGCCAAAGTTGTCTCTCGCGGGTGAGTGCGCGTTCTCCTTCTTTGCGAGCTGGTAGCGCGTTCATCGAAGAAAGAGCGTTTCGTTTGCCAACGCGCGCCTTTCGCTCTCTCTCTCTCTCACACACAAGACAGCAGATGGAAGAGTGAGAGAGCTCGCGCGCCGGGAGGCACGCGCCGAGGGCGAGCGCGAGCCTCCTGGCGGCGCGAGGTGGCTACATACACACTACTACTACAGAGAAGGGAATGACCCTAAGGAGCTTCGCCCCTAAAAGACCGCGACAAGAACATAGTTAGGAGTTCTTTCGAGGACGGTGCGACACCAACAGAAAGAATGAATGCCTCCTTCCTCAACATGAAATTCAACGTCACTGCGCGAAATACGGTTTAAGACGGACGACATGCACAATCTATGCACGGGGTGATCGACGGTGGTGCGATGGCGCGTCTACATCTGGGATGACTTCATAGTTCACCGCATACACGCCTCAGTACTTTGTATGGCCCGAAGTACTTGTGCAGGAGTTTCTTGCTGAGGCCAGGCCGTCGGATGGGGGTCCAAACCCAAACTTTGTCACCAGGTTCATAGGTAACTTCTCGGTGGTAAGAATTGTACCTTCCCAGGCAGCACGCAACGTAGGGCTGATATTGGTTATATGGCGGCAAAGTTCGGCCTAATGTTGCCGACAGCGAGCAAGAATCACCTAAGTCGCCGTCAATGACTGGCAACGTCAGGCTACTATAGCCGCTGCCCCGCCGATATCGGCAGGCCGTCGACTGTAATCGGCAACATGGGGCCGCATAAGCCGCGTTACGGCCGACATCGGCTGAGGCGATGGCTTTCAACGGCAACTATGGCGCCGATTTTGCCTTTCTACAGATAATATGGGCTGGCCGACGCCATTTGTCGGCAACAGTGTGCCAAGTATGCCACCTTAGAGCCCCCGTCGGCTGAGCCGATAACTTTCTCTTGCAAATGTGGCGCCGATTTTGCCGCTCAACAGCATCGCCGCAGGAATGGCGAATTTGGCGCGATATTTGCCTAGAAAGATTATTTCACAGGAAACATTGAGCCATTTCTGCCGTCCGGGAGGCAACGTCGGCTACGCCGCAGCCTTTCATGGTTGATATCGGTCGGGCCTCTGGAAGCCTCCTGTATATAATAATTGAGATCCGATCGAGACAAGCATGGCCGAAATTCACTTGAGATTCGACGTAAGAATCAGATGTTGGGCTTTATATATACACGTATACGCGTTTTAGTGCCGGAACGTACCGCACGTGCGTTTTGAACAGCATATAATATTCTGTTCGCGGACTTTGTTTTTTATAAACACGGTGCACAAAGAACATGCATATAGAGAAACTATTGATATATACATGTATAGGCTGTTTTGCGGGAACTTTGCGAAATACGCTGGTGCAACAGTGAACATTAGCCAGAAGGATCGACAGGCATGGTGGAAAATTATCTGACAGTGCATGTCAGAAAATTAAAATTCACAGAAATTGAACTAGCTCGTGCTTACATCGATCGCCATAACCACCACTGATATGCTAAGCAAAGATAAACAGTCGGAAGCGGCGCTATATACTACTGACATTTAGCAACCTATGCAAGGAAAGGGCCTACGGAGCTAACAGCAAAACAGCGAGGCGACAAAAAAGATCTAGCACACACTTTCTGGTGCGCTGAAGCGGGGATACACTCTCGCAACCGGCGTTGTACTATATACTGAGATTTAGCAGCCTATGCAAAAGAACGGTATACAGAGCTAACAGCGCGACAGCGAGGGGACAAAACAGATCTAGTGCTAACTATATTCAGAGGACCATGAAATACATAGATCCCTTTACATTCCAAATTCAAATGAAGTGCTCTTGTCAAGACCACGACATTTGCAAAAAAAGGCAGAAACGAAAAAAGAAAGCAGTAATATGGCAAGCATTTTTCATCTCAAAGGTGGCAAACCAATACACATACCTATAATTGACATGTAGAGAGCTTTCCTGGTTAGTTATGCTAGAGTGTATGTGATCACACAATCTTCTTGTGCAGACGATCTGCGTATTTTACGGTATATAAAAACAGCAAGCATGCACTGAAAAAAAAATGTTGAAAGTAAGATCTCTCTTCTGTCCCTTAGTTTCTTCATATGTTGTTGCATGGTTACAGTATAAGTCAACTCGCCAAAGTCAAGCTGTTGTTGACGTGCCCTTCCACTACATGTCATCAGTGCGTTTGTGACACTAGCACATTCCTTTAAAAACGAGCTCCAGTACAGTCCAACACATGTATCGCAGCTCGCATAAGCCCAGCAACAGAAAAGAATAATTGTCTACTGGTCAGGTAAACGTATACCGCCCTTTCCCACCTCCATGCTCTCTACTACCACGCAGATACAATAGGCCAATGATTCCTTAATACGCCGACGGCGTTGTGTATAATTCCTCCTTTTTTTGCTTTTTTTGGTGTGTAACTACCGTCAGTGCGTTCTTTCCCTACCTTTCGAATTCGTTTACACAACGGCCATCGGTTACGTTGTACTAGTTAGATGAGCAGAATATATCGAGCTTGACTGCATGCTCTGTGTAGTGTGCCTGATTTAGCACTGACGTTCGTATTAGACTACGGCATTGAAATAGGCACACATGTGCGCATTCTGTTATTTAACAACTAACTTATTGATAACCAATAAGGGCAAAAGGAGGGCGCGTAGAGACAGAGTCATCGCAGTATTTGTTGTCGTGTGGAAAGGCAGCACGTTCGTGTATTTCCTGCGCTGCAGAAAATGGCGGAATGGCGGCGCCGCGCGTCCTCGGTACGTTTTTTGCGTGCAGTGCAGCATTTCGCTAGCGTTTTTAGCTAGAGGAGGTGGTTCAGCCTCTGCGAAATCCTGTGCTACAGGTAGCTGGCAAGAGAACAGATGCGTACCAGCATACTCCATAGGCTGCACCAGGCTGCACTTAACAAGTGCATTCCCGGCGGGTGTCCCCGCCTTCGTGCATAGATGTTTGCCCCGCAGAAATGCTGTCTTCAACGTTTTGCGACAACCACAAAAAAAAAGAAAGAAAAACGCGGATGTTCTGCCTAGAAGTAGCCTAGCACATGCTAAGCTAGCAGCATCTAAAAATAAAAAAGTATGTGAAAGGGGGGACGCGCGTCCCTTCCCGAACTGACCACCCTCGTCACGGCCCCCTCTATGCACGTCCATTGTGCGCACCTACAGTTTGCAAAGAATGTCGTTCTGAACCTGTTTTTGGTGGCACTGGTGGGCCATCGGACCGCGCAGCTTTCGGGGAACTTTCCACGCGGCTGCATTCTCTCGTCGCGGCTGCATTGCTACCGACATGGAAGGTGTACGAACGAGTTTCAACGGCTGCACGCAGTCCGTCTACGCGTGTCGGCGCATGTACCGCATTTATCGATCATGAAGTTGATTGCGCGATTCCTTGGCCAGTGTACCTCCTAAGACAATGCGCAGCACAACTGTGACATCAGTTGTATATGAACACAAGCCTGCGCCTTTTGGTGGGACTAGAGTGCCGTCGCCGAATTTGAATTGCTGACACACAGCTGAAGAGTGCACAGCGGATGCCGAAATTCGGTAAGTTGCTGGCCAGTTTTCAGAATGGGGCCTGGAACTTTTTGTTGCGATGTTAAACCACCGGTTCCACCTTTATATATTTTTGTGCCGTGAGGTGCGTAGGCTCTATATTTTCGAATAAAGAGCCTACGCACGTTGTCCCAAAGCAATTTTACTTCATATAGTTAATCTTGTGCTTGTATCAAACACCCTATGTGTGGTGACTTGCAGTTCTCGTAACATTTTTTTCTTGCCCGTATTTTTAAAGGTAGCGTGATACTGAACGCGCGCTCCTTGGTGTTGGACACGTGCGGCAGTTCGGCATGCAGTGGCATTTTTAAGGTGGCCTTGAAAAGATCTTCCTCCTCTTATATCTGCTCATAATGCGCCTTGCACCTATCATTTAAGGACATTTTTGCCTAAAGACGCCATTCCTGGGGTGTGTCGTGTTAGCTCACGTCTACATGTTTTCCTTTCCGATGCATGCCAAAAATATTAAATTTATTCTAATGCAAAATGCACCTGTTTCAACTAATGCGCCGCTTTTGAAATTGCTTTGCAACAGAACCTTTACTCATGTTTCTTTTCTTTTCCGCTTGGGTATCTAAAGCGACACGAAGCCAAGATCTGGGGATTGGATATTGAACATAGATTCATTATATAGTTAAAAGGACAACTTTCTTTTGTTATTTTTCTAAAGTAGTGCCCGATTATGAGATGTTTCTGACATTTCTTGAATTTCCGCGTTTGTTCATGAGTCGCACATAAGTTGCATACAATTATAGTACAGTGCTGAAGTGCTCCACAGCTGTGCTAACTTTTCGAGCCTTTTCCCGCAGGTTCCACCTTTGCCAAAGCTTTTCCACTACGACGGTGCAACATGAGCATAGCATATTATCAATGGAGAGTTCACAAAATAAACGAAATAGTGCTTGTCGCTATAAACCTCTCTTGCTGTGTTATTTGTTTTGTCTAGAACGCATTAATAGAAACTAGAGAGGATCCACTTAGCCCCACTTTTTACTGTGTTAATAAAGCTTTCGCGTATGCATGAGAGGTACATTTACACAAACTACTGTTGGTCCTTCGAAAATGCCTTCATAGCCCTTCGAAAATGTGAAAACACGAAAATAAAAATTTTTGCAAGCCAAACGGCGCGACACACGTGGGGTAAACACTAGAATCACCATAGTGGCTGTGAACGGTCGCGCAAGGGGTTTCCCGATGTCGGCGGGGCCGACAACACGCCAAGAAAGCCTGAATGCCCGCAACATCGGCCAATGCTACCTAGCGAAATCCGACCCATTCTGGCTGGCCAAATTTGACCCATTCTGGCTGGCCAAATTTCGCCCACGCTGGCTGGACAAATTTCGGCCACTCTGGCTGGCCAAGTTCGACCCATGGTGGCTTCGCCACAGTGGAGCCATTCTGGCTGGCCTTCATCGGGCAGATGTGGGTGAAAGTAGCGCGAGCGTGATTTGCCGACTTAGGCCCGACATCGCTGCCGACTTTGGCCGACTTCACGCAGTCCTGTGTTGGCGTGCTGCCTGGGTTGTTGCGTCTAAGCACTGCTGTTGTCTTATGTGGACACGGACCAGTCGACGGGCTTGCTCGGCGCGCTGAATGTATTCCTCAACGTCAGGCACTAATTAGTCAAGCTTGTCGATGTCGTCATAGCAAATCATGGCATCGATCATAGGTTGATCGTCTCGATCATAAAGGAGGGGAAACAGAGCGAAGCGTATAGTTTCCTGCGTGGCAGTGTTGTACGCATATGTGACGTAGGGCAGGATTTTGTCCCATGTTTTATGCTGTACATCCACATACATGGAGATCATGTCTGTCAGCGTTTTGTTCAGGCTTTCTGTCAAACCATTAGACTGAGGATGGTATGCCGTGGTTTCGATGGCTCGTGTAGCTTAGCTTGAAGATATCATCAAGTCAAGTTTATTTCCAACACGTCAGTCGGAGGTCCTTAGGCGAAAAGATGTCACAGACATCTGAGAGAGCCCAAAGACCCGTACAAGAACGGCAGGCAGTTGATGATGTGGCGTAATTCACTGTGCATGCATAGGCCAAAATAATAGCTGGTTTCTTTTTCCTTTTCATTAACAAAAAGCACATGGATTGTACATGGGTTACATAAATCTTATGTGCACATGCGCAAAAACAACAGTTTTAATACAAAATAATATAAAGTAAAAACACATGTTGAAATATAGATAGTGCCGTTTGAGCAAATGCTATATGTTGAGCAACAGACTTCGCACATGTTTCTTGAACTTACGTACAGGCAGTTCAAAGTCGATACTAGTTGAAAATTTGTTCAACATGGTACGTATCTGACATTTTAGAAGGCATTTACCGTAACGTGTGCGAGAAAGGGGAACTGGATTGGATTGATTTCGGAGAGTGTATAGGCGGGAGCTGTCAACCGAATGTTGATGAAGTTTGTTTTTCTGAGTATAAAGTATTAGTTTATATGTGTAAAGGTCACTTGCTCTAGTGAGATCATGGTTCAAAAAGAGCTGGAGCGTACGTAATTCGCTAGGAAGCCCATAAAAATTTTCAAATATTCTAAGAAGTTTTTTCTGTAATACCTCTAGTTTGTTTAGGTTCTGAGCAGACGTTTTTGCCCATACCAGCGCACAGCAGGATAACCGAGAATAGAAATGGGCGTGGTATATACCCTTTTTTAGCCATAAAGGTACAAGATCCGATAGCTTATACATGCAGCCCAGAGTTTTGCCTAATTCAGGGGCAAGTTTTATACATGGGTGTTCCATGACATCTTTTCCTCGAACCATACTCCTAGAAATTTTTGTGTTTTAACACACTCTAGCCTGGTGTCCTGGAAGGAGAATTTCAGTGTGATGCATGGCTTATTAGTAGGCCTAAATATAACGTACTTTGTTCTACTTGCATTTGAGGCAAGCTTGTTTTCATGGAGCCAGAATTCGAGATAGCTTAAATAATTAGTTACAGTAACTTGAAGATCGGCCATTGTTTCCGCACTGAAAAAGGCATTCGTGTCATCTGCGTACATGACTAGTTTTTCTGTGTAAGAGATACTACATATATCGTCTATATAAAGTATAACTAACAAGGGTCCTAAAATAGAACCTTGAGGAAACCTTGCTTAAGTTCTGTTTCTGCTGATGCTAAGCTTCCAATTTTAACATATTGTTTTGTATCAGATAAGTAATTCATAATAAGTTTAAGAGCAGCGCCACGCAATCCGTAGTCATATAATTTTCTTTCTAGAATGTCAAGTTTTATGCTATCGAAAGCCTTTCTCAGGTCAAGAAACAGTCCAACTGTATATAGTTTTTTTTTCAAAATTATTTAGTATCTCTTCCTTCACATTTAATAGGGCTAATTCAGTGGACTTTCCTTTCTGGAAACCATACTGAGCAGAGTTTATTATTTGATACTTTGTAAGAGAGTTCCTTAGTCTACAATTTATGGAACTCTCGAATACCTTCGATAGCACTGGCAGAACAGAAACTGGTCTATAATTAGAAAGTTTATTCAAAGCACCGCCTTTGTGCACAGGACGTACATGCGCAAGCTTGAGTTCAGAGGCGAAAATACCAGAGACGATCATGCAATTTCTAATATGAGCCAAGGGTTCTGATATAAGGTCCGGAACGTGCTTCAAGGGCACAGCGCCTAATTCATCAGCGCCTGTTGCGACATTGTCACGTAGTTTAATTATCGAGCTGTGTACCTCTGAAGATGTCACTGGACATAGACTGATTGTGTTAGGTTGTCTCGTTCTACGGGTAATCCTTTCTTGTGTACGATGTCCTGAAGGAGGCACATAATCACCGGAACGGGCAAAGTTCATAGCATTAATATCTTTTAATAATATCTCTGTACTCATATCTTGGGAGAAGGCTTTTATATTAGTACGGATTTTACTGTCGGTAAATTGTCCTAGATGATTGACTTCGTACGAGGATCATTATAAATCTTGGCAAAAAGGCATTCATATTAAATCTTATTGGCTTTGCGTATGTCGGCATTTAGCTTATTGCGATAAGTTTTGAATTTTTTCAGCACTTCTAGGTCACGTGTTTGAACAAACTCATGACAGTTTGTTTTTTGTTTTGATTCTTTCGTGAAGGCTCTTATTGATCCATGGTTTGCGAATTTTCTTTTTCTTATTTGTGTGTATCATCAGAGGAAAACTGTTATCATAACATGCTTTGAGATAGCGCGAGAAAGCGCTATATGCGCGATCTGAATTTTGTTCTGCGTACACAAAAGACCAGTCCGTATGGGCTATTTCTGAGTGAAATTTTTCTAGAGTGGGCTGGTTTATGACGCGGTACGTTGTTTTTTCATTGTAAGTAGGCTTATTCGTTGCAGTGGAGAAAAAGAGCAAAAACAGGCAAACGGTCACTAAGATCGCGTGAAAATCAGCCTGTAAAAGTCTTTTTCATCGGCGCGTTTGTGATACATACGTCCAGAAGAGTGGCGCTATGGTCCGTGATTCGGCTTGGTAGATCGATAGTGTTCACACAACAATAGGTGGGCAGAAGAGTTTCAAACTGCATAGTGGCAACGTCGTCGCTTAGCATGTTGATATTTACATCACCCATCAAAAAAATGGCATGCGAAACATGTGAAGCTTTGATATAATGGTTTCAAAAGTAGCGAGAAAATCAGACTTGCTGCTTGCGGGTGGCCGATACACTGCGGTAACCAGAACACTTGGTAACCGGATTGTAATACATTCAATTCCAGCAGCCTTTCCGTGAACGCCGTCTCTCGGTCAGTAAGAACGACTGACGGCGCGCCAGGCCGAAGCACGATGCTATGCATAAAAAACTACGCGACCTCAGATGCCGTCCCGCGTGGCAGTGCCTTAGTCTCCTCTTTATTTAAAAGCTTGATGTAGCGCAAAAACGACACACGGACACAAGAAGGCACATATGAACACCACACAGCGCTACTAGCAACAACATGTTTATTTCCAAAATCCGACCGCTTATAAACCACAATCGCCAGCAGATAGGTGAGCACGTGGGATTACTCAGATATATGCACGACAGTGCCACCTTACCAAAACAGAAATCATAACAATCACACAGTGTATCACCGCTTACGCAGCAAACCCAGCTCCTTAGATGACAATGCTATTGATGGCTTACTGATGCACAAATGACCAAGTGAATCGATAAGTTCCGCTTCCACGATTAGACGCGTGGTCTCATCCTTATGTCGACCAAAAATGACAGTGTTATGGAACAGGGGGCGGCAACCACATGTACGAACGTGAAGAGTGAGAAACCCTTGAGGTGGCAGTTTTTCCGACTTGTATTTATGCTCTTTCAATCGCTCATTCACGCACCTGCCAGTTTGGCCGACATATTGTTTGCCACACGAGAAGGGTACACGATAAATAACACACGTCCTGCACTCGACACCAAAACTACTTGTATGTTTTTTTGTGCACACAACTTTTTTCCTCCTAGATGGATTCGTCATTGAACACAATTTCCCGAGTTTGTCAGGCACCGAAAATACCACCCTAATGTTGTCACGCATAGATACCTTCTTGAGATTATGTGAATAGCTTGGATGTATATCCAAGCGATTCTTTTTACTCATCAGCATTTGCGCATTCGCGGTACACGTGACCAGCTTCGCCGCAGTGGTAGCAGAGCGGACGTTTATCTGAAGTACGCCATAGGCTTGCCTTACTGGGACTTTGCCTTGAGCTTGATGGCAGATACATTGGTGCGTGCAAGAACCTTGAAACTGGCGGCGGATGCGAAGGCGCATTCGGGAATCGGTGCGTAGCATGCTGCTCTAACGTCGGCACGATGGGAGCCGCAGCAATAGGGGCGGGTGCACGGACTGCCGACGCATATGTTTGGACGGCCACCTCAGGTGACGGCGGTAATGGCTGACACGTGTGGTTGTGGTCCGACCGCTTGCAGTTGACGGAGTTCCTCACACACAATACTTCGGATGAATTCTGCAAGGGCATGCCTCTCCCTATCAGAGCCGATAGACCATGCCGCAGCCGTGACATCAGGACGTTGGTACTGCGACGACCGTTGCTGGAGAGTACGCTCCATCGTGGTCGCCTCATTCACAAACTCGGCTACGGTAGTTGGTGGATTGCGTACTAGTCCGGCGAAAAGCTGTTCTTTTACCCCGCGCATCAGATGTCGTACTTTCTTGTCCTCTGACATGGCAGGGTCTGCGCGCCTGAAAAGACGAAGCATGTTCTCGACGAACATCGATACCCTCTCGTTCGGTCGCTGGTTTCTACAGGAGATGGCCTCTTCAGCCCTTTCCTTCCTTTCGGCGCTGCGGTACGCATCACGGATCTCACGGCTAAAATCTGCCCACGTCACGAACGAACCCTCATGGTTCTTCTGTCACGTCTTCGCGGAATCCTCCAACGCAGTTTTTTGTGGCGTCGACAGCAAACAACAGGACCGAACAGGGATTCTTCGAAGTGCCTCGGCGTGGCAATGACACTGCGGACCGTCATCTTGACAACGCCTACCATGCAGGAGTGACGTCACCTCTGGACTATCTACAAAAAGTGCAGCGTGGCTTCGATCTCTTCAGAGGGCACGGCACCTGGCTAACGGACAGCATGCCTAAATCGCCACTGCTTTTTGTGCAGGTTAGTCCATTAAGTAATTTGGTTAGTTGATTTGGTTTTTGTTGATCCTGCCGTGCCCTCGGAAGTGTTTTGCAGTTTTGACTGACTGCTGGTCAGTGTTCATGTTGTTACTTGTGTACGGTGACATAGAAGAGAACCTAGGGCCGAATTCTGGTCACAAGGTTACAGAAATGCTAGAGGCCAATGTTGATAGGCAAGAAGAAAGTGACCGTAAAACAGATAGCATAAGAGAAGAAATTGCCGCTGTCAATGCTAAAACTGATAAGTTACAAGGTATTCTGACGGTTTTCGAAGACATGAGCAACAGGATTGATAAACTAGGAATCACTTGTCCAACAGCAGGCATCTAAGTTAATTGAGTATGAAAATAGAAGTAGGCGTAACAACCTTTTAGTGTTTGGAATCGCCGAAAGTGGTGATGAGGCAGAAACCAAACTAAGAGAACAGGTCCTTGACAATGTTTTTGACAGAACTTTAGGGGTTTCCGTCAGGACGGTAGAGAGAATTCACCGTATTGGTAAAGCGAAACCAGATAAGCCAAGACCCATTATTATGAAGTTCTTTGATTCCAGGGATAGTGTTCTAAGGAATTGTTTTAAACTGAAGGGCACTAATATTCGGGTCAGCCAAGACTATGCTGAAGAAACAGCAGGAATAAGAAGAAAGCTATGGGAAAGTACAGCATTGGATCGGTCAACAGGCACAAAAGTCCAGCTCACCCACCATAAACTTAAAGTAAAAGGCAAAACGTGTGTCACAAAATAGTGCCTATTTTGAAGTAAAACCCGGCGCCGAAAGGCCGAAACAACAACAAGAAAAACGGCGCTCTGAAGAGGCGCTCAAAAGTCACGCCGCGCCTACAAAAAGCCAGAATGTTGTAGAAGCTTTCTTATCGCGGCGAGCGCGCGCGCGGGGCAGACGTAAGGAGAGAGAGAAGGCGGAGAGTACACACCGACGCTCCCCGCGCAGTGAGAGAGAGAGAGAGGCGCCGCCCCAACGGGGAAGGTTCGAGAGTGGGCGAGAAGGTTCCCAATTGTATGTGTGCTCTGGGTCACGTGGCCCTACAGAACCTTCTAGTACCCTTTCCCAGGACTATATAAGCGGTCGGACCCGGGCCGCGCAAGGAGGGGCGAAGAAGAGACGAAGAGAGAGTTGAAGAGTTGCAAGAAAAAAAGAAGAAGCAAGAAGTCGTGCGTGACTCAGACGCCGAGCCAGCTGACAGGCCACCTGCAAGACGCCGAGTGTCTTGGTGGATAGGACTCTTTGTGTTTTGTTCATTGTTGCACTGCATGAACTTGTTCGTGTTGGTTGGCCTTGTATAACTTTGCGACCCATCTGTGTTTTTGAGTTGTGAAAGCCGTGTTGTGTATGTTTGTGTGACTGCCTATTTGATGAAAATATATTTGTTTTGTTTGACCACCCTTGGCTCTGACTCGGTCTCTGGACCACTGCTGGCGTTTTGCTAGTGTGCTAAAGGGGACCATAAATCTTATTGTCCAAGCTTTCGTGGGATCTTTTTCGGGGAACCAAGACGTTGGTTCTTGGAATTATTTCCGGCGATCGCGCCCCGTACATCATAGCACGGGTTTGGTGACAACGTACACCTGGGACCTCACCCAAGATAAGCGCATATCGTGTGTGATTGAAGAAAGTAGATAAGGCAAAGAAAAAACAGAAAAAGGCTCATGCGGCGAACCGCCCACCTGGCTCAGGCGATTCAACAAGTTCGAGACTAACGCCTACCTCGCCTGTGACGTCATAGCTATGTTTTCTTGTTCTTAACGCGCGCAGCATTGTAAACAAGACTACTGATCTGGAATATTTGCTGCTTTCACAATGTCCTCATATGGTCTTGATAACAGAAACATGGATGCATTGTGGTATACATACTGACGTAATAATCCCCCCTGGATATAAAATGTTCAGGAAGGACCGCGATTCACGTGGCGGAGGAGTGTGTATAATATTAAAAAAATCTGTTCATGCGGCCATCATAGACTGTGACATCCCTGAAACAGTTTGGTGTAGGATTACTTTCGGAAATGTTGCTTACCTAGTTGGCGCAATATATCGCCCACCCTCTACTTCCCGTGACTTTCACGACCGATTAAACACATTCTTGGGCACCAAAGTACACAGGAACACACGTCTAATTATGGCTGGAAACTTGAATTTGCCGCACACAAATTGGCAGGACCTGGTTTACAATGGCGTTGAAACGTCTATCGCCGATAAATTATTAGATATAATGGTTTCTTGTAATCTAAATCAAATCGTTCATGAAGATACAAGAATAACTTCCACGTCTCAGTCATTGTTGGATCTCGTATTCCTATCTAACAATATAGAGGATCATTCGTGTACAATTGAGGATGGTATTTCTGACCATAAAATGATTGTAGTGAATGTGACTGCTAGCATTGAGCCCCCCAGGAAAAGCCCTGTTACAATACGGATAAAAGACTACAAAAGTGCTGATGACACTTCAGTTATAGATTTCTTGGAATTATCATTTGGCCTCTTCGAGCACCACGCAAACGAAAAAACAATAGACGAGTTGTGGAATGAATTCAAGGCTATAGTAAATCATTGTTTGGACCGGTTCGTGCCATCACGTGTGAAAAATCTAAACAACACCTACCTTGGATTAATCGAGGTATTATTCATATGAAAAGAAAGCTAAAGCGGCTCCGCAAAAAGAAAAAGGGCTCTGAGGAAATATCCAGACTTCGTACAGAATTGAGGCGTACCCTGACACAAAATAAAAAGCAGTTCTTTGACAAAACGCTGACCGGATTCTTAAAAAATTCTCCACAAAAATTCTGGAGGTATCTCAGCAGTAGAAAAGATAAAATTGAAGAAATCGCAAATGATACAGGAACGTTAACAGAGACAGCTGAGATAGCTGAAGCTTTTAATTACTTTTTCCAGTCTGTGTTTACTAACAATACAAATACTAATGTGGGTGAGCATTTAGAGTATCTTATACGTTATCCAATAGAAGATCTGGTAATCAAACGAGAAGGAGTGTTTGAACTCCTCCTCTACCTAGATGGGAAAAAATCTAGTGGGCCTGACGAGATCTGCCCAGAATTCCTGAAGCGCTATTCTGAATGGATGTCCTATTACCTAGCGGTGATATTTGAGAAATCACTAAAAACTCATTCCTTACCCTCGGACTGGCGCAGGGCAGTTGTTATACCGGTATACAAAGGAGGTGATCGCAAAATTGTAAACAATTACCGCCCCATTTCACTCACATGTATTAGTTGTAAACTTTTGGAGCACATAATCGCAAAACATATTTTACAATTTCTCGAACAAAACACCTTATTATACCCATCCCAGCATGGCTTCCGAGCTGGACTATCTACCATTACAGAGTTAATCGAAGTTGTTCATTATTTTGCGGCAGCCTTAGACGAGAAGCAACAGATTGACGTCATTTGTATAGATTTTGCAAAGGCTTTTGATAAAGTGCCTCATGAAAAGCTATTCTTTAAACTTCGAGAAATTGGTATTTGTGAAACATTAGTTACTTGGATAAAAGAATACTTAGGTGATCGAACACAGTCAGTACAATTGAATGGCAGTTCGTCGAGTCCACTCCAAGTGTTTTCAGGTGTTCCCCAGGGTTCGGTATTGGGGAACACCCGGTGAGAGTAAAAGTTTTTGCTGATGACTGCCTAATTTATTCTACCGTAACGAGCGCCCATGATCCAGTCATAATCAGTCATTGTTTGGAAAAATTCAGCCAATGGTGTAACTCATGGGGCATGAAAGTAAACTACAAGAAATGAACATACACGCATATGACTAAAAAAAACAAACGTTATGCCTCATCACTATTGTACCGACGGTAATTTATTAGTACAGGCTAACCAATTTAAATATTTAGGAGTCACTCTTACACAAAATTTGGTATGGCATACGCACATAGAAAATGTGTGCTCGAAAGCGAACCAGAGACTAGGTTTCTTAAGGCGAAAATTACATCAAGCTACGCGAGATATAAAACTGGTGGCTTACAAAACATTCATCAGACCACTACTAGAGTATGCCTCGGTCGTGTGGAGCCCTCATCAGGACAGCCTGAAAACAAAATTAGAAAAAGTCCAACGCCGTGCCGCCCGCTTCATATGCACAAATTACCGCCGGTTAGATTCCGTCACAAAGATGTTAGATTCTTGTGAACTGGAACCACTAGAAGCGCGAGGGCGAAAGAACCGGTTGAAGTTTTTTAGTATACTTCATGGGCAACTAAAAATTAATAAAGATGAGTACTTGAAACTGCCAGGGAAACGAAGCGGTCGTACTAATCACAATTGTGTTGTACTACCATACTTTGCTCACAGTGATGTGTTTCGTCATTTTTTTTCCCAGCTGTGATTGAGCTTTGGAATGCGTTGCCAGGCTTTGTGGTAAAAGCAAGCGATGTTTGCCAATTCGAAAAATTGTTGGACATGTATTTAGATGATTTCGTTGTCACTTGATATACCTGTGTGTTTGGTTTGTTTGTATTTATTTGTACCCTCCCTGTAAGAACCCTCAACAAAGGGTTGACAGTATTATGAAATAAATAAAAAATAAAATAAAAACGCTTCATAGTTTCCGAGCTTCGTCCCATTTATTGATGCTGGCGACTCGGCCAAAATGGTCGAGCCAGTCTTCAACATCCTCAAAAATATTGCCGTGGAAGGATCTAGGCGTCTGTGGCGCGTGAAGGACATACGGGGGGGCAGAAGATCGGGTATCGTGGGTATGGCTTACCTGGCTCGCTGTTCCTGGATTGTCTCCAAGACGCTAGGAGTGATGGTAGAAGCTTCGGAGCGTTTCAAGTTTCAAGTTTCAAGTTCCTTTATTTTACCACATACATGTAAATTTCACATAAGTGGTTCGGACGAGGGAAAAAAAGCTGCATTAAAAACAGCTTGACTAGCCGCATGTCCCCAGCTTCACTATGGCAGCATAGCAGTAAAATAAAAGGTACAGTACAACGTCAGTGTCAAATGAGAAAAAGAAACAACATAATAT
Organism: Hyalomma asiaticum; assembly: GCA_013339685.2. Taxonomy (NCBI): domain Eukaryota; kingdom Metazoa; phylum Arthropoda; class Arachnida; order Ixodida; family Ixodidae; genus Hyalomma; species Hyalomma asiaticum. Next base: position 389,314 of record JABSTT010001662.1, on the reverse strand, counting down.
CCACAGAAAGACATATTTACCAAAAGTGAAATTTAACTACAAATATATTTAACAGAGCATGCTTAAAGGAGAAGTGTTAGAGAGTGTGCGAACGTTTTAAAAAAATGATGAATTTATTTTAATGTCTTCGGCAAGCAATAACCTAAAGTTTGATAGCCATAGTTTGTGCCCGGCCGTGGCACATACCATTGTTCCGAATGTCTGTTTTGGAGCAAGGAAGGATTTAGTTGCATGTTATCTACACTTTGTATATAGTTGCGATTTTTCACAATATCGGATATAAAGGAAAGTAATAAAGTGGATTCATATACCACATTCAATTTAATTACATTATATCTATCGAATAGTTCTGTAGTGTAGGTTTGCAACAGAACGTAGGGCGTTTTTTTGTAGGATAACAAGATTATTTATGGATTTCTGTGTTCCGTTACCCCAAATTAGGTTACAATAACGTAGATGTGATGAGAAGAGCGCCTTAAATATCGTAAGCTTTTGAGGAACTGGCAATATACGCTGACATTTTCTCAGTATGCCCAAGACCTTGCAAAGTTTATTATGTAAAAGTTCCGTATGTTGTCATCAAAACCTCTTGTTGGGCGAGTTGGTAGATTCTTGAAACCTAAAGGCACCGGCGCAACCAGACGACACAGAAGGAGAGACAAGGACACACGAGCGCGGACTAACAACTTTTAGTCCGCACTCGTGTGTCCTTGTCTCTCCTTCTGTGTCGTCTGGTTGCGCCGGTGCCTTTAGGTTCCGTATGGTGATCCCATTTCATATATTCGTGAAACATTACAGCTAGAGATTTTGCTGTAGAAGAAAATTCAATTATATTGCTACGGACCCGTGCCACCGACCGTCAAGAGGCGAATAGAGAAAGACGACGAGGAGGACGTTTTAGCGAGGCTTGCTCGGGCTGCTTGTTCATGGCTAAGCGCCTCAGCGTTTCTTTGAAAATACATCTGTACATAGCTTCGCCTCTTGCGCCTTTCCTCGTAACATCTTTGGTGGAGGTGCTGGGTTGCCTTCTCGACACGGAGCTTCGCAGTGGACGCTTTCTCGAGCCTACCTTCATGGCTCCAGAAGATAACTCGTCCACAGGGGATGCAGCGCCCGCCCGAACACCTGCTGCCAATACGACCTACATCACTGTCGCCCCTCCTCGTGACCCTGGCATTTTCTCTGGCACCAGTCGGCAAGATGTCAAGTGGCTCAACCTCTACGAGCGCATCAGCACAACTAACCGGTGGTACCCTACCATCATGCTCGCGAACGTTATATTTTACCTCGGCGGCACCCCTCGTGTCTGGTTCGAAACGCATGACGTGGAGCTTACTAGTTGGGATGCGTTCAAGGACAGGATTCGGGAGCAGTTCGGCAACTCTCACGGTGACCAACTTGTCGCGGATCAGGCGTTATCCACCAGTGTACAGACGTCAAGCGAGCCTTACGTGATGTACATTCAGGACGTTTTGGCCCTCTGCCAGAATGCTGACGCGCACATGACGGAACAAGAGAAGGTTGCCCATATCCTCAAGGGAATTGCAGATGACACCTTCAACCTGCTTGTGTTTAACAACGTGTCGACGGTTGATGCAGCTATCAAGGAATGCCGGAGCCTGGAACTCGCAAAAGCCGGCGAATCCCTCAACAATTTGCCCGCTTGCCCAGCACCGCCGCGACGTCATCCTGTGCCGATGTTCCTAGTTCCAACGACACAGCTTGCAACGTGACTCGGATTGTGCGGCGAGAAATTGAGGCCGCTTGTCCGGCGACCTTCGAGCACAGCCCCTCCTCCACACCGTCAGTCCCGATCTCTATGATCCAAGCAGTTGTCCGCCAGGAGTTCGCCAACATGGGACTTCACTCGGTCTGCTCCACGCATCACCCTGACACCCGCGCATGTTGCGGGAGTACGCCGCTTCGTTCACGACCTTATTATCAGCCACCTTTTCGCAATTCACCGGAGTGGCGCACTGCTGACGAAAAGCCGATATGCCTCGTCTGTCGTGGGATTGGGCATATATCCCGGTATTGCCGAAGTCGCTGGAACTCACCTGAACCGAACATGTATCCTGGGTACTCTCGACCAAACTGCTATTACCGTTCCTATGCAGCTCGCGCCGATTACACTGCCGCTCAACCTTCTGCATCCAGCCGCCCATACTCACGATCACCTTCGCCCCAACGCCGTCAGTTTCGCTCGCCTCAGCCCCGCCGCTCATATTCGCCAAGTTCCCTCGCACGCTCTCAACAGGAAAACTAGACGGTGCAGCGCATGACGACACAAGTACTGCCACGAGGGATGTGTCTGGCGCAGATAAGCGCATTTGATGATTGTTCTATATCAGCTATCACAATCGAGGATGATGCAACTGACCCGAGCGCATCTTCGCCATTTGCGACTAGTGTTCTGCCAGATCTCAATAAAATGATAGCTCCCGACCTCTCGCCAGCGCATGCTGACCAACTGTGCCGCGTTCTTTTTGCCTACCGCGATATTTTCGACCTTAACGAGCGTCCTTTGGCCCAAACTACAGCCGTGAAACATCGAGTAGATACTGGCGACGCCTCTCCTATTCATAGACGTCCATATCGGGTGTCTGCTGCCGAGCGTCAAGTCATTCAAGCTGAAGTTAAGAAGATGCTTACCATCATTGAACCGTCATGCAGTCCATGGGCCTCACCCGTCGTATTGGTCAAAAAGAAGGATGGCTCTTGGCGTTTTTGCGTGGACTATCGGCCCCTCAACAAGGTTACAAAAAAGGACGTGTACCCGTTACCACGTATTGACGACGCCCTTGATTGCCTCCATGGTGCTCGCTACTTCTCATCTATTGACCTTCGCTCCGGCTACTGGCAGATTGCTGTGGACGACTTAGACCGCGAAAAAACTGCATTTGTCACACCTGAAGGTTTATATCAATTCAAGGTGATGCCATTCGGTCTTTGCAACGCGCCAGCTACATTTGAACGCATGATGGACTCACTCCTTCAAGGATTCAAATGGTCCACATGTCTGCATTATTTGGACGACGTTATAGTATTCTCCTCGACCCTCACGACTCACCTCAAGCGCCTGTCAGCAATCCTGGACGTTTTTCACCGAGCCGGTCTGGAACTTAATTAGTCAAAGTGCCACTTTGGCCGTCGCCAGATCACCGTGCTTGGGCACCTCGTAGATGCTAGCGGGGTACGAGCGGACCCAGGCAAAATCTCTGCTGTTACGAATTTCCCTGTTCCCCAGTGTGCCAAGGATGTACGGAGCTTCGTCGGGCTATGTTCGTATTTCTGCCGCTTTGTGAATAATTTTGCGATAATAGCCCGGCCACTTACTGAGCTCTTGAAGAAGGATGCTCCTTTTGTGTGGGGCGAACCACAGGCTTCGGCGTTCGCTCAGCTTATATGCCTACTTACAACGCCGCCCATATTGGCCCATTTTGACCCGTCTGCGCCAACCGAAGTTCGTACCGACGCCAGTGGCCATGGTATCGGTGCAGTATTAGCCCAACGGCAGCGCGGCAGCGACCGCGTTATCGCTTACGCCAGCAGGCTTCTCTCACCATCAGAACGCAACTACTCCATTACTGAGCGCGAGTGCCTGGCGCTCGTTTGGGCAGTAGCCAAATTCCGCCCATACTTATACGGACGATCCTTTTTGGTCATCACAGACCATCACGCGCTCTGCTGGTTGTCCTCCCTGAAAGACCCTACAGGACGACTTGGCCGATGGGCACTGCGCCTCCAAGAATATTCCTACTCCGTGATATACAAGTCCGGCCAACTGCACAAGGACGCCGATTGCTTGTCCCGTTACCCGGTCGACAGGCCCGACGGTACCTCCGGCGATGTCAGTAGCATTTTTTCTGTCTCTGCCTTTACTAACATGGCAGACGAACCCCAGGCAGCACAACAACATTGGAACGACCTTCGCGCAACGTTGGAAAACATTGGATACAGTATTGGAACTACATTGGATTTTGGGTCCCACTTTAGACTAGATTAGTCCAGTGTTGGATACCAGTCGTATAACGTTGGAAAAAATTGGGAAAGAATGGCTTTGGCCAACATTGTCCATCGTTTGTATTTTCAATATTGGTAAGCTTGTATAAACAATGGAAGCTCTAACCGTTCTTTCCAGCCTTTATTGATGGCTGTCCATCATTTTTTGCCAGCACTCATCGTTGGATGAGGCAGCATTTCTTGCCAGCCTCATTTATTGGCTGATTCTATATTTTCCCCACCTTTTTTATTGGCTATCATGCATGCACTTAAATTTGTTTTGCCGAGGCTTCTGGCTCTAGGCAAAAAGCAAGAATATCCAGTAAATAATGGGAGTAACAATAGCTTTATTTTGTACTTAGTATGCATGTATGTACTGCCAGCTTGGGAAATGAATTTGGTTATGTTCACGATTCGTGGTTCTGACGATAGCATAAAACAGACATAAATGGTCTATGCACTCGTATGTTAATGGCGAAACGTATCTTTCGAACACATACACACATACAAATAAGCAAAATGTCTTCTTTGTGACACATTTTATTCGTGAGTATAAGAGACATGAGAAGGGATTGAAAAGAAAGTTCTAATAAAATCAACAAATCAATATTCACTCTAAGTTTGAAGCCCATTGTATATGAGCAGCCTCGAGAAAAGTAAGCGGATAAGCACCATAAGCAAAAAGAAGAGGCACAAGAAAACATACGCCTGAACCTATGCGACACGTTTTGGTTTACGTGTTTACGTGGAGCAGCTGAAGCTTGAAAGGTTCCAGAAACGATTCCACGAAACAGCTGAATTGTAGAAATTTAACACTTCCTCAAGTAACACAGCATAAGTGAATGTTAGGATACGGTGATATGTTTCTGCATGCCGTATCCGGAACGGAGGGTATGTGGGGACAAACCGACGACTTCGAAAGAACCGAAAACCAGGAACAAGAAATGACCGTTAAAGAGCATAAGGAAAACACGCGTTTCACGCAAGACAAAAACACGAACATGAAAGTCACACGAATCAAAAGAGCTTTGCTAGAACCGATTACTTCATCTGGCGCGGCGTATACAACAAAGCCTACCACGTGTGTACTTACAAATAGACAAATATAAAGAAAATACGCAGTAATACATGCTATAATAAACCCGGCACATGCCACAATGAGGGTGCGAGCACAACAGAATGCACAATGAGTAATATAAACGAATGGCTAAAATCGGTACGAAGCTTTCAGGAAAACCTTTAGAACTGTCGCAACACGTCGAGGTTCACCTGTTCAGTTCACTTAAAATGTCCGGTCCAAAGAATCGCAGGGCTGCCACTTTTTCACTATGCAGAAGTTTGCAGTCGCAAGTTCCGTGTCCGTAGACTACTCAGGTGTTCTGACTTCGTAAACTCGCCAGGTTCAGCAGATACACGATGCCCGATGCCCGTGCGACACAACCTGTGCGTCCGAAAAACCTCTGCAGAGTGAAAGCCGCTTCGCCTGCCTCACCCCCAGCTCGCTGCAAGAAAACATGTCAAACAGGTATGCGAAGCAAAACGGATTAGTGCCGCCCACGCAGCTCCCCCCTTCCGCCCCCCCCCTCTGCCGTGGTACCCTTCCATGTTCGGTGGGCTCCTGTGCCCGCGGCTCGAGGTAGAAGATAACAGAGGCTTCCAACGTTTTGCATATACCGTATTTGCTCATGCATAACTTATACCGTGCTTACTCGCTCATACAACGTAACTCGCGTTTTTTTTCCTCCATGAATCTAGGAGTCCCAAAAGGTGCGTAAATTACATGCGAATTTCGCAAATACTTTAGGAATATCGCATAAGCACTCTTTACGCGTGCTGATCTGAGATGCATCAAATGAAATGTATCACAAAAACGAATGTAGTTTTCACTCAACAGAACGCGTACCTTAACAGCCAAATGCATTTGTGGGCTACATTCAAGCATTAGCGGATGTGCGACTCGGAATCGTCGTCGCTGGTGCTGTCAGCGGCATCTCTAAACTCCAGTATCAAGAGCGACTCGTATTCACGTGTCCAAATTGTCGTGGCGGCACGGTTCTCAGTTAATCGGCAAACACTATGTTGAATTTGTTTTATAGGAATTGCCAATATGTCGCTATTAAACAATCAAAATGCGACCGGCTATGGCGATGCCTGGGCTACCGAACACTCAGTACTGAAAAAGGACAACACTAGCCTGCGCCACGTGGCACTGGGTGTCATGGGGAGAGCATGCAAGTAATATTTTTGCGTAAACCGTACATAAAGTTGGGAGTGCAGAAATTACGCGTGGGCGCTAATTATGCGAGTGCACACGGTACGTACATATATATTAACATTGTTTCAAATGAAAAAGAGATCATTGCTTGTAATATGTCATGTACTTCCCAATGTGAACAACATAGGCGCGACAGTATTTACGTCTGGACAATATTGTCGCGCAAGCAGCATTGGCTGTCCTGTATTGGAGAAACCAGACAGAATGTCTGGACAGTATACACAGCCTACTTCTATTGTTTTGACAATATTGCAATGACAACAGATAAAGTGACCTGCTATGCCATGCACGTGGGCTCGGAAGCCACTAACATGCTGCTGGGCATTTTGGACCACATGATGGCGTTGTAGATGTAATTTGCTCAACTTCCAATGTGCAAGTCCTAGTCTACTTGACACACACTTAGCTAGAACTTGCGCAAATAAACAATTACGTAAATTATAGAGACAATTTTTCCTGCTGCACTGATTACATACACAATGACCTTTCTGAACTCATTTGCGGCACCGAGTCGAGCTAGTGGTCCCTTCATATTGGTAAAACAGGAAAACAATCGTGTACTTGCCACCATGTGTACCTGCCTCCCGATATATCATGTGTACTTGCAAATGTTACCAACATTGATGCTACAACTCTTGTGTGCGGGCAATATTGTCCGACACAGAACATTGGAAGTCCAGCATTGGATATGCAGTGAGATTGATTGGACAATATATCCAGCCTGCTGCCATTACATAACCAACATTGATAGGACTATGTAGAAACTGACCCATCATTACCATCCTTGTGCACTGGACGCACCAATAATGTGTGCTGAGTGGCAACTATGGCCCACATTTGCCTTCTTTACAGGATGGGAGAACCAATATTGCAAATTGAATGGTTACGATGGGCCCTTGTTGGAGGTCTTAATAGATGGAATTTCCAATGCTGGCTTCTGAGTGGTATCACAGGGCCTTCATTGGACCTCCGTAAGCCAACAAAAAAACAATATTGGCCCGAGCATCTGTGCTGCCTGGGACAGCACCGAGATCTCTCTCTTCGAGCACTCATCGACCGCCTGCAAGCATCGCCCAATGACGCTTCTGTGCGCCGGCACGTCCTCAAGGACGGCGTTTTATACCACCGTAACTTCCACTCAGACGGGCCCGAACTACTTCTAGTGGTCCCCAGACAGCTACGTCGCACTGTTCTCTTCGAACTTCACGACGCACCCACGGCAGGACATCTAGGTGTATCGCGCACGTACGACTGCATCCGCCGTCGCTTTTACTGGCCCGGCCTCGCTCGATCAGTCCGACGCTACGTTGCTGCCTGCGATTCCTGTCAGCGTCGAAAAACTCCTCAAGTGCTACCTGCTGGTTATCTCCAGCCGATAGACATTCCAGTGGAGCCGTTCTTCTGCATTGGTCTTTCCTCGTAACAATATTATTATTCAACATGAGGTTATAAGTGAGCTCGCAAAACGGGGATTTAGAGCGAAAAAGAACAGTTAATTTGTAAAGAATTATTAAGTGTCCAGCCATATATTGTGTCTAGTGTCAAGTTAGCTAGATTCACGAGATCATGTACACTTGTTCCTGAAAAGATAATACTTGTATCATCAGCATAGATTATATATTGCGCTGATGGGTCAACATTTACAATATCATTAATAAATATAACAAAAAAAGCGGCCCCAATGTGCTGCCTTGCACTTCCACCAATAATGTCATGGACCAAATAAGAGGCAGCCTGAAGTCCACGTCTTTTCCGCAGTTCGATGTTGCTGTTGTTGTTGTTGTTTCCACATACCCACCGTGGGGGACTGGCCAAGATGTCAGAAGTTCGAATAGTTAAGCCTGAAGTACTATAGAATACCAATCAGAATCAGAATCAGAACCGACCTGAATCAGTTATGAATTTTGAAACAGTAGAGCACACATCCCTGTGGCAATGTCCTAATGAGGAGGCAACCAAAGACTGAATATTAGAGACGATGAATTGCAACCCAACTCTATGAAAAGAATCTTCTAATGTGTGTTTTCTTAATGAGGATAAACGAGTGCATTTTAAAAAATAATTTTCGATAGATTCGTCTTCGCTGCAATATGGACAAAAAGGCGACGGGGCCAGACCATCTCTGTGCATATAAATGTTTAGTTTTGGAATGCGACAATGTAATTGCGTAACGATAACTTGTAGTTTTATGGAGAGGAATGCATTTTTATTCCGAGGGAATAAGAGGCGTCGATAGTCATTTAGATTAGTTAATAAGGAATTACTAGATTTCTGCTTTATCGCCCATCTCGCAATCTTGCAGCAGTTATGGGCGCTGATGCCGGAAGTAGAGGGACAATTGGACCACTAAGAGACGCCATCGCCAAGCTGTCCGCCATTTCGTTCATTATAATTCCTTTGTGACCTGGCACCCATACCAATCGAAATACCGTTACATGACTAGGGACAAGGGAATGAAAAGTACGTAAGATGCGAGAATCACTGCTAGTAGTGAGGGCTGTACATAGAGAAAAAGAATGTGTGACGATTACGACTGATGAGGTAGCTGAACCTAATTTTCGTAGGGCCATAACAACTGCCAGAAATTCTGCAAAAAATACTGATAAGAAATCTGGAAGTCCTAGTGAAAATGTCCAATTGAAACTTTCAGAAAAAATGCCAATTCCAGATTTTTCGTCTATTTGTGAAGCATCTGTAGCAATGACATCTTTGATGTGCAGGTCATCTAAATAATTTTGTAATAAGCCGTTTAATATATACTGCGACAGATGTCTAGCGTTCTTCGGATATATATTATCAAATAAAATTTCAAGGTTCTCTCTTTCACTAACTGGGGAAACGTCGTATAAACGCACATCTAGGGGGGCAATAAGTGCCTGCACGTATACTACCTGAGGAGTACGAAATCGAGGCCAGTAAGATTGAAAAAATAATTGAGGCTGATGCATGAAAACTATTTGGAGCTTGACAGGCTATTCGTAGATCCTCAAGAACGTCTGAATGGTAAGTAAGCGGAGTCTGCACAGGAGCGAAGGCAACCGATCTTCTAGGTAGAGAGCATTAGTGGCAACTGATTTTGGTAATCCAAGACATAGACCGAGAGCGTCCCTTTCCAGAAGAATTAGTGGATGCAATTTATAACTGGGAGCGCCTGAATACAGCACGCACCCAAATTCTAATACAGGGCACACGTACATCTTGTACAGAATGCTTTGTTGGGCGCGTTGCTTCAGTAAGGGATACATTAGAGCGCAAAAAACGAGGAAACAGAAGAAGACGACAACACGAGCGCTCACTACCAACTGGTTTTATTCAGAAGAACATGGGAATATATAGCTCAGTACACCGCAGGCGCGCCTGCGCAAACATCAAGTGATATTGGCCGATGACACACAGCGCTCAAGCAACGACAACTCACTCCCCCGCAAGCTTACCGACTTTTGGCTAACACAATCTGTGCCTTTCTTTTTTATTTAAGAAGCCTTCAAAAGCTCGCGTGCCACGGTATCTCTGCTACGGCCCAGTACCTTGAGTTCTGAGAGCATAGGCACACATTCGCACTCCGCGCAGTGCGCCGGAAGATGCGCGCGCCGATCATTGGTGAGCGACAGCTCATGTTCACGTGGCCAGGCGTTGACACACCACCTCGTTTGTCCGATATAGGACTTCCCGCAGCTCAGTGGCAACTCATAAACGACTGCCTCCGCACAATCCCTGTGCTACTGTTGTTTCCTTTAACGGAGAACTATATGTGCAGAAACGTGGCATCTGCATCGGATCATGTGTGGCACCGATACTGTGCGATATCTTTTTGTCGGCTGTCGATAACAAAGTGCTTAGGTGTGCAGATACGTCGATGACTTTTTAGTTGTTCTTAAGAAGCGGGATGTGTTGTTGTTGCTGTTTTGTGGGGTTTAACGTCCCAAAACCAGTTCTGATTATGAGAGACGCCGTAGTGGAGGGCTCCGGAAATTTAGACCACCTGGGGTTCTTTAACGTGCACTGACATCGCACAGCACACGGGCCTCAACATTTCGCCTCCATCGAAATGCAGCCGCCGCGGCCGGGATTCGATCCCGCGACCCTCGGATCAGCAGCCGAGTACCTTAGCCACTAGACCACCGTGGCGGGGCGAAGCGGGATGTGACCGATTTTAATGATTTTAATGCTTTTAATAATTTTTATGATCTTAATGATTTTAGCGTTGTGCGCGAGGTAGACACTTTCCATCGGCTGGGGCATGGCTTGACGTTTACCCATGAGCTTCCCTCTGAAGGGCATCTGCAATTTTTAGACGTAAAGCTTAGCTTGTCACATTCCCATGTTTGCTGGGCCTATAACCCACGCTCCCGCAAACCTCTGCTGCCGTTCAATTCGGCCCATTCTAAGACCGTGAAGCGAGCCATAGCCTCGCTCGTTTTAGAATCTGCGCTCCAAAAGTCTTGCGTGCACACAGCCCCAACCAGCTTCGGCCTACAAATCGAACGGCTGCGGTCTTCGGGGTATCCGGAAACTGTCCTGGTGGCCACTGCGGAGTCGCTTCTCCGGAAAATGAAAGGAAAGGGGAGGAGCACGGCCAGACAGAAAAGCGCCATAAGGCCCGAGGTACTGCCGTACATCCACAATGTCACGCATAACCTTAAGAAAGTGGCGGCTAGGCATAATGGGCCTATCGTCATTTCAGCGCCGAACAAGCTGTCAAAGCTTTGTGCGCGCATAGCTGGAGAGGTGAAGAAGGAAGCGTGTTGTGGAAAAAAGCACACCTGGCCCTACAGGGATTGTGCGGAGGCAGTCGTTTATGAGTTGCCACTGAGCTGCGGGAAGTCCTATATCGGACAAACGAGCCGGTGTGTCAACGACCGGGCACGTGAACATGTGCTGTCGCTCACCAATGATCGGCGCGCGCAACTTCCGGCGCACTGCGCGAAGTGCGAATGTGTTGAGCCAATGTTCTCTGAACTCAAGGTACTGGGCCGTAGCAGAGATACCGTGGCACGCGAGCTTCTGGAGGCTTTTTACATAACAAAAGGCACAGATTGTGTTAGCCAAACGTCGGTATGCTTGCAGGGGAATAAGTTGTCGTTGCTTGAGCGCTGTGTGTCATCGGCCAATATCACTTGATGTGTGCGCAGGCGCGCCTGCGGTGTACTGAGCTATATATTCCCATGTTCTTCTGAATAAAACCAGTTGGTAGTGAGCGCTCGTGTTGTCGTCTTCTTCTCCTGTGTTTCGTCGTTTTTTGCGCTCCAATGTATCCCTTACATCTTGTATGTCATGATAAGGGTGTCTCTCCGCATACCTGAACGATTGTTGCTAATTTTGTGCAGGATGCTAAGAGCGCGCACTCCTTTTCTAGCTATGTAATCGATGTGTGCTCGCCAGAGTAGATGACTATCATAAATTGTGTATAGAACTTTACTGAGATCCTGCAGATTTCTGGCCTGGGCTCCCACCAAGGAGCAAGCGGAGAGACCATGTCTGCCAGCAGCTTCCTCGGCCTGCTGGTCCAGGCTTCAACTGAGCAGCGCGGCACGCCAACGCGCACGAAGGTCTTCATTGGAGGCCGCGACCCCAGTGTTGCTGATTCTTGCTGGACATGCTCATAGGATATGATCTAGCGTAGCTCTGGTGTTACGACACTGGCAGAGATTGGTGGTATATAATTCGAGATGTATGTGGTTCATTATGACGGGGTTCGTGTAGGTTCGTGTTTGGAGCTGCAGCCATTGAACGGACTGGCCCGAGTAAGCGTGTGGTGAGGTGGCGGGTACTCCCGCGTTTGCATTCGGTAATGTTGAGTAATCTCGCAGAATTTAGTGAGCTGATCGTCCCATTCCCACACCGCCGCGGAGGAGTCCGTTCGGGTGGTTGCTGCTTCGAACGCGGCTCGGAACGTGAGACCTCGAGCCACGTTGTGCACCACCTCGTTTGGATTGAGCTCCGGCTTACCCGGGGGGTATGGGCTCGGAACCAGAGGATCTGTACGCATTTGTCTGTCTCGCGAATTTTGCCTTTATTTAAGATCCGCAATGTCTCCGGGCAGATTCTGCCGTTAGCATAGTTTCGCATGGCCGTTTGCCAGTCTCTTATAATGTAGTAGGCGTTGGTATGGGCTATTGCCAGCGTCATAGCCACTTCCTCCGTCGTTGCTGCGTGCCTTGTGGAGAGTGAGACGCTTGTTTTGCATTGGTGTGTGTGGTCTACGACTGCAGCTACGAAGCAGTGGCGGTCTCGATAGCGTGCTGGATTGACAAAGACCGCATCCTCGTTGCGACCAAAGATCTTGGTCATGGCTGTGGCTCTGCTGAGACGTCTATCCATATTGTATTCCGGATGCATGTTTTTAGGTATGGGTGTAACTGTGATCTTAGTTCTGATATCGCGCGGTATGTCGTGTTTGTAGCCGTGTTGGACATGTAACGGATGCCGAGATTCTCCAGAATCGTTCGGCCTGACTTAGTTTTGGCCAATCTTTCGAAATGCGAGATTTGTTGAGCTTCGATAAGCTCGTCAAGTATTGTGTAGGCCCAGTTGAAGGAGCAAGTCTGTGCTGCCCCAGTGCTTGTTTGAATATTCTTCGAATGAGGCTATTGAGTTTTGACTTTTCTGCGGCGGTCCATCGGTGATAGGCCGCCACATAAGTGATCTGGGTGAGTGCAAAGGATTGGATGAGGCGGATGATACTAGCCTCTTTCATTCCTTTGTGTCTATTGGTGATTCTTTTAATGAGGCGCGTCGTCTTTGATACCTTGGTGTCAACCTGCCAAATTATCTCGCCGTTTGCGCTCTTACCCTCGATGATCAGGCCCAAAACTCTAATTTTATTCAGGGTTGGTATGATGCGACCATGGCTTGTTGTGAGTGTTACATCGACGTGGGTCTGCGTTTGGTAGTGTTTTGGTGGTCGGCCTTTTAGTGTCGGGCGATACAGCTGCAGCTCGGATTTCTCCGCCGAACAGGATAATCCCCTCCCTGGAAGATACCGTTCCACTGTGTCAATAGCCTCCTGTAATCTCTGTTCTATAGATCCATCGCTGCCATCACACACTCACAGGGTAATGTCATTGGCATAAATGGTGTAATGGAGTCCAGGGATTGCCTGTATAGGTGCGACGGAAAGCCTAGGAGCGCGAGGTTAAACAGCATGAGAGAGATCACGGAACCCTACGGGGTGCCCGCGCTTCCCATGGTTATCTCGGACGACATAAGCTATCCTACAGGGATGGTGGCCATCCTATCCGTGAGAAAAGCTCTGATATAATTGTACGTCCGGAGCCCCAAGTTTAAGGTGTTCATTTGATTTTGGATCGTGCCATGTGTAATGTTGTCAAATGATCTTAAGATCTAGGCCGAGAATGGCCTTAGTGGAGCGGCCTGTGCTGTCAATGATGTCATGCTTGAGTTGCAGCATGGCATCCTGGGTCGAAAGATGCCTGCGGAATCCAACCATGTTGTGTGGAAATAGGTCGTTGTCTTCTAGGTAATTTGTTAGTCGAGCTAGGAACATGCATTCCATCAGTTTGCTGATGCAAGACGTTAAAGAGTTGGGCCTCGGATTGTTAATATTCAGTGGTTTTCCTGGTTTAGGAATGAGGATCACATGGGCCTTTTTCCACTGCGGAGGCAAGCTGCCGGTGGTCCAGCAGCGGTTAATATATTTTGTGAGCTGCGTGATGGACTCGTCGTCGAGATTGCGTAGTGTCTTATTAGTAATGTTGTCGGGGCCCGGGACAGATTTCGTGTTAAGTTTGTGCAGGGCGGCACGGATATCCGCCTCGCTAAATTCATCGTCTAGAACAGTGTTGGCCTGTCCTGTATAATCTGGGTGCTGCTGAGGAGGAGCCTGAGAGACGTAGATGAGCTCTACTGCTCTAAGAAATTCCTCCTCTGTGCCCTTGTACGCGTGTATGAGTTTGTTTATGGTCTGTCTATGGGCGGTTTTCTTGTTTTCTGGATCGAGTAGGAATCTTGTCTGTCCATTTCATTGCAGGTTTCATCCCAATGTTGCCGGCATAGTTTATTTACATACGACTCTATCTCCTTATTGAGGAGCGCTATGCGTTTCCTGAGGGTTCTATTGTATTTATGTGTCCGCCACCTCTTTTTGAGCGATTGCTTTGCCTTCCACATGTGGGGGAGCCGGCTATCGATCTGTTCAAGGTGTGCTTCGGGAGGTACAATTTGTGTGGCGTTGTTAACATCCTGTTTAAGCGTGTGAGTCCAGCGTTCTATGTCGTCGATGGGTTGAACCTTGTTCTCGCGTGATTTGCGGAACTTGGTCCAATCTACCATCTTGAGCTGTCTTCCTGTGTGTTTACGTGGGCCGCCCTGAACACGTGTCGCGATGATGTAGTGGTCGCTTCCAAGGTCCTCAAATATGTGCTGCCAGGTAGTTGTCGATGCGTATCTAGTGAATGTTAGATCAGGTGTTGAGTCTTTAGTGGAGCTGGTGCCCGCGCGGGTGGGTGTACTAGGGTTGTGATATGTGTTAAGCCCTCCTGCTGCGAGTAAAGCCACAGGTTTCTGCTTTGGGGAACACAGAGTATCCCCAGGCAGTGTGTGGTGCGTTGAAATCCCCGCCTATTATGATGGGATTTCGCTCGGCGATGTTGAGGGCACGTTTAAAAAGCGTGAGAAACCTGTGCTTTTTGTGTTTGGGGTTGCTGTATATGTTGGGAATAAAGAGACTTTCGTGTGCCTTGCGTTGCGGAACAAGTTCAATAAGTATATTATCTATGTTGGCAATTTCCGTATCATGTTGCTTGACTGTAAGGTTTCGCCTGACTAAAGTGGTAAGGGCGGTCGTCTCCCCTTCGGCATAGCCGAACGAGCGATATCCTGCCAATTTAGCGAGACCGTGCGTCTCTTGTAATAGAATCACGTAGGGTTTATCTTTATCACTAAGGAATTGGTATAAATTTGCTTTCTTGTTTGCGTAGCTTCTACAATTCCATTGCCAAATTATGTAGGTAGGATTTTTAGCTACGGTGAGGCGTTGGGGGGTAGGAATGTCGCCGGTTGTATAACGTTATAGGGCGACGATGTAGGTTGCTGCGCACTCGCCATGTGTTCCAGTCCGTTGGGTGGCGGGCAAGGCGTCAGTGCCTCCACCGCGAGCAGTCTTTGTTGAATGCATTCATTTTGCTGCTGGGTAATTTTGGCTATATTCTCGACGCGTTCAGTAAGGGTTGAAATCACTCGGGATGAGTTGTTCATCCACTCATTTAATGCTTTTATTGACTGCTGAATTTCTATTAGCACTTTCGTCGCGGTTGTTACTCGCGTGGGTTAATTTTCATTGACCTGCTCTTCGGCTTTGTGTTTGGGCGGTGGGGGTGTAGCCCCTTCCTCCATTTCTTCTGTGGGTGTGACAGCTATGGGTGGTGGCGGTATGGGCGTAACCTGCTGTGTTTGTTTATAACGTCCTAATTCTTCTTTGAGAGTCCTGTTTTCTTCGCCTAAAGCTAGCATTTTCTGGTTGCACTGAGTTAACATATGCTTTAGCTGCGCTACTTCGGCCTCTTTTCCTTGAGACGCGGCCTCCTCGGACCCCGAGCGCGCCCGCGTGACTACGCCTGCCCAGCTCACCTTGGGCGGTCCGGCAGGTCCAGGCGTGTGGTTCCGAGATCTTGACAGGGATCGGGTGCGGGATCTCGAGCGGCTTCTTGCTCCGGATCGGTTGCGGGACCTCCAACGGCCTCTTTGTCCGGGTTGTTCGGAGGGAAGAGGGTCTCGGTGTTCGAGGTTGTTGGTCAGCATTTTAGTCATCGAGTAGCCTTCTTCTTCTTGGTTTTGCATCCTCTCCCACTCGCGGCGCTTCACCAGGTAAGGCTTCTTATAGCGTGCCCTGCACGCCTTGTCGGCTGTCTGGTGGTTGCCACCGCAGAGCTGGCACTTGGCACTTGCGGAGGGTTCGGCACTCCGCAGCCGCGGCACAGGTGGTCGTTCGGGTTTGGGCATACGTCGGCGCGGTGCCCCAGGCGACCGCACTGATAGTACGTCCCTATCTGCTTTCGGTATAGAGAGCACCGCAGAAGGGCTACACCATGGGCTCCCGACAGTCGAGTTTTCCATGTGCGACATAAGCGCCAGAATGCACAGCCTGGCGGACAGAAGAAGCAAAACTGGGCAGACTGTGGCCAGACGATGCGGAAACGCGACGCGCGCGTCTCCAACTCTATAGCAGCAGGTCTCGCATTGCTTCAGCAGGTCGCTCGCATTGTTTCTGCTGTTATTGCCTCGCTGGGCCTCCGCACCAGTGACCGGTGGCGGCTCGATGAGTAGCTTCCTCGATCCTAAGGTTCTCCATCCTGCGCTTTCTTCGAATTCTTTGCGGGAAATGGCTTCCCCCGCCACTGTGACCTCCATTCTTGTCAGAAAGTCGGGCGTCTTTGGCGCGTCGACTGCCGTGGTGCAGCGTTCGTGGTAGCTGCGGCGGCAGACGCCGGACCGATGTGAGCTCTCCCACCGATGTGGCTGACTTGGAAACGACCGCAGTGTTTAGAAAATTCGTGCACCCACCGTGATGTCAGGTGATTCCTGGTGACAAGCTCAATCTATGGATGCAAAATTCGTGTGGGTGCCCAATGATTTAAGCTGCAAAAGCATTCGTTGAGACAGGAGCCGACACGACGCGCGTCCGCTCGCTCCGGCGCAAGCACCGTCCCTCTATCATAAATTACTCCTAAATATTTCACCGTGTCCAACTGCGGAATATTCTGAAGGTTGCAAGTAAGTGTTATATTAACAGAGTCATTTAAAGGGAATACTTGATAAAGCTCTTGACAATATTGAGGGACAAGTGAATTACTTTTAACCAGTCTTCTAATGCGCACATATCAGCTTGCAAGCGATTATACAAAGAATGTAAGTCATAGTCTGATGCAAAGAACGCGATGTCATCTGCATATACGTAAGTGTATATACCTTCATGGCTGGGGATGGAACTAAGTAGCACATTAAACAGCAGAGGGGAAGTCACAGCCCCTTGAGGAACCCCGCGTGACTGTCGATGACAGGGAGAAGAGTGACCTTTCAGGAACAATAAATTTCTCGGTCGTTTAAAAAGTTATCAAACCAGCTCACCAGATAATTCAGGAAATTGTAACTCTGTAGTTGGTGTAATAATATCTTATACTCGACACTATCATAGGCTTTTGATATATCTAATGTTACCAGAGCAGCTATTTGTCTACGGTATCGCGCTAATTTTATTCGGATTTCTAAGTCCACGTGAGCATGCCAAATGGAACAGCCGGGTCTAAAGCCAACTTGGTGGGGGCTGAGAAGATCGTTATCATCTATAATTTTTACCATACGAGCACAAATAATCCTTTCTATTAGTTTTACTAGATTATAAGTTGGAGCAATCGGGCGAATATTTTCAAGAGCATATCCTTTTCCGTTATCTTTAAGAACTCGAATTATTTTAGCTAGTTTACATTTAGAAGGAATCCACGACCATTTTAACGAATGATTCACAATGGCTAATAAATCGTCTGAGGCCTCATAGAAAAGAATTTTTAACATGTTTGCCGTGATTCCATCACCACCAGGGGCTGAATTTGGAATCTTTCTCATAGCCGTAGCCAGTTCGCTAATGGTGACTTCAGTTAAATCATCAATTGACATATTAAATGGGCTGCTTGTGGACAATAATGATGAGAATCTGCTTTCTAGACCTTCTGCTATATCTTTTAGCATCTGTTGTGTTTCTTCCTCAGATAAAGTTAATTTGTCTATATTATTTGAACGCGGAATTATTCTCCTTCTACGTAGAAATCTGAAAAGTGCGTTCTTGTTTTTTTCTTTAGATAAATAATCGAAGTGTTTGTTGTCATAGTCTTCTTTCGCTTTAGAGATCGTACGTTTAAATGTGCCTTTAACGAATTTGTAATCCCTACAGTTTTTCGACCACTGATTGTATAATAAACTTTTCCAGGCGGCTTTTCGTTTTCTGTAGTCGCGTGAGCACTCGTCATTCCACCACGGGCTGAAGGAAGTATTCTTATTAGTGCGAATAATAAATTCCGATTTTTTTTCCTGGTGTTTTCAAGAGCCTTACAAATTATTATTGGCTTTTGTTCGGTAGAAGCCATAGAAAGTGAAGCGATCGCAGGCTGTAAGGAATTCTTGAATATGCTGTAGTTAACAAAAGTAGTACTTTATTCACCAGCGTATGTTAGCTTACGGGAAATATCAAAAATTTCTGGCAGATGATCGCTATTGGTGGCGCAATCAACAGTAGACCACGAAGATAGAGAGAGGCTAGTGAATGTTAGATCTATTGTGGAGCGATGATGTCCTCTGACAAAGGTAGAAGACCCGGAATTGTGACATGAAAGCTTTTTATATAAAGACCAATGCCACAAGCGATCACCGTAAAAATCTGTCTTTAAACCCCATAACAAGTGATGCGAATTAATGTCCCGGGCAAGTAAAATGTCGCGCCCACAATAAGTTAAGGCCCTGTCTAAACAGACAGTGTCCTGAACACCATGAGGAAAATAAGTGTTTATAATATACAGCGGATCGCATCGATAGAGGTGCAACTCCACGACCAAGATTTCACATTGAGGTTCCATGAGCTGAAATATGATTTTCGCCTTATGGCATACTTGAGTAGAAATAAATGTAATCAGACCACCACCTCTAGTGGGACGGTCTAATCTAAAAGCTCTGTACTTGTGCAAATGAAAGTTTTTTTTCAGATGATAGCCAAGTTTCTTGTAATAGAATTATATCCGGATTAAGTTGGTTGGCAAGAGAAGAGGGATCTACAGAAGCTGAAAAAATTCAGCGGCAATTCCACTGTAGAACTTTGATTGATTTGTGGGGTTTAACGTCCCAAAACCAGTTCTGATTATGAGAGACGCCGTAGTGGAGGGCTCCGGAAATTTCGACCACCTGGGATTCTTTAGCGTGCACTGACATCGCACAACACACGGGCCTCAACATTTCGCCTCCATCGAAATGCAGCCGCCGCGGCCGGGATACTGTAGAACTTTCAACTCTGCTATTATGAAGGAACTAATGTGGCTGAAATAGCTTTTTCTAAAATACTTTCTTTCAAAACAGAGTTCGAAGAACTTTGATTTCCAATGGTGCCGAGTATACTTTTCGTCACTAGACGATGACATAGCTCGTTTTTGGGCACGAGCAATATATTCTGCATCTGCCATTTCTAAATCTTCGGCTGACTGATCCTCAGAAAAAGAAGGAGCTATAGCTGTACTCATTGACGCAGACGCTTTTTCAGAACTATGGGTACCTCTTTGTTCATCATCGCGCTCAGTATGAGCTACACCACGCGAGCGCGGGGCCGAGCGCCCTGCAAGGTTGTACAGTAGCGACGATCGTGGAATTTTTTCGAGTTATCGGGAGAGAGTTTGGCTGATCCTGCGAATGCACATTGCCCCGACATGCTTGCTTTCACCCTCACCCTTGTTTATTTGGAAGAACCTTTTGCCTTTCTTTTTGCTCGCTGGTTCTATCTTTACTGAAGAAAAATTCGAGCACAATACAGCGACTTCACCGCCCACCAGACATGTGCGAATCTTATCGAAGAATGAGCGTTAACTTCGTGCAAGAATGGATATGCAAGTGCTGTTTCACTTGAATTGGGTACTTTCAGATTGCGTCATGCTTCTAGAGAAAAGGGAGAGCCGGCGACGACGCGGGCCGTGCAATGTTTTCAGTAAAATTTTTTAGCAGAGCTGTGCTGCCAATTCCCAACGCGTCGCCGTTGATACGGTTTCGGTGATCCCTAGCAGCATTTCTTCTATGGGTGCAACAGTTGTTACTTTGTTGTTTACACCAACTACGCTGACAATACGTTTTAATAACACTAGTTATGAGCATAAACCACCCTCCAGTCATTTCGCCAAGGAAAGGGGGAGGCAGGAAGCGCTTTTCATGGATACGTCAACGTGAGATTGTGTGCAGTGTTCTTGAATAATAAACTTATCTGGCTTTCGAAAATCATTGCGTGGACATCAAAAGAGCGGAGAACACTGCTAGAATAAAAAAAGGTTACTTATATTTCATTGAAAACAAAAGCTGCGCTGTTTCTTTCGTTTTTATTTTTGTGTAATATCCATTAAGTGTAGCTTGAAATGGCGAAGAAAAGTCAATTTCTCGCCAGTCAAAGAAATTAGCAACAGAAAAATACCACGAGTATTCTAATATTTCTTGACTGGAATGCAAAGCAAATACAATAGTAAAAAATCTATAGTCAAAGTAATTATATGAATAACAATGCGAATAATGCATATTGCCTTGATTCAGAACGCATAAAAAAGGCAGAATTGTGCACAAGAATAAAACAAAATGAAATTACACGAAGGTGCAAACCATAAGAAGCAACTACATGGAAATTTCTGCTATTCCGGCCGGTAACTTCGACGATGGTGCTTGGCTGCGGACCCAATACTGACCGGCTGCTGCTGAACTGATGGCGCGTCGGCGCTGATAATATTAAGAAGCAAGAACTCGAGTGACGGGACAGGAAAGCCGATCAAGCGGTCGCCATGCCTTAGTAGCGGGTCATGCCCCCTTGCACGGCAATCATATCCTGCATTCTGGACTGCAGGGACGCGTACAGATTGTCAATGAAACTGCGTTCATTTTGGAGGCGCATCCATTCTTCTTCGACAGCGCTCCATAGCTCATCGGCGGATGAACTGTGTAATCCTCTTTTGCACAGCCGGAGCTCTGCCCCGTACGGCCTCAATGATGCTGAGGTTTGCCCCTTTGGGGACCCACCTGAGGCACCGCACCCCACGCATGTCGAGGAGCTCTTCAACAACCTTTGCAGTGTGGACAGGTGACAGATCTTGCTGGAACAGGAAGTCCCCGTCAGGGAAAGGCCCGTCCAACGCGTAAGGTATCATGACGTAATCGAGGATGTCGCAATACTTTGCCGATGTCAGCGGTCCCTCAATGCGGTGCAAAACGCCAAGCCCATCACGGGACACAGCGCCCCAAACATTAAGAGCCGTGCGTCCGCTCGATGCTACTTCTTTCACGTAGAGGGGGTCGTAGGGGGCATTGGCAGGGCGCTACACACGTTGCTTTTGGTCCCAGCGTGTTGTGAACGTAGATTCGTCAGAAAAAAGTACTGTTTTCCAGTCGTCCGTGGTCCAGGAGACGTGTTCTTTTGCGAAGTTAAGACACGCCGTCTTGTTTGGAAAGGAGAGGCGCGGATTCTGGGCCGCAACGTGGCTCTCCAGTTTGCCTTCCGCTAGCCGTCGTTTTATTGTCGACGCGCTTGCAGACACTCCAGCGGCCGCACCGATCTCTCTGGCAGTACTGAAGGGGCTTGCCTTCGCGGCGTCGAGGATGTCGGCGTCCTGAGCAGCAGTCGTTGCACGAGGGTGCCGTTTATGTGGAGCGTCCCTGATGCGGCCTTCTTTCCTATAAGCTTGGATGATGCGATTTACGGTCTTATTGGACCTCCCCGTCATCCCTGCTGTTTGGCCTTGAGTATATTCTGCTTCTGGGACAGTTCAACTATCCGCACGCGCTCACTGTTAGGCACTCGGGACATTTTCCAATGTGAAAAACATTCAGTGTTTCACAGTGCACGCTACACACAGCCACTTTTACGTGATACGGTAAGCGGCGCAGCAGCCCGGAATTCCCAATTGAATAAAATGAAGCAAACAAAAAGAGCAAGGCTAGATATCACCTGTTTTGTGAAGCTCCCTCCGACTTGCGGAGCACTAAATTTGGTCTTCAGGATACGGTGGCAGTTATCATTTTCGAAGCTGATATCCCCGCAGGGCCAAACGAGGGCGAGCTTGAAAGCAAATGGGGCGATGTGCATTCGCAGGAACAGCCAAACCCTCTCCCGATAACTCGAAAATATGCCACGATCGGCGCTACTGTACAACCTTGCAGCGCGCTCGGCCACGCGCTCGCGTGGTGTAGCTCATACTGAGCGCATAGTGCACTTTGGTAGAATCATTAGATGTGATCCCTGAGGGGCCTGGAGAGCACAAACTTGAAGATTGTATGACGTTGTTCATCTTGTCAGAAACAGCCTGAGAAATAGTTTCTCTCAGATTTGCTAATATCTGCTCCATTGCCGTCGCAACTGCTTTTTGCACGGCTGCTTCTCTAATTGCAGTGAGGGATATGTCTGGACCTAATTTATTTTTAGCGGCTACTCCTGCATAACCATAAGCTCTTTCCTTAACGATGTTGATAGCTTCTCTCCTAGAACAACGTCGTTTATCTGTAATTTAAAGAACCTCTGCTTCTTGGGCACGAGCTAAACAATGCAAGAAGTTAGCTGGACGTTCTCCACCACAGAGACAGCACCGTGCGTCGTTAGAAGTACAGTCTTTTTGGGCGTGGGCTTCCCCACATGTGCAGCAGCGCTGGTTTGATTTACAGCCGCCTGAGCTGTGACCAAATCGCCAACAGTTATTACACTGGAGCGGACGAGGCGCTAGAGGATCTACTCTGAATATCAGCGGCCATACTTTAATTTCAGAAGGACATGTAGTGCCTGCAAAAGTGGCAATAACTGATTCAGTTGGCACCCGAGTATTTTCTGCAATTCTATTGCAGCGGTATACCGCAATAACACCGGCCGCAGAAAATTTCTCAAATGTTTCCTCTGCTGAGAGATTTGAATCGACACCTCTTATTATTCCCTTAGTGCAACCAAGGTGAGCACGAATAAATGCACACACCGGAGTATTCGCGAATGTCGTGCATTTCAGCAAGTCCGCAGCACAGTTCTGGTCTGGCGATCTGCACACGATATTCCCGCGACCACGGAAGGAAGGAAAAAATAGAGAGGGAAAGGCAGGGAGGTTAACCAGTGTAGGACAACCGGTATGCTACCCTGCACGAGGGGAAGGGGACGGGGGAGATTGAAAGGTGAAAGGAAAGAGGAAGAGAGAGAGAGAGGGTGCACATATAGCACATTGTCAGAGTCAGTGGCACCTGCATGGTACGTGACATCACACATCGCTGTTAAAGTCGTTTGTGCAAGTCCGTCGTCTTTAAAAAGTGCAGCAGCGCCTTTGTCAACTTCAGTTGCAATGTCTTGTGTGGCCGACACTGCAGAATGGCATCAACCGACATCCGTCGCAGGCCAAGGGGAGCAAGAGTGGACGCCAATGTTTGCCTCTGTATGTCATAGCGAGGACAGTCGCATATGATGTGTTGAAGCGTCTCTTCACGTCGACAGGTGTCACAAAGAGGGCTGTCGGCCATTCCGATCATAAAAGAATAAGAGTTCGTAAAAGCCACTCTTAACCACAAACGATAAAGCAGGGTGGCCTCTGCTCGGCGGAGTTTTGGTGGCAATCGAAAATGTCGCAAAGACGGAAGGTGGTGTTGTCGACTGTTATGAGTTGTTTGGCTGCTTGAGGCACTCCACACCGAGAGCGTAATCTCCTGTGCAATCGCTTGAAGTTGCCTGGCAGCGTCGGACCTTGAGAGAGGTATGGGCTCAACTTTTGTGCCTTCAAGTGCAGACTTGGCGGCCTTGTCAGCATATTCATTTCCAATGACGCCGCAGTGACTGGGGAGCCACTGAAACGTCACGTGGTGTCCCTCACATCCGTTATGGCCTGATAGAAGGGAGTGACAGCATGTAGAGATCCCTGAGTAGCCTGGGGGTTATTCAGCCGAATGGAGGGTACCAAAGCCACCGGGATGCTGGGCACTCCACTGCGAAGAAAGAATTCCAAAGACAGATCACAAGACCGGAGAGAAGCCATCCAAGGGGAAAAACCCCTTCCCGGAGAATTTCTAGACATCAGCCTAGCCCAAGATTGTTAACCTGAGGAAGAAAAAAGGTAAAGAACACGCTACAAGCTACCAAGGCTTGGCCAATCCACCAGAACCAGGGGAGAAAAGCCAGGCACAACCGAACGCCACAAACGCAGCTGCTCTTCTTCCACAGTGTCGGCAGTTCATGCATGAAGGTATGTGCCAATATGCGGTCTTGTTCGGCAAGTGTAATGACTACATGAAAGCTGTTTATGACTTCCATGGCTGACTCGAAATGTGTCGAACTGGTAGCTGATAGGCGTCTTTATATCGGGCGATCATTTCCTCTTTAATCTTTTCCCACGTTTCGTTGTTTTGGAAGATGTACGTCAGGTAATATCGGAAGGCCTTACCGGTGACGCAGTCATTGAAGTTGGCGACCTTTTCCCGTTCCGGCCACGATGCAGCGCTAACGTGGAGTTCCAAGTGAAACCAGCCCTCCACGGGTCCATCATCCGCTGATCCGGCGTACGCAATGCGAAGTAAACCGTCTTTCGAACAGTAACAACGCAAGATTTATTTGATGCAACGTTCCGACCGGACTGTTCGAAAGAGTGCCTGTCAACTCAAAACTTTCGAGAACGGGCGAAAATGGTCTACGCTCCCTGCGCTCCCAATTCGTTGACTAACTCTCTCAAACGCTTCCGTCTCGTGCCGGTAATCCTCCGAGCGTCCGTGAGCTGCAAGTTTCTTCAGCACGAGGTGCGGTAGCACTCGCGAACCCGCGTCAATGGCATACATGTGTGGTGGCTTTCCCATACATAGCAAGTGGCCCATAGTCAAAAGAAGAGGCGTGCAAGACACGGACACAAGGGGAGAAGTGACCAACACGAACGCCGGACTGTTGTTCGTGTTGTTCACTTCTCCGTTTGTGTCCGTGTCTTGCACGCCTCTTCTTTTGACTATGGACCCTTACCAACTCGCTCACCTTTCCGTCCTTTTTAACAAGTGGCGACGTCTTCTGGGGCTTTCGATGAGCTGGCGGCATTAATCCCCCTCCTGAAACGTATCGTCCCGATGCGCTCAGAGAGGAGACAGTTGTTGAAATTAAGAGGGCTGAACTTTCTGCGAGTTCTTTCAGGAGAATTTTCAGCTCTGCTATGCTCTTCAGTGCCTTTCAAAGTAAGCTTTTAGTCGTATTACATGCACAACTTCAGGAAGGTTCTTGCGTCGAACACACTTGCCCTTCAGGAATTACTTCGTAATTTACAGGATTTATCCGGCGAATTATAGTTGAAGGGCCGAAATAGCGCCGCATCAATTTTTCGGAGAGACCTCGTGCACGCACAGGCGTCCACATCCAGACTTTGTCTCCGGGGCAGTACAGTACATCTCTGAGCCTGAGATTATACCGGTCGGCGTCGACGCGCTGCTGTTCTATGATACGATGCCTTGCCAATTCCCGCACCCCTTCTGCCGTTTCTCTGTATCCGCGCACATCAGGGTCATCATCTTCAGCATTGCTGACTCGTAACATTGCGTCTAGCGTTGTTGTCACCATCCGACCATAAACAAATTGCAACGACGTGAACTGGTCAGTCTCCCGCACTGCAGTATTGTAAGCGAATGTGGAATATGGTAAAATACTGTCCCATATCCGATGTTCTACATCCACGTTCATTGCAATCATATCAGTGAGCGTTCTATTCAGCCGTTCCGTCAGGGCGTTTGTTTGCGGATGGTATCACGTAGTTCTGTGGATGGTATGCGTAAGCCTCACTACAGATTGTATTAAACGGGAAGTTGATTGCTTTGTGGGGTTTAACGTCCCAAAACCAACTCTGATTATGAGAGACGCCGTAGTGGAGGCCTCCGGAATTTTGAGCACCTGAGGTTCTTAAACGTGCACTGACATCGCACAGCACACGGGCCTCAACATTTCGTCTCCATTTAAATGCAGCCACCTGGGCCGGGATTCGATCCCGCGACCGTCGGATCCGTAGCCGGGTGCCATAACCCCTAGACCACCGTGGCGGCGCATTAAACGGGAAGTAGAAGCTGTTCCTTTGTCCGTTATGAGAATCTTAGGGGTCCCATGTCGTAATACTATTTGTTTGACGAAAAACTGAGCAACGTCATTTGCTATGCCTTTTGGGAGAGATGATGTCGCGGCATACCGGGTCATGTAATCGGTTGCTAAGATGATCCACTAGTTCCCCGACGACGAAGCCAAACGGTGCCAGCAAATCCATTCCAACTTGCTTAAATTTACTTTCGGTGGCTATATCGGTTTTAGCAGACCTGCGGGTTTCAGGGGCGGTATTTGACGTCTGTGACATTCTCGACATGTTCTGACATAGCGTTGTACCGAATCCAATAATTGCGGCCAGTAGTATATCTGTCGAATCCTCGCCAACGTCCTACTAGTGCCTAAGTGGCCAGGAGATGGGTCATCACGGCACGCGTTCAAGATTTCTCCTCGCAGTGATGAGGGCACGAGGAGGAACATCTCGCCAGTCTGTTCAAAGTTCCTTTTGTACAGAATGTTGTTCCGGAGTACACAAGCACACAGTCCACGGGCAAGAACTTGTGGAACCTTGACATACTGAACTTCCAAATACTGGATGAGGAGGAGCAACTCGGGGTCTGTTTGTTGGTAATGAGCCATTTTCGACACGTTCACAGCTCCAAGGAAGGGGAAATCTTGTTCACGGTCACCCGCTGAAGATTGTAGAAGCGCACGCGACAGGCAATCAGCGTCATTGTGTTTGAGGCCGGACTTGTAGACGACTGTAATGTTATACTCCTGCAGACGCAGGCTCCACCTAGCAAGTAGTCCAGAAGGGTCCTCCAGGTTCGCAAAGCAACATGATGAATGATGGTCGATAATTGCGCGAAACGGTTGGCCATACAAATAGGGTCGGAACTTGCTCATTGCCCAGATAACTGCGAGACATTCTTTTTCAGTAGCTGTGTAATTTACCTGAGCTTTTGACAGAGTGCGGCTTGCATACGCAAGCACACATACGCGATCATCTACCAGTTTTCTGTTTCTTGCCATCGATAAAAGCCCAAGCCATTAAAACATGCACTACCTTTTATCGGCGCATTAATTCTCATTCGCTAGAAGCTTTTCGCTCACTTGTCGAAAAAGTAAACTGGGAATTCGTGATGACTACCACGGACCCTAATAAAGCATACAATCTTTTTTATGACAAGCTCAAACATTGTTATGATCGGGCTTTTCAGCTTAAATACAGTAGGAAACGTAAAAACAAAAACAGAAAACCATGGGTTACTGTAATGCTCTTGAACCGAATAAAAGTTAAAAACAAATTATACCACTCTTTCGTCAAAAGCCGAGATCTGGCTAAACTATCCGAGTTTAAAAGTTATCGTAATAAGCTTAATACTGATTTAAAACGTGCTAAGCTACAGTACTACGAAAATTTGTTTTCCAGGATATCAGACAACTCAAGAAAAGTCTGGCAGGCTGTAAATGATATTACAGATAGAAAAAATGCAACTAATACCATACAGGTAACATCGGCTCAGGGCACTCTAAGCGATGAAAAAGCTGCTGAAGCACTAAATGCTCAGTTTATACGAAGTGGTGAATATGCGTTACCAGTTGGCCTTTCGAACACTGTTAAGCTGGAAAGAAAGAGCCTTCTAAACTCTTTGGTTGTTTCCCCTACAACAGCGCATGAAGTTGAAAAAATAATTGGGAAGCTTAAAAATGATTGTGCTTCAGGTAACGACGATATACTTTCACTTCCAGTCAAACACATTGCAGACATAATTTATGTTCCCATTGCCCGTGTTGTTAACTCAATGTTTGAGTACGGTATATTTCCTGATATGCTTAAAATAGCTCGAGTATGCCCAATTCATAAAGGAGGAACAGATCATAGTACCAACAATTATCGGCCAATCTCCGTGTTACCTGTATTATCTAAAGTTTTTGAAACAATAATGAACGTGCGCATTGAATGCTTCATAACAAAGTATAATATTTTGTGCGAGGCACAGCGCGGATTTCGAAAAGGAAGACCGTGTGAGAAAGCGCTACTAAAAGCTAAACATGAAATTATAGACAATTTTGAACAAAGGTTGTATACTATAGGCCTATTTATAGACTTGAGGAAAGCCTTTGAGTCGGTGAATCATGACGTACTTTTAGATAAGCTCCATGATTACGGTATTCGTGGTGTTGCACTAAAATTGGTGCAAAGTTACCTAACAAATAGGTACCAATATGTTACAATCAATAATGTAAAGTCACATCAATTAAAAATTGTAAACGGTTCCTCAAGGGTCTATATTGGGTCCGCTATTGTTTAATCTATATATTAATGATCTCGCTCTCATTCCATCTTGCCAACAACTAATAATGTATGCCGACGATACTAATGTGTTCTTTGCCGATAATTCATTGACCGTGTTGCAAAGTACAGTTAATACGTATTTAGATCATCTATCAAATTGGTTGCACATAAATAAGTTGCAGTTGAATGTTAACAAAAGTAAGTATATAATATTTGCGCCAATTAATAAACCACGTAATTGTAAAACTACATTGAAGTTTCGGGGGGCTGAACTGGAAAAGGTGCAAACACTCAAATTTTTAGGTGTATGGTTTAAAGAGGATCTGTCATGGAATACTCATGTTACTAACCTTACGGCTGATCTGAGCAAAATCACTGGTTGTTTTTTTAAGATACGCGATATTGTACCCATGTGGTTAAAAAGGGTGCTATATTATTTGTTATTTTACTCTAGGCTCTCGTGCTGTATACTAGTATGGGGCACTACCTATACCCAGAATTATAAGAAACTTATTATTTTACAAAAAAGGGTGCTCAGATTTTTCGAAAATTACCACGGGAAGCCGCAACATTTGAGTTCAGAACCTTTGTTTTTGCGATATGACCTATTGAAGGCCTCCCAGATTTATTATTATAAATTATTGCAACACATAAAAGCTAATAAACTGCCCATTGCATATGAGCCCCAAGCGCAAGCTCATTATCCGCTTCGTAAGACACCTATTCGAACTACACGGACAAGAACCGATTATGGCAGACAGCACATTAGTTATCAAATCCCGGCATTGCTCAATCGTCCAGAATTTACTGATTTCAATACACTTATTAAGAGTTTGTTTAAATCACTGTTAATTGAAAACAAAATTGAATATAGTTAACTTCCTTCTAATTCCTCTAATTTTCTCAAAGTATGCTTTACTGGAATGCAACTGATGTTCGTGATGTATAACTGACTCGGACAATTGTGTTCAACTTTTACATATATGTTATTGCTTCGTGTCATTTGCTATTACATTTTGTTATATTGTAATATGGTAATGTACCAGATGTCTTTATTGTACAAATAATCTGTTCGCTGCAGTCAAAGTCGCGTACGGAGCAGGAGCCTCTGTCAGGCCTCGGTGCCTTTTGCTCTTGCCACCTTTCTGTAATGTTGCAGAAGAAATAAAGCCTTATTTAAAGCCTTATTTATTTATAAGCGATGACTTTCTTCCCCATTCTGCCACTGAACAAGGATAGCACCGAGACCAACGCTACTCGCATCTGTATGAATATCTGTTTCGGCGTCTTCATCGACTGAATGAGTAAGTATAGGAGAAGATTGGAAACGGCGTCGTAGCTCAGAAAAAGCGTCGTCTTGCTCTTTTTGCCACAGGAATGGTGCACCTTCTTTTTAAGTCGAGTCAATGGCTCAGCAATTCTTGAAAATTTTTCGACGAAGCGGCTGTAAGACGCACAGAGTCCTAGGAAGCGTCTCACGGCCTTCTTGTCTGTCGGCTCTGGAAAGTTTTCCAGTGCTGTTCCCTGGATCCAGCTGTTTTCAGGATCCGGAAGGACGCCGTCAGCACTAAAAATGTGCCAGAGGAACCGAAGCTCGCGAAATCCGAAGTGGAATTTCTCTGATTTGATGGTCAATGCTGCCGCGCGAATGGCATTAAGTACAACTAGCATTCGCTGTACGTGCTGCTCGAAGGTGGTGGAGCAAACCACTACGTCATCCAGGTACACGAGACACGAGTGCCATTTTATTCCAGAGAGGACAGTGTCTATCAACCGTTGGAGGGTAGCGGGCGCGGAGCACAAACCAAAAGGGAGCACCATCTGGTGTCACAAATGCCGGCTTTTCCCGATCTCGTTCATCCGCCTTTATCTGCCAGTATCCGCTTTTCAAATCTATAGAGGAGAAGTTGGCGTTGCGTAATTTATCCAAGTTGTCGTCGATCCGTGGGAGCGGATAAACGTCCCGCTTCGTGACAAGGTTGAGTTTCCTATAATTAATGCAATACCGTGAAGTGTTTAAAAGTACGCCTTTTTGGGCTAGTTGGTTAGACGCATTTGAAGGAAACAGCGCTGAAGACACGGACAAGGAAGACAACAACACGAGCGCTAACTTTCAACTCGTGGTTTATTTCCGGAAAACACGACGTTTATGATCACGCACACAAAAATCCCCCGTGATCACACGTGGAAACGAGCAGTATCTAGAAATTCCAATTCACTTTCCGTCAAAGCAGCAGAAGGGCTGCTGACGCACCTATACCCTGCTTTTGCTGTCAGGATAGCTTCGACAATTTCTCTGGTATCTTTATCAGCACTTTTTTATGATTGTGTGGTTGTGTACAGAAATGGCGGTCGGCCGCCCGACATATTGAAGCTGTGGCCTTTGGCAAGGACGCTAATCTCAGGTAGTGACAACTTCTTGGATGAGAGTGTTGTGTTGCGGCGGCAGCCGCAGAAGAACCACAAACACAGTCACTGCCACAACGGAATAATGCCTGCCTTTTATTCAGAGGCAGATATATATATACACAACAGTGGCGCCACTGGCGACATGTAAGGGCAACAGAAAATGAAACTGAAACTTATATACAACACATTCCCCTCCTTACAAGAACAAGGTTAGTAAATTAGTATTGATACAGTGTTTACAAAATTTTAGAAATATCCACAACCATACATGGCATGCGCTCTTCACTGTATGGAACAACAAGGCCTACAACAAGCAATAAAACAACAAAAAATAAACACTCGCAGAGACACGCAACGTCAGCACACAGTTCATGAAGCACTACAAGTTCTCTGGCACTGCACTCGTCTGCACCTAGCACTCGATCGCACCACATAGCACCTAGTATCGATCCGGAGGCCTTCTGTTCCTCGGTGGTTGGACCCTGCGTTGAAACACACGGTCCTCCGACACAGCTGGCGCTGGAGCTTGTAACGTGGGTGTAGCTGGTGAGGCTTCGGGTTGAGTTGTTGAGGCGTAGTCGTTGGATTGCTGAGATGCCGACGACAGAGTCGCGGGTTCAGACACATAATTGTGCTGCGGATTCCACGTGGCTGAAGCTGCAGGTACCCTGGATAGCTTCGACGCGTTCCAGGTTCGTCCATCATCAAGCCGAAACGATGATGGGCTTTGCTGGCGGACCACCTTCCGCGGTTGGCTGAACGTGAGGTCTCCCTTAACAGATATTCCAGGTTTCTTAATTCTAGCGTAATCACCGACAGACACTGTTGTCTCCTTCGCGGCCCTGCGACGGTCTGTGTACTCTTTACTGTAGTCTTGCCTGCTCTTAACTCGTTGGCGCAGACGATGAAGTTCGGAAACAGGATCGCTGAAGAAAACTGGTGATGGGTGACCCACAACGTCAAGGCGTGTTCTCGGTCGTCGTCCGTGTAAGAGAACAGACGGTGCAACTCCCGTAGTGGCATGTGGCGTGCAGCGATATATGCCCAAATACTCGGTTACTGCTTGGCGAAGCGGACGCTGTTCCAGAATGGCGACCTACACAAAATTCTTGAAAACACGGTTAAACCGCTCGACAAGTCCGTTCGCTTGCGGGTAGTAAACAGAAGAGTGCGCAACGCGGATGGCGCGATCTTTGAGGAACTCAGTGAACTCCACGGATGAGAACTGGGGCCCGTTATCACAGACTACCACTTCCGGATAGCCTTCACGGGAGAACACAGAAAACAAAAAGTTTATGACGGTGCGGGATGATACTTCACTGCAGAATTGAACCTCTGGCCATTTAGAAAAATAGTCGATGAGCGTGATGGCGTATCTGCAGTCATGTGGGGCTCTCTCCATAGGGCCGACGATGCCAACGGCGAGCTTCTGCCATGGACGTTCTGGAAGGGGCACTGGCTGCAAGGGAGTAGCAGTAGTCTTCGCACTTTTGTCAGCCATCTGGCAGATGCTGCAGTTCTGGTTGGAAAGCTCCACTTGCCTGTCCATGCCTGGCCACCAGAACCGTTCTCGTAGCCGAGCCTTTGTTCGCACTATACCAGGGTGAGCTTCATGGGCAGCAGCGATTACTTTAGAAGGATAGAACGCTGGGCGAGTTGGTAATGCATGACAGAAACGAACTGCGCGAAAAACACGGACGAGGAAGACACACGCACAGTTGATTTGATTGATTTGTGGGGTTTAACGTCCCAAAACCAGTTCTGATTATGAGAGACGCCACACGCACAGTGCGTGTGTCTTCCTCGTCCGTGTTTTTCGCGCAGTTCGTTTCTGTCAAGCGATTACTTGCGGTGTGAGAGACAAGGGAACGACGATTCGTTCGCCGCGCAGGAGCAGGTTGTCAACGACGGACAATTCTTCACGTACCAAGAAGAAAGGCTGAAGTACGCTGGAGAGCTTCTTATGTGCAGGCCAAGATGTGGCGACGTAAGTCTTGACTTTTTCTAACGTGCATTCCTCATGAAGGGCCTGTTGAAACTGCTGTTTAGTGAGGCACGATAACTCCACAAAGGACACAACCTCATCAAATGAGACATTTTCCTGCGGAGACGGAACTGGAAGGCGGGAAAGGGCATCGGCCACCTGGTTTTCAGACCCCTTCCGATACTCTACAGTATAATTGTAGCGAAGCAGCCGTTCCGACCAGCGTGCAATGCGAAGGGGGCGACGCCCAGTGCCTTGAGAAGAGAGTAGCGAGACCAAAGCTTGGTGGTCTGTGCGCAACGTGAAATGCCGTCCCCACAAGTACGTATGCCAATGCTCACAGGCCCAGACACACGCGAGCGCTTCACGCTCTCCTACTCCGTATTTCTTCTCTGCTGGTGAAAGTGTGCGTGAAGCAAAGGCAACAGTTCGCAGCCTGTGGCCATCCACCTGCTGGAGAACAGCACCCAGTCCGCAGTCAGACGCGTCAGTGGACACTACAACTGGAAGGGACGCATCAAACATGTGCAAAACTTTGCTGGAAGAGAGCAGAAACTTCACCTTGGTGGTGGTGGTGGTGGTGGTGGAAAAACGTTTATTCATGAAAATACAGAGAGTTGCACTAAAGATGCACTTGGGTGGTCTCCCTATTCCGGAAGTCCACTGGAGATGATCGCCGCTCGAGCGCGCGCCACCAAGGAGCGCTGAGCGTCCCGGGTAGAGCAGCCGAGCAGGAACTCCTCCCAAGCCTCTCTCGTGGGTAGGGGGAAGGGGGGTGAAAAAGGAATAGGTAGGGCAGGGCATACTGCAATCATGTGGTAGGTGTCGGCCAGGACCCCACAGTGCGCGCAGTAGCCGTGTATACCCGGCATGAAGTGCTGGGCGGCCGCAGGACACAACAAGGTGTTCGTCTGCAAGCGTCTCAGGAGTCGCTCGTCCGCTTTAGAGAGGCCCCGTGCAGGGTCTGGGTAAAGACGGCGCGAGGTTCGATAATAATCGAGAATTTCGCGGTACTGCGTAATAGCTGAGGTGCCTGGGGGAGACGCGGGATCGGAGGGGGTAACGGCCTGGGAAAGAGAGACGCAGGCAGCGGCATGAGCCGCTTCATTACCGGGGAGACCAGCGTGGCCAGGGGACCAGACAATGCGGATGGAGTGGGGGTGAAAGCGCCATGAGGCCGCCTGGAGAAGCTGGGCGGCCAGAGAAGCTATGGTATTATGCTGGTATCGGGAACAGGCGAAGCGCGAGTCCGTAATAATTACCCTTGCTGTGCGATGAGAGGCGGCCAGAGCTATGGCCACCTCCTCAGCCTGAGTTGCATTTGGTGAGCGGAAAGAGAGGCCGTCAATGTGGTGACCCTCGGAGATCACTGCGGCCGTAAAGTGTCCGGAGGGGGTTGGTCCTGAAACATCTACATAGAAAACGCCAGGGGTATCGGAGTATCGAGTCTGAAGAAAGTGTACTCGGGCTAGGCGTCTGCCTGTGTGTCGACTGGGATCCATGTTGCGAGGAAGAGGCTCGACCCGAAGTTTTTGCCGCCACAGCTCCGGAACGGAGGCATCGGGAGGTGGGGTAGAAATCGGATTCAGTGAGAGCCTATCCAGAAGGCGGCGCCCAGGAGCCGTCTGGGACAGACGATTGATTTGGTTTACATGATGGGCCTCCCGCAACTCGGAATACGAGTTGTGTACTCCCAAGGCCGCAAAGCGGCGATTGGAGGTAGCGATGGGAAGGTCTAGCGCTCGCTTGTAAACCGAGCGGAGCAGTGCGTCCAGCTGGTTCTCGTGGTGGCGACGCAAGCGAAGGTAGGGAGTAGCGTACAGGACTCGGCTGGTCACAAACGCGTGAGCCAAGCGGAGGGAGTGCTGACCGCGAAGGCCGCCACGTTTGGTGGAGACCCGCCGAATCATGCGGCTAACCTGCTCGCTAGTGCGCCGGAGACGCGCAATGGTAGAGCCAGGGTTGAGATTAGAGGAGATGTGAAGGCCCAGTACGCGGAGTTCTGGGACGACCGGTATCGGGCCAGACGGCAGAGATATTTGAGGTGGCGGAAGGGATGAGATCGATAGAAGAGATTATTTGGTAGGAGAACACTCGAGGCCGCACAACGAGGCGTACTTGTCTACAATAAGTGCCGCATGCTGTACGCGGTCTTCAATTTCTGAGGGGGATCCTGAATTGGTCCAGATGGTGATATCATCCACGTATAGAGCGTAATGTATGCCCTCGACCTGGGCGAGGAGCTTAGGAAGCTGGAGCATGGCTAGATTGAAGAGAAGCGGTGAGAGGACCGCTCCTTGGGGTGTACCGCGGGTGCCTAATGTATACGGACCGTGTTCGGTAGAGTCGATGCGGATGAAAGCGGTGCGATGTGAGAGGAATGAGCATATGTACCCGAAAGCCCTAGAGCCGCAATTCGTGGCGCTAAGGTTGGTAAGGATGCTACTATGTTTCACGTTATCAAAGGCGCCTCGGAGATCGAGGGCCAGTACGGCTTTGTCATTGTGGTGCATAGTATTAGGTACAATGACGTCTTGCTGGAGCTGGAGAAGGACGTCCTGTGCAGACAGATGAGGGCGAAACCCGAACATCGAGTCAGCAAAGACGTCTTTCCTTTCCAGATATGCGGAGAGGCGGTCTCGCACCATGGTCTCCATTAGTTTGCCCGTGCAAGAGGTTAGCGAGATGGGGCGCAACGCCTCAATGCTGACGGGCTTGCCGGGTTTAGGAATAAATGTGACCACCGAAGTGGTCCACTCCACGGGTAGGGGCTCGCCCTCCCATACTGTATTGATCAAATTTAAGAGCGAGAGGTGTGCTGAATCAGGAAGGTTGGCCAAGAGAGTGACTGTAATGCCATCCCTGCCTGGTGCAGTACCTCGCTTCATTTTGGCCAACGCCGCCCGAAGGTCGGGAAGTGTGAAGGGGGAGTCGAGTTCGGGATTGGGGAGCCCGGAGTAGACGTACTCGGGGCCCATCGGGTCTACGGTACGACAGAGATACCTATCGCAGAGGTCATTCGCGAGTTGGCTCGTCGGGCCCTGATATGCATAGTAGGCTCGGCGAAGCTGGCGTTTGGTTTCCCCACGGGTGGTTGAAGGGTCCAGGAGGCTCCGAAAGAGTCGCCACGTATTCTTGGAGCTCATCTGGCCTGCAGCTTTTACGCAGGTATCGACCCAGTTCGTCTCCGCAAGCTGGGCAGAGTAGGCCGCCGCCTCTGTTGTAAGTGCTTCTATGCGGGCGCGAAGCTTACGATTTAGCTTGGATCGTCGCCACCGGCGGGTTAGGCTGTGGCGTGCCTCCCACAGGTGAAGGAGGTGAGGATCCACTGCAGGGGCGGAGTTGGAGGTGGAAACGTTTTTGGTGTATGATTGCTGTGTATGGAGGGCGTATGATGCCCATGCCTGGTAGTCCTGCGGGGATAAAAGCAGGGGGAAAGGCTTGGTGCGAAATGCTGACCAGTCCGTGATGCGGGCTTTGCCCCATATTTGGCGCATTTTCTGCGTCGGGAAGGTGATCTTAAGCAGAAAATGATCGCTACCAAGTGTGTCCTCGAGGTTCTCCCATGTAGCCTGTCGAATGTTACGCGTGAGTGAGAGATCTGGGCATGTATCGCGTGTCACCGAATTTCCCAGACGTGTGGGATGCAATGGGTCAGTGAGCAGAGTGAAACCAAGCGTGGATATGAGTTCTTTAAGCTTGCGGCCCCGAGCCTTTTCAAAGTGGTATCCCCAGTGCGGACTAGGAGCGTTGAAATCTCCAACCACGACTAGGGGTTGTCGAGCCGCTACTTGGAGAGCCCGATAAAAGAGGTCCGCGAAAGTGATCCCTTGCAGATGCGGGGGACAGTACACGTTAAGTATATGAATAGACGGAGCCCCGCGCTTTTGAGAAAGAACGGAGATCATGCAGTAATCATAGGGAAGGGTAAGGTCTAGATCGACCTGAACAGCCGTATATGACTTGTGAACAAGTAAACTGGTGGTGGTACCGCCAATATAGGAGCAGTAGCTTGAGAGGGTAGGGTTTGAGCCGGATTCCTGGAGGGCAACGACGGCCGGAAGAGAGCCCCGAGATTGAAGAAAGAGAAGAAGATGTGCGCGCTTTCGCCTGTTCCCGAAGCCTCTGGAGTTCTACTGTATGATTTCGAATTGAGCGGTTCACCTTGGCGAAACTTGCATCTACAGCGTCATTCCAAATGAATGGCTGGTTCTTCCGGAGAAGAGCTCGCATTGGCTCTACCACGTCAGCAAGCATGGGAACGAACTTGGCGTAATACTCGATCAGTCCGAGGAAAGAGCGCAGACTAGTAATATCAGTGGGCGCTGGAGTATTCATAATGGAAGCAATTTTCTCTGGCAAAGGAGAGATACCTTGCGGAGTGATCCTGTGTCCCAAGAACGAAAGTTCTTGTACGCCAAATACGCACTGGTCATTCAAATTAAGCCCTGCTTCCTTAATGCGCCGCAGTACAGCCGTCAGGTTGGCCAAGTGTTCTTTCTCGCTCTTCCCAAAAACAATGATGTCGTCGATATAGAACAAAACACCAGAGAATCCTTGAAGGATTTTCGACATCACTTGCTGAAATGCAGCGGGGGCGGATGCCAGCCCGAAGCAGACGCGTTTGAATCGGAAGAGGCCATCGTGGGTTATGAAAGCGGTCAAGTCACGGCTTTCAGGATCGAGCAAAACCTGGTAGTAGGCCGATGCGAGGTCTAACTTAGAAAATGCGTTGCCCCAACGAGATTGTGGAGGAGTTCTTCGGTGTGTGGAAGAGGGAAACTATCCGTCACAACAGCTTTGTTAGGTTCTCGTAAGTCAACACAAGCGCGAGTGCCTCCATCCTTTTTTTGAACCACAACAATCGGAGACACCCATTCTGAAGCGTTAATGCGCTCTGTCACGCCCAACTGCTCTAGCCGACGAAGTTCTCCCGATACCTGGGCTCGGAGTGATAGAGGAAGGCGGCGAAGTTTTGCTACAACAGGCGGAATCAAGAGCCGTACTTTGACACGATGCACAAACCCATTGGCTAAGCCGAGGGTGGAGTCGAAAAGGCATGCAAATTCATTGCGCAACTGTGCTGGAAGAATTTCAGATGAAACTGGTTCTTGATCTGGAACCTGTACGTTGGTAGCACTGTTAGCTGACGTAGTAGTCTCAAGGCAGCGGAGGGACGATCCATCAATTTGGAAGTCAAGAGCCATAATGGCGTCGACACTTAGAAGCGATGAGCCTTGCGATACAACGTAGAACAAAATCGACGCTTCGCGTTCCTTGTATAAAAGCTTCGAAAGGAAGCATCCTCGCACTGGGATAGGCTTTTTCGAATAATCTAACAGCTTCACACGGGGCGCGGACAGCAGCACCTTTCCAGCAAAATGCCTATCAAAAATATCACCAGCTAAAATGGAGACTGAAGATCCTGAGTCGATAAGGAATGTTATAGTCGCGTGGCCAACTGTTACCTCGACTAAAATCCCGGCACGGCCGGACGCGGTCACACATAGAATGTTCACAGCTTCATTGTCAGTTTCATTGTCGGGTAATGTCTGGTCGCTAAGCTCCCGAACAGTAACGGCCCGTTGTTTCTTTTTGCAAACCGCGCTGAAATGACCAATGAGACCACAATGATAGCAACGTTGACCCTGGGCTGGGCAGCGGGGTGATGCGGCACGGTGCTGGCATGAACCACAACGATAGCAGTGAGAGGATGAGTTGTATGGGCGCTGATACGAGGCAGGTTGGCGGCTGTCGTGCTGCAGGCTCGCTTCGGTACGAGGTGCACGCAGGGGCGCGTCGTCACGCGAAGGGTGGCGGGTTCCAGTGGATCTATAGTGGTTTAACGCCAAGCGAGAGTGCTCCGATATGCGCTGCACATTGCCGGAAGCAAATTCTCGAATGTCCTCATTGGCCTGTTCGACTTGTGAAGCTAATGCCACTGCTCGGCAGAATGAGAGGGTCGAGCCCTCAAGAAGAAGGCGTTCGCGAAGGTGCTGCGACGCGACTCCTTCCACGAACTGGTCACGAAGGGAGTCTTCCAGAGACGCAAAAGAACATGCTACGGCGAGCGCACGTAATGCAGCAACATACTCCTGTACAGATTCCCCCGGTTGCTGAATACGACGGCGAAACCGATGCCTCTCTGCGACGACATTGCTTGTGCTTGTGAAATGCTGCTTTAAGGTTTCGATAGCTTCGTCGTAAACTGAAGGCTGAGCGGCGTCCCCGCTATCCGCACTACGTTTACCGCCGGCAGTTGACTCGCGGGTTGACTCACCGCTTTGGGAGGCAGCCGATGTAAGCAGTAGACTGGAGAAGACACGTTGACCCTCAACGCCGAGGCTGTGTATCAGGAGGGCCTTCCGACGTTCGGGCTTGAAGTCGGACGCTCCTGATGCCAGTAGGAAGTTCTCGAACATCTGGTGCCATTGCGGCCAGGGAACAGGAAGGCGGCCGGGTACAGGCAGGAATGGGGGCGGCGGAGCGAGCCCGATACAGCTCATGGCAAAAAAAAAGAGCCAGGCCTGCGCGGAATCGCAGGACAGTGACAGCGTAAGCTGAAGGAGCGACCTTCGTAGAGGCCTTTGTAAACGCTTGGGGAAGCTAGTGCAAGTACAGGTGCTGGGTATCCCCTGCGCCATAACTCTGCGGTTTGGGCTTCTCTCTGCACAGCGGTATGCTGTGCCCGACGTTGCCCTGCTGCAGCCGCGCGCGTAACTCTGCGATTCACTTCTTCGGCAGCGGCCCGCATCTTGCGAGGAGGCGCCATCAGGTATATAGAAGAGCCAAGTCAAGTTGCTGCCGGGGCTGCGCAAGTCGCCTGTCGCGTGACGCAAGGAACGACAAGACAAAACTGCTTCACGAGGCAGCGCTTCGTAAAAACGCATTTCGAAGGCTACGCGGAGCAGCGCCAATAGATGGCAGCAGTTGTCCTGTTCTTCACGAGGAGCCACGGCCGGGCTGAAGCAACGCGACGCGCGCACAAGTGCGCGCGTGTCACTCCTTCAGCCCGGCCGTGGAGGAGCGATATTGGTTACGGACACGGGCGGCGGCGGCGGCAGCGGCGGCGGCGGCGGCGGACAACTACGGCGCCGTTGTTGTGATCTCATAACAGCTTACGCTGTAAAAAATTGTGCGCGGTTACGCCTCTCGAAAAGGTCCCACCCTCGTCGCCATTGTTGTGTTGCGGCGGCAGCCGCAGAAGAACCACAAACACAGTCACTGCCACAACGGAATAATGCCTGCCTTTTATTCAGAGGCATATATATATATATACACAACAGTGGCGCCACTGGCGACATGTAAGGGCAACAGAAACTGAAACTGAAACTTATATACAACAGAGAGGTTGAAAACAAATTTCGAAGCTTCGGACTTCGGAGGCTGTTTTTGCCGCATCAGTGCTGAGAGCTTCTTCGGGAGACGCGCTGTTTCTCCGCTGCGCTTGAGGCGACAGAGCGCGCGGAGCAGTTCACAGCGGGAAAGAGTCCATCCAGGCGGTGCTCCAGTTGCCGACGAAGGAAGAGGAAGTCCACATCCATCTTTCTCACAGTTGCTGTCATTCGTGGACACGGGCGATCATCAAGCGGCGTTCGGCTGGGGGCCAATACTCTGTGCCCCTCACTGGTGTGTACGAGAGGCTTGATGCGAAGACTCCGAGGTACCACCAAGTGGTACAGCAATGGGGGCGTGTGTGTCTGCCACAACAGCGAACCTCGTGATGGAAGCTGTGGAAGGAAGGGCATTGCAGTGGGCCGACATCACTCCGAAGATATTTTTCGGTATGTCGAGACTGCTTCTGCATTCTTAAATCTTCTGCCGTAGACGCATTCACTGCCCACCTGAACTCGATCGAGCCGGCCATTCAGTTCACCGTGGAACGGGAAAAAGAACAACTTCTTGCCGTTCCTTGATGAGAGCAAGGTGGCTGGCATGCTTCAGTTCTTGGTGTACCGAAAGCCGACTCACACCAGTCGCTATCTCGACGCTAGCTCGAACCATTAGAGCGCAAAAAACGACGAAACACAGGAGAAGAACACGACAACACGAACGCTCGTGTTGAGCGTTCGTGTTGTCGTCTTCTTCTCCTGTGTTTCGTCGTTGTTTTGCGCTCTAATGGATCCATTATTGAACCAACGAGCCCAACAAACCATTCTAGCTCGAACCACCCTTTCCACCATAAAGCGGCGGTGGTTGCGGCTCTGCTGACCCGTGCACGGAGGGTTTGTTCTTCGGAGCATAAGCGGATATATGAAGAACAGGTGGTCAGAAGCGACCTTATAAAGAACGGCTACTCGAAAGTCTTCGTTGGAAAGGTTGCTCGCCGCTAGACTAATCCCCGGCTATCCCTTCGAAAGGCCACTGACCCGCCGCCTTCCAAGCCCATACGTGTGTGTATTCCCTACGTTCAGTGTACCAGCGAAGCGCTCGCACGTGTGTTGTCGGAGCAGGGAATAAGAGTAGCACACAAGCCAATTTCTACGCTTGGCCGTTTCTTTCCGCACCCGAAGGACACGCTGCCGAGGGAGAGAGCGCAAGGTTTGATTTACTCCATTCCTCGTTCAAATTGTGGCGCGTCGTACGTGGGTGAGGCGAAGAACTTTCCAGAGAGGCTACGACAGCACAGGAACGATGTCCGCAGGCTCGATAGACAAAGGCTGAGCACAGCAAAGTGAACGACCACCGCATCGCCTTTCACAACTCCCGCGCCCTCGAT
The DNA here is from genome assembly GCA_013339685.2 of Hyalomma asiaticum. Classification (NCBI taxonomy): domain Eukaryota; kingdom Metazoa; phylum Arthropoda; class Arachnida; order Ixodida; family Ixodidae; genus Hyalomma; species Hyalomma asiaticum. The sequence goes on along the minus strand of JABSTT010001662.1, from coordinate 347,867 downwards.
TTAGAAACTAGTTTTCACAGGCGGCTTTTTGTGGAATGGATGGATGGATGGATATTAGGAGCGTCCCCTTTATAACGGGGCGGTGGCCGGGCCACCAAGCTCTAGCTTTATTTCTTTTTCATTTACAACCATTTCTTTTCCCGAATCACACATATTTTCACAACTAATTTTTTTCCTCCTTTATTTATTTTATCTATTATCGTTCTGCTGTGACGTAACAATCTTACCCGAACTACCTTGCGCTTTTGTTTGCTCCATACTTTTGCGCCACCAATGCTCTAAGCGCCTTTTACTTATATCTGTCGCCGGCATGTTCAGCTTTCCCCTGTTACTCCTGAAACCCATGGCCTCCTGTAGGGTAGTGTCCACAGCTACACCTGGGTGGACATCTGTACATTCAATCCAAATATGGTATGTCGTTTCCCTAGCTTTTCCACAGCACGTACATGTATCCCCTTCTTTATTGAATTTCGCTCTGTAACTTCGGGTTCTCAGGCAACCGGACCTTGCCTCAAACAGTAAAGCGCTTCGCTTTGAATTATCGTAAAATTTTTCTCTCTTGATTTCGTCTTTCCCTTTTCGGTAGTTGTTCAATGCCGGTTTCTTCTCCATTCTTGCTATCCATTCCGAGTTCTCCGCCGCTCTGACCATGCTCTTAACGCTCTTTTTCGTCCCATCCGTTTCGTTACTGGATGTATACTTACTGGTAAGCTTCCTAGTTCTCTTCCTCCATTGTGAATCAACGTTCTTCCTATACAAATACCTGAATACTTTCGCTGCCCATCTACTTTCTTTCATATTCCTTAATCTCTGTTCGTACCTAATTTTACTCTGAGCTTCCCTTCCCTCAAAGTCAGACCATCCCATATCCCCCTTAACAGCCTCATTTGTGGTCTTCCCATGGGCGCCCAGTGCGAGACGTCCGACCGTCCTCTGATTCACGTCCAGCCCTGATTGTACCTCTGACCTCATGCACACCACAATGTTTCCGAATGTAAGTGCTGGCCCCATTACACCTTTCCACAAACCTCATGGCACATTCAGGCGACACCTGGTAACGTGAACCAGTCTGCAGGTACAATGCCCAGTGTCCGTTTTAGAGGACTCCGGCACCTGGTTCACCACTAGCATGACCCCCTCGGTTTGAAGAACCGGAAAAAGAAGAGAAAGGAAGGAAGAGAGAAAAAAATAACCAAGAAGAGGATGGCCTTATAAGCACTGCTGCTGTCTGGTGCCCCCTACCGTCACCCTGAAGAAGGGTTCGAGTGGGACCGAAACGTCGGGCTTTTTCATCTTTCGAGTAAACAGTGTTGTACGTTTGATGACTATTATTTGGTTGGTCATCATCATCGTCATCATCAGCCTCACTGGAGGACGAAGGCCTCTCCCAATGATTTCAAATCCACCCTATCCTGAGCGAGTTGGTTCCACTTTATGCTCGCGAACTTTTTAGTTTCATCGCTCCATCTAACCTTTTGCCTGCCTCTGTTGCGTTTTCCCTCTCCTGGTATCCATTTCGTTGCTCTTACTGTCCATCTGTTATCTTTCCTCCTCATGACATGTCCTGCCCAGGTGCACTTCTTTCTTTTAATTCATATAATAATGTCGGCTGCTCCTGTCTGTTCTCTGATGCATTCTGCTCGTTTTTTTATCTCTTAGCGTCACCCCTATCATTTTTCTTTCCACCGCACGTTGCGTGCTCCTTAGTTTCATCTCTAGTCTTTTTCGTTATCCTCCACGTTTCTGCACCGTACGTTCGTACAGGTTGGTGTCCCCCCTTTTTTCACCTTTAATTTCGTCCCAACCAGACAGATCTCTGTGAAATGTTCACCTTTAAACCTTTTTTACTAGTACTACCGACGATGCCCAGGGGCTGTTTGATGACTGTATTACGTCGTCCTTGAGCACCTCCTGCACCTGTTTTCTTATTGCTTCTCTTTCTTGTGGGGTCATTCGATATGGATGCTGATGCAAAGGCCTAACAGTTTCGTCGATCACGATCTGGAACTTTGCGAGGGGAGTTCGTCGGACCTTCGATGAAGTGAAGCACTCGGGAAATTCTTTTATCAGCCCCACGATCTGATCTTTCCGCCCGGGTGAGAGCTCTCGGTCAATGTCGACTGCCTGAAGGATTCGTCCACTGTCGCAGAAGCTGGTTGTATTATATCATGAGTGCTTATATCCGTAACTTGCCCATAATCATGAAGGGATTCTACAGCTGTTCCCTTCGCCACATGCTATACTTCATTGCTGAAGTTAGTTAACAGGACGTCCGCACATCCATCACGAAGCTGGACCAGGCCTCTTGCTTACACATAATCCCTTTTCGAGTAGCAACCCGATATTTCCGTGAGCGAGTCCTTCAATGTCACGAAAAATATCACTTTTCACAACAACCGTTACGCTGGAACGTGGCGGCACCGTCACGGCTTCGTCCACATTACGGAGAGCTGAAGGGGTCGATCGCTCCATCTGGCACATGGCAACGGCATTTTCTTTAGAGAAGGTTACGCGGGATTCTTTCAAGTCGATAATTGCACTGTTTGCTTGCAGGAAGTACATGCCTATGATGAGCTCACGGGAACAGTCGGGCAGAACAGTAAAGCTGTTTACGTACATGACGCCTCTTATTCCAATTCTTGCAGCACACATTCCTACCGGGCTGACTAGATGTCCTCCGGCCATGCGTATCTGAGGTCCATTCCTGTGGGTCAGCACCTTCCTTAACTACTTAGCGCGCACGTTACTAAGTACTGAGTAGAGTGCACCAGTGTCTATCAATGCAGTAACTTGGTAGTCGTCGGTGGTAACTTGAAATCCTGAAATGACGTCACTGTTTCTGCATTTGCTCGTCGCCGCTTCACTATTGCTGTCTGGTCGGTTCAGCGATGGAGGGCCTTCAGTTTCAATGGAATCAGCGGCCTTGCCTCCACAGGCCGACAGCTCTAGTTTTCCCGTCTACGACTTGGTGAGCGACGCCTCGGGGAAGTCGGCAATCGACGCGGACTCGGCGATCGATAGCGCGTAGGCGCTGTCGACCGCGACTCCCGTTGCTGGGGATTCTGGATGGCAGAAACTCTTCATACAGGCACTCACCATTTCTAGACAAGGTGCATTCATTGGGAAGCCACGCAGTCCCACTCGGCGATAGTGGCATGCACGGTAAAGATGGCCTGCCTCTCCGTAATGGTAGCACAGGGGCCTCCGGTCTGCAGTACGCCATACATCACTTTTACGGGGCCTCGCTTCCTGCACGGGCGGCGACATAGTGTCTGAGGTATAACGGCGGTCTGGGCATAGCGGGGGCGTCCGAGGTCCTGCCGTATAACTTCCGCGCAAGACAACTGCGGTTGGCGCGCTGGCCGTACCTCGGGAAGTACCTGAGGCTGTGGTCCGTGAATGACTTGCCGGACTTCTTCACGCACAACATCCGCAATTGCAGATATTCTTGGAGGACACTGAGCAAGCTGCATTTTCTCAAGCTCCTCCCTTGCAACAACCCTCACCATTTCTCACAGGGCGTCGATGTTGGTGAGAAGGCTTGTAGATACGACGTCAACGGATGAGACGCCTGCGTCCCGGTTGTACTGTCATGCACGCGGCTACAGTGTCTTATCCATTAGCATAGCCTCCGACCTGAAGTCAGCCACAGCGCCGGGCGGGCTACGGGCAAGCCCCGCGAAAAGTTCATCAGGAGCCGCAACTTCTCTTCGGCCATGTTTGGATCGGCTCGGCGAAAAAGCCGGGACGTGTCTTCGACGTACATAGCCACGCTTTCATTGTTGCGTTGGTGCCTTGTCTGCAGTGCGTTCTCTGCCTTCTTGCTGCGGTCCGTGCTCGGGTAGGTAGACAGTAGCTTCCGTCGGTAGTCATCACTCGTCAGCATGGACGTTTCGTGGTTCTCAAATCAAGTACGCGCGGAGTCTTGCAGAGCGAAGTACACATATCGAAGTTTTCTGGCCTCGTCCCAACCGTTTATTCCCGCGACGCGCTCGAAGCCACCAAGGCAATCGTCAGCATCCTCGTGGGTGTCGCCATGAAAGGGATCCGGAGTCCGCGGCGAGTCAATGGCAATATGAGAGGGTGACGTTTGAGTGGCCACCTAAGCTTACGTCCGTAGCCGGACTTGGTGAATCAAGGAGGGAACCAAACTCGGGGGCGCACCTCTTATACGGCGTCTTGTGCTTTGGTGAACAGGGGTTAGTTCCCCTGGCTCCACTCGTCGGGGGTCTGGGCTTCTCTCCCTTGCCGCTGCAGGGCTTGGAATTACACCCCGCACCTCCACCAGAAATGTCACCAACAGATACGAGCCTGTTGCTATAAAAACTATTTATTTAGGGCGAACCTGTGCCCGTCAGCTCAAAACATTCGAGAACGGGCGAAAATGGTCTACACTCCCTGCACTCCCAATTCGTTGAGTAACTCTCTCAAACGCTTCCATCTCGTGTCGGTAATCCTCCGAACGTCTTTGAGCTGCAGGTTTCTTCAGCACGAGGTGCGGCGGCACGCGCGGTCCACCGTTGCTTAGCCGCTTTTTGCATGGCATTGCATGTGAGGGGGCTTTTCTATATATATCAAGTGGCGGCGTCTTCTGGGGCTTTCGATGAGCTGGTGGCAGGATGTACACACACGCACACACACACACACACACACACACACACACACATATATATATATATATATATATATATATATATATATATATATATATATATATATATTGATACGGTGCGTCAAATGGTAGTGGATCAGCAGCAGCAGCAGCAACAACAAGAAGGGACAGAGAGCAGCGAAGAGGAGAACGACGTGCAGTGCCGCCATATCGCTTGCAGCCCAGCTACTTCGAATAAACCCCCTCCTACACGCCCCGTAACAGCGTGGTGGACGTGCTGGGTACCTGATCACCCAACAACGGAATCTCTACTCGTTGAACTTCGTCGCAGTTGTCGCCTTGCGGGACTTGCACCATCGCCAACGGGAAGCATGCCCCGAGAAGCTGAATCTCCGAGGCCAACGGCCCCAGGCCCTTCTCAGCTGTACAAGGAGCCACCAAGCTTTGCCGGCGCTTGCGGTGAGGACGTAGACGAGTGGCTGAAGCAGTACCGACGGGTGAGCAAACATAATGGTTGGGATTCCAATGCTCAGCTGTCACACGTTGTTTTCGCGCTCACGGACACTGCTCTTATGTGGTACGACAACCACGAGGACGTACTTACGAGCTGGGAGATATTTGTGGAAGAGTTGAAGAAGTGCTTCGGTGACACGTAAGGAGAGTGAAGAGCTGGGCTGGTTGGTTCATGATTAATTCGACGAAAAGCCAGCACTGCAGCACACGGACAAGAGAGAACACACGCATACGCACCAACGCCGGACTAACAACCAAAATTTATTGAAGCAACCACGAGCTTTTATACATACATGCTGCGCAAGCGCCTGAGCTATGACATGGAGACTAGACTACCTGATAGTCAGGTACCGATAAAAAAGCGCCACTCTTTTTCATTGATAGCCACAGAAGGTTCGCTGATGCAAGTCTGGCCATTCGTTTTGATAAAAAACGCCTCGAGCAGTTCGCGTGCAATTCTTGTGCTTCCTCTGCCTAGAATGCTGGTCTGGCGGAATAAAGGCATGCAACCATCACAATCTTTTACATGGAGAGCTAGATTGCTCCCTGTGCCCGATCTTGCATCGCACGCATGTTCTTTCAACCGTTCATTTAAACACTGGCCCGTCTGGCCGATATAGACCTTACCGTAAGAGGTGGGGATGGAATAAACCACCCCTTCGGTGCAATCGGTAAATACAGTGCGGTGATCAGTTTTGCAGGCAGATCTGCCTCCCCCGCCTGAGATGCGGGCGCAAAGGCCAGAAAGCTTTCGGGGGCCTGAAAACACCAGATCCCCACCGAACTTCTGGGACACTCTTTTCAACCTGTGGGACATCTTGTGGAAATACGGCATCACCTCGATTTTCCTTGTCTCACCTGGTGTCCGAACACATGGTTTTCTCATTTTTCTGGCCAGCGTCTCACCTACTGACAGCAGAACTGACGACGGGAACCCTGAAGCTCTCAACCGACCTACCTGCTCCGCCAGACTTTCCTGCATAGCATGCGGACAACTCTTGTTCAGCGCATTCCTGAAACACAGATTCGCAATGCTCCGTTTAACCAACTTCGAGTGGGCAGAATCGAAAGGCAGGAGTGCCTTTTTAGACCTCGGGGCGTACTTCCAACACACGTGTCTGTCATGTAAAAATGAAATTTCTAAATCTAGAAACCTAATGGTCTTGTCAGATGGAACTTCTTTGGTGAACACCAGGTTCTTAGAGCAGGTGCTAAAACATTTAAAATCTCATCTGCCACTTGTGAAAGCTGGTCAATAGGTGAAAGATTCAAAATGATTAAAAAGTCATCTACATCAGTCATTTAATCATTTTGAATCGTTCACCTATTGAGCAGCTTTCACAAGTGGCAGATGAGATTTTAAATGTTTTTAGCACCTGCTCTAAGAACCTGGTATTCGGTGACACTGTCACGAAGAAGAAGCGAGCTGAACAAACCCTGTCCCAAAGGGTCCAACTCTCCGGTGAGACCTGCACTATATACATAGAAGAGGTCCTTAACCTGTGCAGAGTTGTCAATGCTGGAATGAGTGAAGAAAATAAGGTGGGACATCTTCCTAAAGGGATAGCTGAAGATGTCTACCAGTTCTTGATAGCCAAAGACCTGATGTCTGTAGCGCACATAATCCAACATTGCCGCACTTTTGAAGCCCTCAAGATGCGTCGTATCGCGCCGCAGTTTGGCCGTTTGGCTAATGTACCGACAGTGCCCAGCATCGACACGAGTGCACTATCACCATACGATCTGGCGTCCATGATAAGACAAACAGTACGCGAAGAGCTGCTCCGGTGCCACGAAAGCGGGCGCTGCGTTGGCCACGACCCTCGAAACAACGATCCGGGTTTGCCATCTGCTTCACGGCAACCATCTGTCAATGCAGCGATTATAGACCTGCGCATCAGTCTGAACCCGCGAACCGATTTCACCTGAACAACGAGCAGCAGCGCCGCGCTCCCTATCCCACGCAGCGGTACCGTACTCCACATCCGATGGCTGCAGGATACAGAGGCTACGAAAACCGCGACAGATACCCCATGCTGGTCGACGGATATGAAGGCTTCGAGCATCACCGCGAGATCCGGCCTTCCCCTGTGTGCTATAGTTGCGGTGTCCCAGGGCACATCGCCAGATTTTGCGACCGTCGCCGAGCCTTTCGAGAAGAGCCTGTACGCTTGTCGTACCAGGCAAACTATCGAACCCCGTCCGCTTCATGGCCAACACGGCCGCCAGCCACTCGTCCGTTCCGGAACCCATCACCAGCCTCCCACAGAAGCATAACACCGCCGCCTGCCCCACGTGCTCCGCGGTCTCCATCGCCGCGGCGTCGCCTGTCATCACCACCACCGGAAAACTAGGTAGTGCGGCCGATGGGGGTGAGGTCGCTGGATACCGTTCGCTGACAACCGATATTCCTCCGCCAGTTTTTATGCTCAAAAACAAAGTTCATGTGCTTGTAGATGGTGTGCATACTATGGCTCTTGTGGATACAGGGGCAACAATTTCTGTAATGAGCCTTAGTTTTAAAGTGTTACTGGGACAAAAAGTGATGTTTTCGTGGAAAACTATTCCGTAGTGTTAGTGGTGACCCGTTATGCCCGGTTGGTGTTTGTACCGCGGACGTGTGCTTGTGTGGAAAACTGTTTACAACCGACTTTGTCGTTATTGCTACATCTACCCACGACGTTATTTTAGGTATAGATTTCTTGCAGGAGTGTGGTGCAGCGGTTGATTGTGGTAGCGGGGAGCTCTCAATACAGCGAGAGGGTATGGCCGGACTCATGGAGAACTGTCCACGTGAAGAGAGCGAGAGCGTCTTTTGTGTTTGCGAAGATAGTCATTCCTGCACTCTGCACAGCATGCGTCCCGGTAGTTTGCTCTGGTATCGAACATACCACATTTGATGCCGCGACAGAGCCTCTTCATTCGGCTTGTGTAAAGAAGAACGTTTTGGTTCCGCATTGTTTAGTGTCGGTAGTTGAAGGACACGCTGGATTATGGGCAATGAATTACGCGGCCCAGCCCATACTTCTACCTGCTGGCATGAAGCTTGCTCTCTTCACAGAAGAAACGCCAACTTTCCTGGCTGCACTGGAATCTGAAGCTACAGACGAGCGCCTCCATACAAGCCAGTTAGACTCCAAACTACTCCAGATGGTGAGCCAGTCGCTCTGCACGAGTGAACGACACGAATTAGTGACTGTTCTCTCCCAGCACTCACAAGTCTTGCACAGAAGGACCAGGCATTCCCAATTCCGATGTCTCGAGTACGCCATCGCATAAAAACAGGATCAGCGCACCCTATACGCCAGAAGCCGTACAGAGTATCTCCGAGTGAACGCAAGATAATTGGTGAGCAAGTACAAGAAATGCTGCACAAGGGAGTAATTCAGGAGTCCGCCAGTCCCTGGGCGGCACCTGTAATTCTTGTCAAAAAGACAGACGGCAGCTGGGGCTTTTGTGTTGATTACCGGCGGCTAAACGAAGTCACGAAGAAACATATGTCTACCCCCTTCCGCGCATAGATGACGCCTTAGACTGTCTTCATTCTGCTTCTTATTTCTCTTCCGTAGACCTTAGATCCGGCTATTGGCAAATCCCGATGCATACAGAGGACAAAGAGAAAATAGCCTTCGTAACTCCCGATGGCCTTTTTGAATTTAACGTTATGCCGTTCGGCTTGTGCAACGCGCCTGCTACCTCTGAACGTTTCATGGACACTATTCTACGAGGTTTAAAATGGGAGATATGCATGTGCTATCTTGACGATGTCATTATCTTTTGGCGCACATTTAACGAGCACAACATGCGTCTCGGCATTGTTCTCGGCTGTATACGGAAGGCTTGTCTTGTGCTAAACTCAAAGAAATGCCATTTCGGTGAGCGTCAAGCCTTGGTGTTGGGACATGTCGTGGACAAAGATGGCGTTAGGCCTGATCCTGCAAAAACAGAAGCTGTTGAAGCATTTGAACCACCAAAGTCTGTAAGGGAACTCCGCAGCTTTCTAGGGCTCTGCTCCTATTTCAGGGGGTTCATTCCTCGATTTGCTGACGTAGCTTATCCTTTGACCAGCCTCCTGCACAAGAACGCGTCTTTCGAGTGGACGCCTGAGTGTTCTGCTTCCTTTCGACAACTGAAGTTCCTGCTCACGTCGCAACCGATCCTCCGACATTTCAATCCTTCCGCGCCAACAGAGGTCCACACAGATGCGAGTGGTGTTGGTCTTGGTGCTGTCCTGGTTCAACGCTTCGAGGAAAAAGAACACGTAATCGCCTATGCAAGTCGGTCACTCACCAAACCTGAGCGTAACTACACGGTGACTGAGCAAGAATGCCTCGCTGTTATTTTTGCCGTGCAGCGGTTTCGGTCGTACGTGTATGGGCGTCACTTTACGATGGTCACCGACGACCATTCTCTATGCTGGCTCGTGAATCTTCGTGATCCATCTGGACGCCTTGCAAGATGGGCCCTGCGTCTACAAGAGTACAACTTCAGTGTCTCATACAAGAGCGGGTGACGACATGCTGACATCGACTGCCTTTCCCGGATTCCCCTTCGTGTAACGGAATGTGACGCCGAAGGTTTCGACCATCTCATTACGTCTGTACGTCGTGACTTCCCAGATACTACCACCTTTGCAAAAGCGCAACGTGAGGACCCGAGCTTAGTGCCGCTTTTCTCTGCTGTGAAAGAGTCAACTTCATGTTACTGTGTTCGGGATGGACTTGTATACAAGAAGAATTTCTCCGGTATAGGCGCGCGGTTTCTTCTGGTGGTGCCAGAATCTCTTCGCTCTTGTTTTGCGGGTTGTGCACGATGATCCTACTGCGGGTCATTTAGGATCTACGCGAACACTTCATCGTGCCAAAGAAAGGTTTTACTGGCCTCAAACGCGCAAGACAACAGAGACATACGTAGCCACTTGCACCGAATGTCAAAGCCACAAGCGACCTACCGCAGCTCCGGCCGGTAGCTTACATCCTGTGGTGCCCCCCAGCTTGCCCTTTGAGCAAATTGGCATCGATCTCATCGGCCCATTCCCACGTTCTTCCAAGGGCAACCGCTGGATCATAGTCTGTGCCGACTATCTCACTCGATTCTGCGAGACGGCAGCACTTTACCTTCTGCAACTGCACACGAGGTGTCACAGTTCATCCTGCATTACATTATACTTCGTCATGGGCCTCCTCGAGTGATAATAAGCGACCGTGCCCGCCAGTTCACAGCTGATGTCGTTGAAGAACTACTTCGCTTTTGCGCCTCCCACCTTCGACACTCCACACCCTATCACCCGCAGACTAATGGGCTGACAGAACGGACGAACAGAACACTCGTGAACATGAATTCCATGTACGTTGGCTCGGACCACAAGAACTGGGATGACGTGCTGCCGTTCGTCACGTACGCATTGAACACTGCGCAACATGAAACCACCGGATACAGCCCGTTTTTTTCTAGTTTACGACCGTCCGCCGACGTACACACTGGACATTATACTTCCTTTTAGCATGCATGACGACGCTTGTATCGCCGCAACTCTCTGCCACGCGGCGGAGGCTCGCCGCCTCGCGCGATTACGTACCCTAGCCTCGCATAAGCGGTACAAGCTGCGATACGACAGTCGACACCGACAGGTCACTTACGACCCGGGTGACCTAGTGTGGTTATGGACCCCTGTCCGTAAACGTGGCCTCTCCCAAAAACTGCTCGCAAACTATGATGGACCGTTTATTGTCGTCGAACGCCTCAGCGAAGTCAATTATAGAATTGCGCGGCTCTATGCCACGGGCAGACGGTCATCCAAGACAGAAGTCACGCATGTAGCGCGGCTGAAGCCCTTCACTCAACGCCGGCCCGGCTGACTTCTCGCCCGGAGGGCTTCGTCTGCGAGGGGGGCGATGAAACGGTGCGTCAAATGGTAGTGGAGCAGCAGCAGCAACAACAACAAGGAGGGACAGAGAGCAGCGAAGAGGAGAACGACGTGCAGTGCCGTGATATTGCTTGGCGCCCAGCTACCTCGATTAAACCCCCTTCTACACGCCCCGTAACAATATATATATATATATATATATATATATATATATATATATATATATATATATATATAAGACGTAATGCCGGTGACACACGGTAGAAAAACGACTTTATTTCTAACGTTTCGGCCAGGGGCTGGCCTTCGTCAGAGTGCTCTGACGAAGGCCAGCCCCTGGCCGAAACGTTAGAAATAAAGTCGTTTTTCTACCGTGTGTCACCGGCATTACGTCTTTGTTATACCGGATCCATCAGAGCTTCACCCCCTTTCCACATATATATATATATATATATATATATATATATATATATATATATATCAAAAGAAGAGATTCACACGAATAACAAGAAGAATATAAATTTTCTGACGTTGCGGCCGGTGGACCGGCCTTCATCAGAGTAAGAAGGTGTTGCAGAGTGCCCTCCTTTTAAGGGTACAGGAAGGGGAGAGAGTGCGGCTACAAAGGCATATGTCTGTACAGGGAATGGCTATGAAGTCTTCCTGGACAGAATACGTGATCGGCTGCGGCGAGTCACGAAGCGACCCCGTAGCCTGTCAATTAACAGCAAGGCCCCTGTCGGAAAAAAACAGATGTTGGGTATGCTGGAAAAGCCTATAGTGGATTAATGTGGTGGGTGGTGCTGGGTGATGCCGGGTGTTGGGTGTGTTGGGCAAGATGGGTGGATGGTGGGTGACGGGTGAGATGGGTGGCAGATGGGCAAGGTGGACGGCAGACGGGCAAGCTGGGTCGTAGCGGGCAAGGTGGGTGGCTGGGCAGCGGTAGAGGCAGAGAGCCACGGGCTTCTTGGATGGACATAATTAGGAATTCTACTTTTGCTCATGCAGGTACATTAGCAAACTTACATTGATGCCTGAAATAAACCACATAAATCAAGCACAAGGAAGACGGTGTGGCCCACACATTTTGTTCTAAATATGTTAAAAGGCCAAGCAGGCATTTCAGTGCCTTTCTTACAAAAAGCAGCGGATAATTTGGCTAATAAAATTAATTTATTTTGCCTTCAGACATTCTTTTTTTGAGTCACCCGGACTCTCTTTGCTGTCCTTATTCGGTGAAAAAGCTTCGTAAGTACCACCTTAAGGCGGCAATGCGGATATCCTTTGGCGGACCTTCACATGGATGAAGTTCCACATACTTCTCCAGGCAACCTGCAAAATATTAAAAGAGCCACATCAAGCCAAAATGGAACAGCACTTGAAAAGAACAATCACTGTACTGTCTGAAGTGATACCACCGTTTTTTTTTCATATTAGTAAACTGACATCCCAAACTAAACAGCATGTGCGCTGCAACCAGTATGTGTAGCAATGCGCAGGTTGAATGTGTGCAGCATGATTCACTTACTTTTAACCATATCCACCTTTTCTGGTGTTGCTGGAAGTTTTTCAATGCCCGTAGAAAGGCTGCGGCGCGCCTGGCCCGTCAAGCTGCAATTGGCAGCTTCAGCAGGGGGCCAGAAGTACTGTGCTTCAAGGCAACATTTTCCATCGGTGTTGTCCTTCACGCCCAATTTTGATCTGCACGAAAATATTTATGAAAGTATGAACTCTTTTTGAACAATACGGCCGCACAGATGCACTCAAAGGTGAGTAGACAAGAATTATAATGCTAACCTTCGCTGCCCATAGGTGTAAAACAATCAGCAGCAAAGTAAAGCACAGAAATGCACACACAAAAGTAAATTTCAGGAGGATTTTTATGTGTGCAAACCAGCTCCTCTGCCATCTGCCATTTATATAACAGGAATTCATTACTCTGCTACATCAGCAGCACTGCCCCAAATTAAAGGACTGCTGTCATCAAGTGGCCCCAGGAGACAAATGTTGGCATCAACCCTGATACAAGGACTTCCATTGATAAAGACTACATTTTCGTTACATTTACCACTCCACAGAGATGATAGAGATGTTAACTAAATTTTCAGCTATGTAGACATGCGCAAAAAGAACTCCCAACCATTCACAAAAGATTATTTCTACATGTTTCATCAAACTAAAAGAAATGGAAATTAATGGTACTTATCTCTCAATAGCAGAAAAATCTGAGCTATTCACATGAAACTATAAGCTCGATAAGTTGTACGTAATGTCACCTGGCCATCAACTACTCTAAAAAGGCCCTCCGGCACTGCAAGGTCAGCTGCAGGCGCTGCCCCTACTGCCACTGGCACCTGGTGAACTACAGTCCGTGCGTGGCTTGGGACAGGGTACATCACTGTTTGTTCCTTCATAGCACGTTGGAAGTCACTGACATTGCTGCTCACAGGACTCTACCTATTCAACGCTTTGTAATCACAAGCACCGTACGACATCAGTCATCTCATGAATCACAACAGTATTATCTGCAATAAAAACGTGATAAGAATATACAAAAATGTTCCTGACATTAAGCGAACCATTCTTTCATACAGTAACACTGAAGCTACCAAGAGTTATCCAAGCCATCAAATACAGCTATCAATGAGCAACCAGGCAACATCGCACCCACACACAAATCTCACAACTGATTTGATTGATTGATTTGTGGGGTTTAACGTCCCAAAACCAGCTCTGATTATGAGAGACGCCGTAGTGGAGGTCTCCGGAAATTTCGACCACCTGGGGTTCTTTAACGTGCACTGACATCGCACAGCACACGGACAAATCTCACAACTGCACATCTGCACAGAGCACCTAGAAAAACATTTAGTATGCTTTCTTTCAGCAATTGGTCAACGCACATACTAAAAACAAGAGACCTGCACAGGAAGAATAGAAAAAGCATGCTATAGGTTGGGAAGCAACTACAAACAAGACAATGTCAATGCTCATATTCCAACAGTGTTTAATTACACACACCGTATAGACGGCTACCAGACAGCTCAAATTTTTCCCCGTTAGTGAATACTTTCACATATGCCACATGGTATGAACAATGAACAAGCAGGCACATGTATCACTTAACAAAAGGTACTTCACTTCGAGTGTAGAACCACCAGATATTTGAAACAATATTAGGCACTTCACTCTCTTGACAGAATCAGAAATGTACTACCAGTTCCAATATAAGTAACACTTCTAAAGTAATTTAACAAACAGCTCACTTTAGGTAGTGCCTAATGCAGGCTACAAACAAAAAAAAATGTTCGAAAAAGAAGGCCCAGTTACATACGCACCCAATTTAAATTGTGAGATATCTTTGTCAACATTCCATGGCTGTAAAACCTGTCTTCACCGATAAACACATTAACGAATGTGGATAATTCCATACTTTAGCCCAATTTTCCCTTTACACACTTCTCATTGACATGTACAGGTTCTTGTGCAATCATCACATGCTAGCAGCACCGTAAATAGTGTGATTTTAGTGCTACTGCGATCCAAACTCATTATGCAGGTATAATTATGTTAGCTACCATTAAATGGGGCGAAACAGAGGAAGTTAGAACACATGAGAGTAGTAATAGGAATTAATTGCAACAGCCGACATCTGTGAACCTGCAAACAGCAATAACATATGACTGCAGTTTTTCTCTTTTTTTTGAAGGGCGTTTTTTATAGCTAGCCAGCTCAAGAGCTATGTATTGTTAAGTGAAGATAGCATTCCCTACCCCATACCTGTGTAATTCCTCACATCTGTCACAGATTGGACTGAAATATAATGAACATATGTCAATGAAAGTTTCTCCGAAGTAAGTTTTCCCTATATTAAAGTTGTTTGCTTCATGAAAGGATGATGAATGGAATTATAACAGCAGTAAGCCTGAGATAGTCGGATGAATTCATAATGAAATAAGGCAAGGCAAGCAAGCATGAAAAGGACAGAAAGTTGAGCGAGTTGGTAACAGTCCATAATCAAAAGAAGAGGCGTGCAGGACACGGACACAAGGAGAGCAGTGAACAACACGAACGCCGACTAACAACTGATGCACAGCACAGAGGCGAAAAAGAAAGAAGACACACAGCTTATCTGCGCATGCTCGGAATGGTAGCGCCACCTGTCAATCGGTTACACGTGCCGGTCTTCGCGATAGACAACTCCTAAGGCTTTCTATCTCCTCTCTGTTTAAGCTAATCGACGGCTGACTCACGCATGCACTTCCACTAATACTGATATGCCAGGCCTCAACCAATGAACGCGTATCTTCGTTCTTATGCCTGTATAGGATCTCGGTTTTGTCTAACTCGGGCATGCAGCTACAGACCTGGCAGTGCAAGGATAGATTGGACGGCGTCCCACCTGATAGCGACCTTCTGTGTTCAATTAATCTTTGATTAATACAACGCGCAGTTTGCCCTACATAAAAAAGTCCGCAGCTAAAAGGAATCTTATAAACTACACCCATGCGACAGTCGGTGAAATTGTTCTTGGCTAGGTGCTTAACCGGACAGATATCCGTTCGCTTCTTACCTTCCATCTGCTCATATCTTCTATGCACTGCAGCACAAACCCTTCCTAACTTATTGGGAGCCGTAAACACAACATTAACCCCATATTTACTTCCCACTTTCTTAAGCCTGTGCGAAACTGCGTGGATATACGGAATACTCACGACCTTTTTCTTGTTAATGTTACTCTCTGCTACAGCTTTTGTTCCGGTCGAAATCGACTTCTTAAGACGCTCAGCTACTGTGGCTATGGCTAGTCTAGGGTAACCTGCATCTAAGAGGCGCTCGACCTGCGAATTAAAGCTAATGGTCAAACGGTGCACGCACGACTTCGATAGGGCTGACTTTAAACAGGACAAGGCTATTCCGTTTTTTACTACTTTCGAATGCTTGGAATCAAAGTTTAACAACGGCTTAGATGCTCTAGGGGAATACTGCCAACACACGTGATTCTGCTCAAATGACAACGAGATATCTAAAAATTGTATTACGTTTTTCTCCGGTAGTTCTTTCGTAAACCTTAGACCATCTCCATTAAGTTTAAATTGACCGCTTACATAGGTGACGACGGATTCAAAATCATCCTTACTACAAAGTACCAAGTAATCATCCGCATACCGAAATACCCTAATGATGCGGTCCCCTAAGGCCTCTTTTAAACGGCAGTCAAACTTGCTCAAGTATAGATCACTTAGAATAGGGGCTACCTTTGAACCTATACAAATCCCTGATTTCTGCACAAACACGCCTTCCCTGTATCCAACTACTGTTGACGTTAAGTACATGGAGAGAATTTCTAGAAAGGTACCTGTGGAAACTCCGCATCTATCTATGAAACCGGACTCCTGCCCTTGCTCTTGAATACATTCTTTCACGCAATTTAGTAAACCTTCATGCGGCAACGAGTAATACAAATCTTCTACATCCATGCTAAACGCTGTGCAGTCGCCAGGATTTTCCTCTGTTAACAACTGAACTAGAGCCTGAGAATTACGTACACGGAAGGGGTCAGAAAAACTTAAGGATGTTAAGCACTTCTGCAAATAGCTAGCTACACAAACTTGCCAAGTCCCTGACTCTGATACAACCGAGCGAAACGGAATTTCTGGCTTATGGGTTTTCGCCGAGAAAAATAATTCTAAAGTGAGCAGTTTTGCCTTTTTAACACTGGAAGCTACCTTATCTAGATTATGTTTCAACAGGAGATCGACAGCTCGTTTTACTACAGAAGGTTTCAGTTTCACAGGTCTAAAATTCTTCTCAACAGCTGCTGAGGCTTTATCAGAAAAAGTGCTATTCGGCATTATTACAAAACAACCTTCCTTATCAGATAAAACAGGTCGAAGCTTATGTTCCACACAGTAATTTACAACCGGTCGGATAGGGTCAGAGGCCTTAACGAGATCGTTCGAATGCTTGATGCTGGCGAAGCAATCTGAAATCCATCGAGACCGTTCGACTTCCGGAATAACCTTAGTTATCGATCGAGGTAAGCTTAACACGTCAACTTCTTTTAGGTTAGGATGAAAACAGTACTTAGGGCCTAATGCTAGAATTTTCCTGTGGTTCTCGTCCAAAACGGCGTCTCCGAGAATCATTACCTTTTCCGACGGCGATTTAGTAGAAAAAGAATTCCTCTTACTTTGCAGTAGATCCGGTAGCTTCGTCCTCCACAAAAAGTCCGCGTGCTGCCTGTCTGGTTCTCTTCACTGTGCCCTTGCCAGTGCACCTTACACCATCTTTCATTAGGTGTACCCACCAACTGCCTCATTATTTCAGCGTTTAAAGTGGCTGTTGACCGACTAGTAAGTCTTAGGTTATGTCTCAAGGATTTTTGTGTATATAAGTTAGCTAACCAGCCTATAGTGCAGGATGTCCTGCATGGGTGGACAACATTGAAGTTTGCCGTGCGTGCACGTTGTAGTGTGCATGCTGTTGAGTGTGGTACAGATGGAATGCTGGTGTCCCATTCATGACATCCCTTCATTTTCAGGCATTGCATGGGTGAGGCAATTTTAATTCTGTACATTGGTATGCATCTGTTCAGTGGAGCAGAGGTCCGTGAATGTCAGCATGGACTATAGTGTGTAACGTATTGTTTTTCAACGTGTCATAGTGGTAGCTTACACACTGGCTGGTGGTATGGTGTGATGGATTATTGTCACGCATCAATGGAGCATTTCATTTGTATAATCCAGCAAATTACGTGCTGAATTCACCTAGCTGAACACATCAGTTTTGGTGGAGGAGATGTGAAATGTTGACGAGTTTCATAATTCTTGGCAGCCCATAATGTTGAACTCTTTTTATTGTTTCTGCAGAGTTCACCTGTTCGAGACGACGATGGATAAAGGAACAACAGTAATGGCACAGCTGATGTTCAGGACAATGACTTATGAAGCCATGGATCACATATGCCAAGCATGGGAAATGATCAATGAAATATGCAACCACCCGATAAAGGTCTTCACTGATAATTTCATTGATTGACCTAACGCTAGAACTTTGGAGTGCCATTTTGTTTTAACCCACACAAGTGTTTTATTCTGTGCTCTATCTCTAGTGCAAAAGCACTGCTACCCTACCTATCAGTATTTCTAACCTGTTTTGTTCCTACCATAAAATCTTGAGAAAGCGCATTGCTCCCTTTTCGAGAGATTCAAAATTGATCCTATTCTGCGAGCAAGCGCTTCCACCCCTTTCTAAGCCCTGTTTACCACCGATCGCATCAACTTTTCAAGAAATTCCACAATAAATTATAAGAAAAAGAAATTTGTTAACTGCATTTTTTCCAATGCCTGACAATAGCGGCACCACAGCTTCATACTCATGTGCATAGCCATCCATGACTATAGATCGGAGGTGATAGCCTTTATGAGTTGCCATTTTCATAGGACTAGAGTGAGCTAGATTAGTTCCAGGTTGCTCTAATCAAATGGATGGATGTGAGCCGCATCAGTTGCAAGTGTCACTTTAATGTTCGGGGCTGCTCGAACACACAGGCCTGCAACTCGTGCGTCTGGTTTGAGGAGTCGTCTGGCAGCTTCAAGAACAATGACATCAAATAAAAGCAGTAAATGCATCTATTCTACAGATATTCATGAAATGACCTATTCTTTGTTCTTTACCTCTGGCACTTCTGCCGTCATTCTGAATTTTGGCTCATGACCGAACAAGGCCCCCTCCCCATAAATTTATCGTATTATCTCTTGCAAGGGGAGGGGACCACTTGCTCAGGATTTTATGGTAGTCTGTTCGGGCAGTGCCGCTGTCACACTTGTGCCATGTATTTAAAGATTCGAACCACATTTGACATTGTCCGCGGCTCTTGAATGTCTTTGCTGTCAGTGCTGTGTTGTTTCGAAAAGCCAGACTGTGAAGCAAATTTACACTCACATCGCCAACCTGATCAAATTGCTAAATGAGTAAGAAGAGGGTGGGAGGGGGGGTACACATGCCTTCAAAGTGGAGTGGGACACAGAAGGTAGACTGATTTGAAGGGACATTGCGGGGAGAGTCTCGTAACGTATATTCTGACCTCACCTGAAAATACCTTCCACTCGTATGCCGCTATTTGTAGATAGCACTTATAAGGGTACGTGTTGCTACATCCGGCACTGTGGAACTTTCAGTTTGTACAGTACTTTTCATCCATTCAAGCGCACTGACATTAACCTTGCTGTATTCTTGACTTCTCATTGTGTCGAGGAGGAATGCCCTCAACATGTCAGGAACGACATGTGCCTTGCCTATGCAACGTTTAGCTGTGATGTGTAAATGCTTTACATTGTATCAGGATCTGCATTTGTCATGGCTCCTTATCAAGAGGTTTGTTGATGAAGGACTGCCGTAGATTGTCGTCCATTAGTGCATTTGTGTTTTGACCAAATGCATTCTAGTGAAGCTCCTGAAGTGCAAATACAATTTCCAACATTTCCTACTCAATGCACATATCTGGCTTCTCTTGGTGCAAGTGCTGGGCTGGCGTAGTGGGCAGGGAATGTTCTTGTAGAATTGCTGCTTGTAGGCACTTCCCACTTGCATCGCACTGGATTGAGAACTTTGTTTTAATCAGGAAGAAGGCCTGGACCAGTGTTGCTCGATACATTCAAAAACTCCTGCTTTTTCTTTTCTCTTTACCGCGTCCTCTTACTATTCTTACTCAGTATTCTAACTGCCTTCATTACTGCTAACATGACTGGTGAAAATTTAGTGCTGTAATTTATCGTGCCAAATTGGGGGAGTGCGTTACATGTAATGCACTCCCTTACCAGAGGAGGATTGGCCACCCTCATGCAGTAACAGCCACCACCTCCCATAGGTATGCCAATAACAGTGTGTCCTGTGCAAAATAAGAGCACTTTCATCATTGTTGGACTAGCTGCAAAAGATTATCGATAAGCAGAATAACATTCCATCAACATTCTTTGTTCTCATGGACTTCTTTGGTGTCTTATTCTTTCTCATAACTAAAGAGTGCAATTGTTTTTATTCCTGACTGGCAAGGTTTTTGACAACCTCCCAAGCTTTCAAGTATTTTTTTTTACCTTTACCACGTATTTGACAGTGTTGTTTCCCTACAACGTGGACACACACAGGCACACCTTTTGGCTGAGTTTTTTCCATAGCATATGTAACATTGGCAACGCATTTTCTGATTGTGCATGTGTTTAGGAAAAGTTCTATTATTATGAGAATATTTTTGCCTTGGATATCTTTTATTGTGCGTGTAGGGACTGTTATGGATAAAGTAGGCATATGATGGCAGCTCAAAACAGTGCCGTAGAAACACCGACAATAGGAATATTCAACGGAACATCATTACTGTGTTGTTTATTTATTCATACTTTTCCATGCATTTCTGTCATACTGTTTTGAGTTTTCATCGTCTACCGTATGAACTCCCAAACGGTAGCTCTTATGGAGTAAGCATACAACTGGACATGGACTTTATGCCCGGGTGATGTAGCTCATTTGAACATTTCATGTGAGCCGTAAAAAAAAAAATGTAGCCCCCTCATTGTGAAGGCCTGATGAAGCACATTCCGCTTCATTATGGATTAATTCTGGTCAAATATCAGTGACACTCCTGAGGCATAACAAAACAGCGGGTCTCCTCCAATTATTTTTTATCCCTTGCTTTTATTTTTTCCTTTTAATTATTTATCTCTTGCTTTTTAGCTCGCATGTTGTCAAGAGTGCAGGATTCACTTGCACATTTAAAAATACAGTATTGATCATTTGTACATTTGGAAATGCAGTATTGGTTATAGGTTGTGTGTTTTTTGTTTGTGATTGAAAATAAAATCTTTAAAACTGGAAAAGTGTATGCTGAATGTTTGTGCAAGCTTACTCACCACAAAAACAGAGGTAAGTCATGTGCTGTGTGAAAAGGCAAGCTAAGCAAAAGTTTTATAGCTTTTTCAGTGCAATGATTTTTAAGTATAGCTAGTCATGACACCGGCGAGAATTCGTCCATTCTTAAGAAGAATTGACATCAGCTGCTGTGCTAGTAAAATCTGACATTGCATGACAGTTGATATTTAAACAGGGATGCACTTAAAGCTGCATGTTGAGCATTAGGAAGGCCCACTGGGACGCATTGTGAAGCTAAACTTTCAAGCACCTTCCATGTGTGGGAAGCGTGTTTTTAATTGGCGGCTTTTTGCACATTATGACACCAGAGTATAAGGAAGGTTCTGCCGAAGTACCTATACAGTGTGTTTGATATGTCGCGTCTCGTGATCCGAATCTAGCAGGCGGCTTACGATTGCACATTGTTAGGACCCACGATTTTTTCCTTGAAACCAACATCGCTGTGTGAGTTGTCTATTTCAGCGTTTACTATACTTAATAAACTGCCGCTAGGCCGAAAGCATGTTCAACTGGATGTTTCGGTCACACCTGGTAATCGTCGTAGCCAAACTGAGAATCGTTTTCACCATCGACAACGCGCGGAATATGAGAACCTTCGACCGGCCGTTCTCCCCAACACGGGGCCTCCGCCGGATCGCTCATCTCCGTTGCCAGGATTTGTCGCTTAATCACCGGAGTGTGCAATTCTCTCTGTGCGAATAGTTTTTTTTTAATTTTGTACCTTCCTCGCGCGCCTCGGTGGAAGCTGGCGCGCCGCTGTACATGCCTGTGCTGCGTGAACGTGAGATTCCTTGAGCGAAAACGTTCAAGTGAAACAGGGCATCGAATTCTGATAATACGAGACGCGCTCGCCGCATCGATGCGATGTTGATGAAGAACTCGGAAGACGTAAGAACTTCGCAGCTAGACGAGAGGCGATATTGGAGCCGTCAGGTTTACCAGTTACCGAGTCTTACAATCCTTTCGAAAAACATTTGCAAAAGTAGTCATTTGGAGGCTGCAGTAGCTCATGAGCTCACGATCGGGCAGCTGCAGTATGATTCCGGTTCTCGGAAATGCGTTCGAAAACTGATCGTGGCCACTTTGCTTTGCGAACGCCGTAAAGAACCCGTGATAACGGTGTGTATTTCGCTTGACAAAGCCTGGATTTACATACAGTCAAACCGTATGGTGTCATTCACACAGCTGACACAGTACCATTTATACAAACTGCATTGGCATTTGAGCAATTAATGCAGCACGCCAGATAGCTCTGACTGTCTATGATGATCGATAAGGACGCGTCTGGACATCTCATATCCATATTCTGGCGAATGGTGATAGCATATGATCAAATATAGACAAGCTAGTTCACAATTATTTCGATGTGCATATATATAGCCACGCAAATGTTACACAGGCAGGTAAGGTGTTGTAGCGTAATGGTTAGAGTGTCTGCTTCTCACGCGGCCGACCCTGGTTCGAATCCTAGCTGTTACATGTTTGTGTGCATATATGGTTGCTTGTGCAGTGTGTGTCGTTGATTTGGTCAAGTTCATGTGTGATGGTGGTTCAAGGTGTGAAAAAAAAAAGTGTTTGCGTGAAAAAATCAGCCGCGTGACGAAAGATTCTTTTTATTTTAAAATATCCAGAAGTACCGCTTATACTTGGAGCCGCATGGTAAGCCGGACAAATTTGACTTAAAATACCGCTTAACCAAATCTACGGTATGCGTTATTTTAAGCGGTACCTTTAAGCGGCCTTCTGACAACAAGATGGCCGCGCATATAGGAAGGCCGCATGGGCCACAAAAGATTGGGCCGCATAGAAAAGAGCCGTTTAAGTGAGCCATTTAGAGAGCCATTTATAAGCGTCGAAATTTTGATTTACTTTCCGCCTCATATGCGTTGCTTTAAGCGGGCATTTGCTAAGAGTGTACTGTCATGTGTTCGAACTTCCTCAGTTTTGCCCTTTTTAATAACAGCTAACACATTTTTACACCTGCATAATGAGTTTGGATCGCAGTTGTTTGCAGCCCTAAAATGGCAGTAAATGCTCAAACGCTTGCATACACCAGCGATAACCACAGCAATAGGCACGTTTCGCGAGTCGTGTAGTTACACGTATAAAAAGCAAGACGATCATGTTCGTGGCGACAATTTCATGCGCCCTTTCATGGAATATTCACGCACGATAGCGCGGGCGGACCAGGACTTCGCAATTGTTGCGACTAAGCTCTGCACAGACATCGTGCACACGCCAATTTAAAGCTACTGGCACCGCACTCTCCACCACGCTACTCGATTTCCTTTGCTGTAAAGAGCGCACACAACAATAATAAGGCACAAAGCGCAGCATTCACAGCCACCTACCTTAGTTAAGAAACATGTTGATTCCAGTTTGCGTCGTCCGACGGCCTTGAGGCGCTGTGCCGAGCCGCGTCGTTCGTCCGTCGGTCGAGAAGCGATGTGCCGACCCTCGATGTGTGCGAACGAGAAGGCGTTTTCTAGGTACACACATCACGGAACGTAGAAAGCATTCCGGCACTGCTTCTCACTGATCCGCGTACACACTGAAAGACGGCGTCGCGACGACTCACGTCCCTCGGCGAATGGACGTCAACAAAGGATCTCCGATGTGTCGACGCTGCCGGCTGCTGCTTTCTCAGTCTGTCGCACACCGCACCTCACACTGGCTCAAGAAGGTCCACTGGAGCTAATGAGCAGCGCAACCAGAAATCGTCCGTACGAAAACAAATATCGCCCACGTTGAACACGACTAGCATAAATATACAGTAATTCTACACACGACAGCCACAGCGCGCCGCCATGTTTGGAAGAAAAAAAAACAGCAATGGCGCGATGGTGGCGACACCACGGGTTGCGGTTTCGGTTTCAAAATTTCAGACCAATTCTCATGTTTTCAGTGTAAGGAAATACAGAAACAAATGCTCTAAGGCTAAAAACTGCAAACATAATGTAGTATTTATTTTACATACCATCTTGCAATTGGAATTTGCCGTAAGTTCTGCAGATTCCGTAACTTATGCGAGCTTGCATTTCGCGACGTTTTCCTCGGCTTCGGTCCAACGTTTTCCGCACCAATTCATGTTGCATGTGTAACGCCAGATTGCATGCGCAACAGTACACAGTTGCCCTGTAGCGCATATTCTGTGCATTATCAGCTGCAGCCAAAATGATGTTATTTAGCAATTAATACTGTTGAGCCGTACGTGTGGTGGTCGTACAAATATTGATTGCAACAAGCAAAAAACAAAAAGAAAAAAAGAAGAAGAGGACAACGTAGTAGGCATGGTACACAGCGCAGGAAAAAAAGCGAGGGCAGATACAACAAAACACAGCAAGGTCTCTCTCCTCGCTTTTCGTTTTGTTTTTTTCCTGCGCTGTGCACCATACCGATTACCTGTATCACCAACTCGCCCAACCTGCCACTTTATCGATAACGTAGCATTGGACGAAAGCACTAATAACACTGCCATTAATCGCAGTTAGATATTTTCATAAAAGAACAAGAAAAAGAGTGCTAACAAGAAACTGCGATAAGCATATACGCAATGTTTCATGACCAATTTGTTATCCGCTGCTTTCAATGTGACGCTTATCACAGCCACCTCAACTTGAGCTCTCCATTGGGTTTTAATTTGCAAAATACGGTTCTCTTCAGCATAGCATATTGCCTTCAATGATCTTTCACAGTATACCCACCGCTTTCTAGCGTGACACTAATGGTGGGCAAAAGTTTCCAGGATTGTACACCATGTGCCACCATCGTTTATACCACCCTCGTCGTCTGCCCGCACTTCCCAGCATTTCCACGATGGTGGAAGCAGCCTCCCAGTTCTTCCCAACATCTCGGTGGTACTAACCAACATTGCCCATCATCCTTTCCACTTTACCCACCTTCCGTACACCATGCCGCCCACCACTTCCCTGCATCGTACACGATAACCACCATCTTTTCCACCTTGCCCAACATTATTTCCACCATAACCACCATATTTTCCAGCACCCATCACGGTGATTTTTCTGATAGGGGCGGTACGCTTGCAACCCCGAGGGATTCTACTACCTGTATGTAACGCAACTATAAAGCCACTCTGCATGGTAAAATGGCAATCACCACAGCATAAATGACAAAAAAAGGATAAAAAACAAGAAAAAACAACAAAAACCCCCCAATAAACTGATTTATTGACAAACGGCCCGAATATCTTGTAATGAAAAAATATAAACCATGAAGGAAGAAAAATGGAAATAAAATGACAGATATAAAAAAAAGTTAAGTGTGAAAGAACGCATTGTAGTTGTTTGAAATGGCTTCCTCAAATGGCAATGCCCTAGACACTCGGGAAACATGTGAGTTTACCCGTGTTTTCACGGGTAAACCCGTGAGAGCCCGGAGAGCCCGGACAGCACCAGGACCGTGACATGTAAATCATGCCACTCATGACATGCATATCATGATTTTCGTGTTATGGCCTGCCATTTATGCTCGTCAGGCAGTCATGTTGTGCCATACCAATTTTCGCATGGATCCCATTAGCGAAACCGCCAGGAGAGCACAAAATCGTAGGCGGCTAGATAGACAGACAGACAGACAGATAGATAGATAGATAGATAGATAGATAGATAGATAGATAGATAGATAGATAGATAGATAGATAGATAGATTTAAAACCTTTTTATGCTGTTTGCCACTTCACACTCCTAGCCAGATAAATTAAAAATTGCATTGTGCTGTTGGGACTAACGCCAGTTTAATCCTAAGGTTACATGGAGGCATGCGGAATGCAAGTTCCGATGAATAACTCTGATTTAGAACTCAGTGAAGTGAACTCCGGAATGTTGAGATGTCCCTACTTCGCGCAAACGGGGAGGCGGTTCTGCGCCGCTACACTTCACAAGTACAACTACGCTACTACTCAGTTCGAAGTGCTTCACGTAATCCCACTATAATCGCTCACTCCCTCCGGCCACACACCTCAACAACCATTTAACGAAACCGGATTCGTGCTGGGACCTGGAAGAAAAGAGGCAACAGGCCTAAGCCAGCAAAACATGAAATTTAATACGTTGGCATGATCAAGGTATAGAATTAACAATTAGTAGCCAAAGTA
The DNA here is from genome assembly GCA_013339685.2 of Hyalomma asiaticum. NCBI lineage: Eukaryota > Metazoa > Arthropoda > Arachnida > Ixodida > Ixodidae > Hyalomma > Hyalomma asiaticum. The sequence continues at coordinate 321,833 of JABSTT010001662.1, read as the reverse complement.
ATGACGCAAGGAAGCAAAGAGCAACGTGAGCGCATAGTGCATCACATGAACAGGGCAAGCAAACTCCTCAATGAACGGCCGATAAAATGGGTAAAACAGCTCATAAACTCACGGCGCGATGTCTTAAGTACACTTGCTGCCAACGAAAGGAACGCCTATCTGGGTGGGCTCCATCGGCGCATAAGTCCCGTCGGCGGCCTGCTTGGGTAGGAACGCGGATGTCGCCCTCCAAGTCGCCATAGCTCACAGATTATCCCCGATTATGGCGGCTCGTACCATGCTCTGGAAAAGACTACATCGTAACTGCGAGGTTGGAGCGCCTAACGGCCAGGCTCGCACGAGGGATCGCAAACGAAGCTTACTTCTTCACATGACAGAAGGTCACTGCCCCTCTTCGAGTCTCTCGATTTTCAAAATTCCACCCTGTCCTCTGTCCCGAGACGAGTTTTTCTCCCTGACAGCCCCACTTCACCAGGGCCCCCATCCAATGGTTGTCCACGGCCACGTCGCGGGTAGAAAACGCACCAGTCCAAACAGCCGTGCGACTATTGTTTGGGACTCGCCTCTACAGTGTAACGCAGTACGAGCTCCTCTCCAAAAATCTAGAAAGCAAAATATAAACACACACAGAACTCGACATTCGGACAGGACGTCGGACAGCCTAACCGGCGACACTTGTGCTCACATTACCTGTAACGAGCGTTAGCTACCACCGCTTCCGTTCCAAAACACTCCAGGTGCAAGCAATTTGGCACCGTCTAGGCGCCCTCACGCTGGAAGTGCCCTGTGAAAATACGCGCCTGTCGGCAGTCACTCCTTTGTGGTCGGTCGGATGTGCGTGTCTGAGAGGCAGTTCTGCTTACTGCATTGCCCGGCGAGTGACACATACCGCGGACACTCCGTTGGCTTTGTTCAAGCACTTATGAGCGCGCTGGGTTAGGTTTGGCGTCGGAATTCTGTCGTATTCAAGGTCCCCGCCTAATGTGCCCGCCTCATCGGGGACGCCACGCAAACTTCAGTTCTGCTGTCAAAGCGCGGTTTCCGCAAAACTCGCGGGTAACAAAAGCCCCAGCGATTCTCCGACACCAGCGGCAGCCGAAAAATAGGATTGTAGAAAGTCAAAAATTCCCGCTACTCGCGTTCCCTTGTCTCGCCCCGCCGACGCCCCTCAGGGCGTCACAGTGGCACAAAGATTGGTATTAGCTCCAAGATTTTTTGTATCAATGACACTCTCCATAAACTTTCAACTTACGATGTTCACAAGTGTACTCACTTGATGCAGCACCAGCATCGACAAATACTAGATTAACAACTACTGGCCGTATCTCACTGGTTTGATAACTGAAACATCGTATTGTCACTTGGTTATGACACACGCAGCACTTGAGACGAAGCACGCAGGACTCAAGCTGATGTCAGGTGAACTGTTTATTGGGCGAACTTGTGCCCAGCAAAATAAGGCGAATCACAATTCGCAGCAACAGCGGCGTGAACAGTCGTCGGTCGACGGAAAGACTGACAAGCGGCGCAGTGCGTCGGCTTTTATACATATGGCTTAACGCGTTCTCGCATTATCTCTGGAATTCGAGAAGTTACTCAAGTGTGCGCGTCAGCATGCAAAGCTTCAGGAATTGTCGACACGGTTCCCGAAGTGACACGCAAGATAAACGCTGCTTGCGTTGGCATAACAGAAAGTGATAACTGCGCTCGCCGCAAACAATCAAAGCAAGCGCGCGATTCACAGGACGGTGATAACGGCGTTCGCGAAAACAACCGCACGTGTCACTACCCCTCTCTGAAAAGCATCGTCCCGATGCTAAAAACAGACCATGAAAGTTAGAGTACATGCAATAAATTAACAATACGTAACGGTTAATCAGCGCGCGTAATAAGGTTTTAGTCGCACCACATGTACAACTTCGGGTCTTGCACGGCGCCGCTGGGATGGTGTTAAGCCATCGGGCACGACCTCATAGTCCAGTTCACCACAACGTCGGAGTACCTTGTAGGGTCCAAAGTAACACCGCAAGAGCTTCTCACACAATCCCCGTCGTCGTATCGGCGTCCAGACCCAGACAAGGTCGCCGGGTTGGTATTCGGTGTGGCGTCGTCGAAGGTTGTAGTGGCGCCTATCGACTGTCTGCTGGCTCTTGACACGCAGGCGGGCTAGCTGTCGAGCTTCTTCGGCGCGTCCCAAGTAGATCGCAACGTCGAGGTCTTCTTCGTCGGTGCCGACCGGTAGCATGGCGTCAAGCGTCGTTGTTTGGCTCCGTCCGTAGACAAGCCTGTATGGAGCAAGCTGCATCGTTTCTTGCACGGCCGTGTTGCACGCGAAAGTCGCATAAGGAAGTATGGCATCCCACGTCTTGTGTTCGACGTCGACGTACATGGCCAGCATGTAGGCGATTGTCTTATTTAGATGCTCGGTGAGGCCATTCGTCTGCGGGTTGTAGGCGGTCGATCGGCGGTGGTTCATGTGACTGTACTTCAAGATCGCCTGAGTTAGGTCAGCCGTAAAGGCCGTACCTCTGTCGGTGATGAGGACCTCCGGGGGTCGGTGACGTAGGACGATGTTCTCGATGAAGAACTTGGCGACCTCGGCTGCAGTGCCCTTGGGCAAGGCCTTTGTTTCGGCATTGCGAGTGAGGTAGTCGCTTCGACGATCCATTTATTGCCGGAAGTCGACGTCCGGAACGGCCCCAGTAAGTCCATGCCGATTGGCTGGAACGGCCGTTGAGGTGGTTCGATGGGTTGCAGAAGTCCGGCTGGCCTAGTTGTCGGCGTCTTGCGTCGCTGAGTCTCTGCATGTCTTTACGTAATGGGCGACGTCGGCAGTGAGGCGAGGTCAATAGTACTTCCCCAGGCAGCACGCAACGTAGGGCCGATATTGGTTTTATGGCGGCAAAGTTCGGCCCATCCACGGCCTAATGTTGCCGACAGCGAGCCAGTATCGGCCACGCCGCCGTCAATGACTGGCAACGTCGGGCTACTATAGCCGCTGCCCCGCCGATATCGGCAGGCCGTCGACTGTAATCGGCAACATGGGGCCGCTTATGCCGCGTTACTGCCGACATCGGCTGAGGCGATGGCTTTCAACGGCAACTATGGCGCCGATTTTGCCTTTCTACAGACAATATGGGCTGGCCGATGCCATTTATCGGCAACACTGTGCCAAGTATGCCACCTTAGAGCCCCCGTCGGCTAGCCGATAACTTTCTCCGGCAAATGTGGCGCCGATTTTGCCGCTCATCAGAATCGCCTGAGGAATGGCGAATTTGGCGCGATATTTGCCCAGAAAGATTATTTCACAGGAAACATTGAGTCATTTCTGCTGTCCTGGAGGCAACGTCGACTACGCCGCAGCCTTTCATGGTTGATATCGGCCGGGCCTCTTTGGAAGCCTGCTGTATATAACAATTGAGATCCGATCGAGACAAGCATGACCGAAATGCACTTGAGAGATTCGACGTAAGAATCAGATGTTGAGCTTCATATATTCATGTATACGCGTTTCAGTGCCGGAACATAGTGCACGTGCGTTTTGAGGAGCACATATGACATTATGTTCGCGCGCATTGTTTTTAATAAGCAGGGCACAGAAAAAACATGCATATAAACTATCCATATAAACATCTATAGGCTGTTTTGCGGGAACATTGCGAAACAGGCTGGCGCAACAGTTAACATTAGCCAGAAGGATCGACAAGCATGGTGGAGAATTATCTGACAGTGCATGTCAGAAAATTTAAATTCATAGAAATTGTTCGTGCTTACATCGATGGGCACAACCACCACTCATATGTTCAAACAAAGATAAACAGTCGGAAGCGGCGCTATATACGACTGACATATTTAGCAACCTATGGAAGGAAAGGACATGGAGGTAACAGCGCAACAGCGAGTGGAGAAAAAAGGTCTAGCGCAGACATTATGGTGCGCTGAAGCGGAAATAAACTCTCGCAACCGACGTTATCCTACTGACGTTTAGCAGCCTATGCAAAGGAAGGGTATACGGAGCTAAGAGCGTGACAGCGAGGGGACAAAACAGATCTAGTGCTCATTTTATAATCAGAGGATGTTAGCTGTTTTTATACACCATGAAATACATAGATCCTTTTGCGTTGCAAATTCAAATGAAGTGCTCTTGTCAAGACCACGACATTTGCGAAAAAGGCAAAAACGAAAAATACAAAGCAGTCATATGGCAAGCATTTTTCATCTCAAAGGTGGCAAACAAATGCGCACACGTATAATTGATGTATAGAGAGCTTTTCTGGTGAGTTCTACTAGAGTGTATGTGATCACAAAGTGTTCTTGCGCAGGCGATGTGCGTATTTTATGGTATATAAAAACAGCAAGCATGCACTGAAAAAGAAAATCAGTTGAAAATCAAAGCTCTCTTCTGTTCCCTAGTTTCTTCATATGTTTGTGCAGGGTCACAGTATAAACCAACCGTCCTAAGTCAAGCTGTTGTTGACCACATGCCCCTCCACTACATTTCATCATTGCGTTCGCAAAACTAGTGCACTCCTTTCAAAAGCAGCTCCGCAACGTATGTGTCGCAGCTCGCATAAGCTCAGCTACAGAAAATAATTGTCTACTGGTCGGGTAAACTTATACCTCCCTTTTCCACCTCCATTCTCTCTACTACCACACAGATACAATAGGCTAATAATTCCTTAATGTGTCCACGGCATTGCGTATAATTCCTTCTTTCTTTATTTTTTTTTTTGCTTTTTTGCGAACGACCGTTAGTGCGTTCTTTCCATACATATCGAATTCTTTTACATATCGGCCATCGCGGTTACGTTGTACTAGTTAGATGAGCAGAATATATCGAGCTTGACTGCATGCTCTGTGCAGCGAGCGTAGGATTTATCTCTGACGTTCATATGAGACTATGGTGTCGATAGAAGCCCACATCTGCGTTTTCTAGTACTTAAAACTAATTTATTTATAACCGAAAAAGAGTAAAATAAGGGCGCGAGTAGAGGTTCAGCGCAATATTTCTTGTGGCGCTGGAAGGGAGCACGTGTTTTCCTGCGCCGCAGAAACTTGCAGAAATTCACAATGGCGACGCCGCGCTCCCTCGCTACGTTTGTTACGTGCAGTGCAGCATTTCCATCGCGTTTTTAGCTAGAGTGGGTGGTTCATCCTCTGCGAAATCCTATGCTACAGGTAGCTAGCAAGAGAACACATGCATACAAGCATACTGCATAGGCTGCACCAGGCTGCACTTAACAAATGCAGTCCCGGCGGGTGTCCCCGCCATTGTGCTTTTGCCCAGCAGAAATGCTGTAGTTCACGCTTTGCGACAACCACAAAAAAAAAGAAAAACGCGCATATTCTGCCTAGCAGCAACCTAGCACATGCTAAGCTAGCAGCAACTAAAATTAAAAAAAGTATGTGAAGGGGGGGACGCGCGTCGCTTCCCGAACTGACCACCCTCGTCACGACCCCTCCTCCCCCCTTGCACGTCCATTGTGCGCACCTACAGTTTGCAAAGAATGTCGTTCTGAACCTGCTTTTGGTGGCAGTGGTGGCCCTTCGGAGGGGGAGACCACGCAGTTTTCGGGGAACTTTCCGCGCGGCTGCATTCTCTCGTCGCGGCTGCAGTGCTACCGACATGGAAGGTGTACGACTGCACGCAGTCTGCCTACGCGTATCGGCGGATGTACCGCATTTATCGATCATCAAGTTGATTGCGGGATTCCTTGGCCAGTGTACCTCCTAAGACAATGCCCATCACAACTGTGACATCGGTTGTATATGAACACAAGCCTGCGCCTTTTGGTGAGGCTACAGTGCCGTCGCTGAATTTGTAGTGCTGACACACAGCTCAAGAGTGCACAGCGGATGCCGAAATTCGGTAAGTTGCTGGCCACTTTTCAGAATAGGGCCTGGCACTTTTTGTTGCGATGTTAAACCACCGGTTCCACCTTTATATATTATTTGTGTCGTGAGGTGCGTAGGCTCTATATTTTCGAATAAAGAGCCTACGCACATTGTCCCAAAGCAATTTTACTTCATATAGTTAATCCTGTGCTTGTATCAAACCCCCATTGTGTGGTGACTTGCAGTTCTCGTAAAAATTTTTTTTTCCTGCCCGTATTTTTAAAGGTAACGTGATACCGAATACGCGCTCACGCGCTCCTTGGTGTTGGACACGTGCGGCAGTTCGGCCCGCAATGGCATTTTTAAAGTAGCCTTGAAAATATGTTCTTCCTCTAATATGCGCTCATAATGCGCCTTGCACCTATCATTTAAGGACATTTTTGCCTAAAGACCCCATCCTTGGTGTGTGTCGTAGCTCACGTCTACATGCTTTCCTTTCCGATGTATGCCAAAAATATGAAATTTATTATAATGCAAAATGCACCTATTTCAACTAATGTGCCGCTTTTAAAATTGCTTTGCAACAGAACCTTTACTCGTGTTTCTATTCTTTTTCCCTTGGGTATCTAAAGTGACACAAAGCCAAGATCTGGGGGTTGAATAGTGAACATAGATTCATTTTATAGTAAAAGGACAACTTTCTTTTGTTATTTTCGAAAGTAGTGCCCGATTATGAGATGTTTCCTACATTTCTTGAGTTTCCGCGTTTGTTCATGAGTCGCACATAAATTGCATACAATTATAGTATAGTGCTCATGTGCTCCACAGCTGTGCTAACTATTCACGCCTTTTCACGCAGGTTCCACCCTTGCCGAAGCTTTTCCACTACGACGGTGCAACACGAGAATAGCATATTATCAATGCACAGTTCACAAAATAAATGAAATAGTGCTTTTCCCTATAAACCTCTCTTGTTGTGTTATTTGTTTTGTTTAGAACGCAGTAATAGAAAGTACAGAGAATCCATTTTGCCCCGCTTATTACTGTGATAATAAAGCTTTCGCATATGCATGAGAGGCACATTTGCACACACTACTGTTGGTCCTTCGTAAATGCCTTCATAGCCCTTCGAAAATGTGAAAACACAAAAATAAAAATTTTTGCAATCCAAACGGCACGACACACGTGGGGTAAACACTATAAACACCATAATGAACGGTCGCGCAAGGGGTTTCCCCATGTCGGCGTGGCCGACAACACGCCAAAAAAGCCTGAATGCCCGCAACATCGGCCAATGCTACCTAGCCAAATCCGACCCATTCTGGCTGGCCAAATTTCGCCCACTCTGGCTGGCCAAATTTCGCCCACGCTGGCTGGCCAAATTTCGCCCACTCTAGCTGGCCAAGTTCGACCCACGGTGGCTTCGCCACAGTGGAGCCTTTCTGGCTGGCTGTCATCGGGCAGATGTGGGTGAAAGTAGCGCGAGCGCGATTTGCCGACTTAGGCCCGATATCGCTGCCGACTTTGGCCGACTTCACGCCTACATAAGTCCTGTGTTGGCGTGCTGCCTGGGTCTCTTGTATTCTTGAGAGTGTGCGAGAAAAACCCAGGTGTCCGGCTGTCGGGTCGTCATGTGAAGCTTCCAGAACCTCTGGACGTAACGCTGGAGGCACTACGAGGAGGTGGTCGGCACGCAGCGGCGAGTTCTTTTTTATTTATTTATTTATATTTATTTATTTATTTATTTATTTATTTACAATACTGCTACCGTCCTTCGAGAGCGTGGCAGTTGGGCAGTACAATGATTTTTCACAAATATTAAAAAAAAGAACACACTATTAAAAGCATACACTTACAAGCGTAATAAGAAGACATGACTATGGTAAAATACAATGGAATATTGCAGAGTTAAATAACAGCAAGAATTTACATGTACAATAGCTACAAAAGATATTGCTAATTATACATATACAAAAACGAGTGGAATGGATCAGAGAACAGACAGGAGTAGCCGATATTATCTTATCAATTAAAAGAAAGAAGTGGACCTGGGCAGGACATGTCATGAGGAGGAAGGATAATAGGTGGACAGTGAGAGCGACGGAATGGATACCACGAGAGGGAAAACGCAACAGAGGTAGGCAAAAGGTTAGATGGAGCGATGAAATTAAAAAGTTTGCGGGCATAAAGTGGAACCAACTCGCTCAGGATAGGGTGGATTGGAAATCGTTGGGAGAGGCCTTCGTCCTGCAGTGGACCTAAACAGGCTGATGATGATGATGATGACAATGCTAAGATCAAACCGAACGGCAAGAAAGAGGAAAAAGGAGTGACTCTCTAATGAAGAGTGGACTAATGAAATTATGATAGCATTAGTATCGCGAGTGAAAAGGTATAAAAAAAGGAGTAAAAGAAACAGAACTTCAATTGCAAACACTGAAAGCATGCTTAAAAAATGACTAAGCTAACGTAAAAATTAGTTAGTTATGTAGGGTTTAGTGGCGCAAAAGCAGCTAAGGCTATGCTGCGCCAGCCACATGGTGAGAAAAATAAAGCTAAAACCCTTTAGTGAACTGAGTGTATATTCTGTAGTAAAAGTTTGGTATAAACCAATTTCCTCTCGGAAAGCCATACCGTCACTCACAAGAAATTGTACCTCGTCTTCCATGTGATTTTAGCCTACCATGACCATAAATACGAGTGCGCGGTCAGAGACGATTAGTGGAATAAGATGAATAATGTTGCGCGGCTGTATAGAGGCCTAAAATTATTCGTATAATGTATGTACTGTTAGCTAACGTAAAAATGAAGGTCTAAACAAAGAAAGAGGAAAAAAGAAGAACCTGTGTCGTTTTACCTAACGAACATGTATCTCGGTTGGTGACACTGCATACTTAGCTTCTGTTACGCGCACACAGTTTTTTCTATTTGTGAGGTGAATTCAGATAATTATTCTGTGTTGGTGATAGCAGCATCAAGTTGATTCCATTCTGTTATCGCGAGCGGGAAGAATGGATACTTAAACGCGTCATTTTTACATATTGCTACGGCATCAGGCAGGCAAGGGTGGAAGATGGGTGGAAGATGGGTGGAAGATGGGCAAGGGTGGAGGCAGGCCAGGGCATATTGCCAGGCAAGGGTGGAAGATGACGAGGACGATCTCTTGTCTAGCGTTTGGACGCCATCTTACCTCGGCTGTACCAGCTACCTAGCGCTCCGCGCTCGCCTGTAAATAAACCTTCGCTCGATCTTTTTCTGGAAAACCTGGTGAGGACGTCGAGCAATGGCTCACACATTACAAGCAAGTACAACGGATGGAACCAGTCGGCTCAGTTAGAGAACGTCGTTCTCTTTCTCACGGACACTGCACTGCTGTGGTTTGAGAACCACGAGTCGCACGTCGTCAGTTTGTTATAGATGTGGAGCCACGGGTCACATCTCTCGATTTTGTCGCAGACGCCGACAGACAAGGTACGGCCAACAACAACCAAGTTGGGCTAATTTTGATCGCAACGGCTATAACAACGACTGGCAACCGGACTTTGGAGCTGCCCGTTCCACAGGCTCGGCGCACAGAAATGATTTCGGACAACACAACAGGAGTGCCTCACCAGCTTCAGATCGCAGCCTGACGCCACCAGCCCGTCGACAACGCCGTTCACCGTCACCACGGCGACGCCTTACCTCACCACCGCCGTCGGGAAACTAGCCGACGCGGCCAATGGAGGTGCGGTCGCCGGACAGCGTGGATCTCTGCGAAATATTCCTCTTGTGATGGTGAAAAACAAAGTGCATGTCTTCGTCGATAGTATACCTACAACCGCGTTAGTTGATACTGGTGCTACCGTATCCGTCATGAGTGCGACGTTCAAAGAGAGGTTGGGGCGGAAAGTTATGTTCCCGTGGAATGGTGGTGTGACCTTTCGTGGTGTCAGTGGAGAGTGCCTTATTCCTCTCGGTGTTTGTGTTGCAAGTGTTTTGTTCTGCGGGGAAGATTTTAAAACAGAATTTTTAGTATTACCGCGTTGCACTCATGATGTCATTCTCGGTATTGACTTCCTTAAGGATTGTGGCGCTTCTGTCAATTGTGGTACGGGTGAAATAAGTCTGGATAGTGCACTTCTTGCCACCCTCGCAGACACATCTCCGAAAGAGGAACAGTACTTCGTTGTTTCCGATGATCTACTGCTACCGCCTTGTTCACTCTCGCGTGTCTGTGTCAAAGTCATTACTGCCGACCCTTCTTCATTCGATGCACAAGTTTTACCCCTAGCTTCGAGCTGCGCCAAGAAGGATGTCCTCATTCCGCGTTCTGTCGTGAGCGTAGTGCAGGGTGCCACGAATCTGTGGGCTTTCAATTGTTCATCTGCCCCTGTAGTTCTACCGCGCAATATGAAACTCGCCACTTTTGAGGAAATTACTTACAGTTCTATTATGGCTTTCAGCGAAGAGGCGCAGTGTAGAACCTACAACGCCAACCCATCTGTGTCTGAAGAGCACGTCCTCCGAATGATAAACAAGTCTCTTCCCTCAGATGAGCGCCAAGCTCTTGCGCGAGTTCTTCTGGCGCATGCATCTGTGTTCGATTTCGTACAAGGCGACAAGCAGGCCTCACTCCCTCGTTCTCGTGCTCACCACCGCATTGACACCGGCTCGGCACACCCCATTCGACAAAAGCCTTACCGTGTGTCTTCAGCAGAGAGAACAGTTATCGCTGAACAGGTCAAGGACATGCTGCAGAAAGGCGTCATTCAGGAGTCCTCAAGTCCGTGGGCAGCACCGGTGATCCTAGTGAAGAAAAAGGATGGATCATGGCGGTTCTGTGTCGATTACAGAAAGCTAAACGCTGTCACCAAAAAGGATGTGTATCCGCTTCCTCGGATCGATGATGTTATCGACTGCCTCCATTCTGCCGCTTACTTCACCTCACTGGATTTGAGATCAGGTTATTGGCAGATACCAATGCACCCAGACGACAAAGAGAAAACAGCCTTCGTGACACCTGATGGCCTCTATGAGTTCAACGTCATGCCCTTTGGTCTTTGTAATGCGCCGGCGACGTTTGAACACCATCCTCCGTGGAATGAAATGGGAAATTTGCTTATGTTATCTGGATGATGTTGTGATTTTTGGAAGCACTTTGGATGAACATAACCGACGTCTTAGCCTCGTCCTTGATTCTGTCGAGAAAGCCGGTCTGGTATTGAACTCCAAGAAATGTCGCTTTGGAGAGACTGAAACGTTGGTACTTGGACATCTAGTCGACAGAAATGGTGTGAGGCCCGATCCACGGAAGATTGAAGCAGTAAGTTCCTTCGAACCACCGAAGTCACTGCGGGAGCTGCGGAGTTTCTTGGGCTTATGCTCGTATTTTCGTCGCTTCGTACCAAGATTCGCCGATGTGGTGTACCCCCTGACCTGCCTTCTCCATAAGGATGTTCCTTTCAACTGGACGTCGGGTTGCGACGAGGCGTTCCGCCAACTAAAGTTTCAACTGACATCGGGACCTATATTATGCCACTTCGATGCTTCCTCGCCTACAGAAGTGCACGCTGATGCCAGTGGAATTGGCATCGGAGCTGTGCTAGTACAACGTCATCACGGATCTGAGCACGTTGTGGCTTATGCCAGTCGATCTCTGAGTAAGGCGGAACGAAATTACACAGTCACGGAACAAGAATGCTTGGCAGCAGTTTTCGCGGTTCACAAGTTTCGGTCCTACGTCTACGGGCGCCCGTTCACTATAGTTACGGACCATCACGCTCTATGCTGGTTGGTGAACCTCCGTGATCCGAGTGGTCGACTGGCACGTTGGGCTCTCCGACTTCAGGAGTACGACTTCGTCATCTCTTACAAGTGCGGTCGTCGTCACGCAGATGCCGACTGCCTTTCCCGCCTTCCTCTACCGACTACGGAGTGTGACGAAGACAACTTCGATGACTGCTTTGCTTCTATTTCGGCCACATTCCCGGACTCCACGAGATTTAGGGATGAACAAGCCAGTGATGTTAGCCTGGAGCCCCTTTTCGCTGCTGCGCTGCGTCCTCAAGCCACCGGTCGATTTTGTGTACGAGACGGCCTCCTTTACAAGACGAATTATTCGGGTAAAGGCGCTCGCTTTCTCCTGGTGGTTCCGCAGAGTCTGCGACCTGACGTACTGAGTACCATGCACGATGACGCAACCTCTGGCCATCTAGGCTTCATAAGAACACTCAACCGAACACAGGAGCGTTTTTACTGGCCCAAAATGCGAGACACTATCAAGCAGTACGTCAGCGGTTGCGATAAATGCCAACGTCATAAGCGTCCTACGACTACTCCGCCGGGTCTTCTCCAGCCTCTGCCACCACCTTGTCTGCCGTTTGAACAAGTAGGCGTTGATCTCTTGGGGCCATTTCCACGATCTTATAACGACAATCGGTGGGTTATCGTATGTGTAGACCACCTGACCCGTTATGCAGAAACTGCGGCCATACCATCTTCAACAGCTACATGCGTTGCCACATTCTTGCTGCGGTTTGTTATCCTCAGGCACGGCTCCCCCCGTGTGATAATTAGTGATCGTGGTCGGCAGTTTGTTGCGGACGCCGTTGAAGAATTACTTCGTCTCTGCAGCTCGAAGTTCCGGCATTCAACACCTTACCATCCTCAAACCAACGGCCTTGTAGAGCGTACAAACAGGACTCTTACCAACATGCTGGCAATGTATGTCTCGTCCGACCACAAAGACTGGGATGACGTGCTCCCATTCATCACATATGCGTATAATACCGCAAGGCATGAGACGACGGATTACAGTCCTTTTTATCTGCTGTACGCACGTCTACCGCTAAGGAGTATTGATACAATACTGCCGTTTGGCTCCCACAGTGAGTACTCGGTTGCCAAGACGCTGTGCCTTGCAGACCAAGCACGCCGGCTCGCTCGACTTCGTACCGTGGCCTCACAGCACCGTTCTAAGGAGCGCTATGACAGCCGACACCAGTCTGTCTTGTACAGCAAAGGGGACTTGGTATGGGTGTGGACCCCACAGCGTAAACGTGGATTATGCCAAAAGTTTTGCCCCAGTATGCTGGACCTTTCGTGATTGTGGATCGGTTGAGCGACTTAACGCACGTGGTGGCCCGTTTAACGTCAGCTGGTCGTCGTTCCAGCCGAACGCAGGTTACACACATCGCGCGTCTCAAGCGGTTTCATCCTGCTGTTTTTCGGTGATTTGGACTTGCCCAGCGGGCTTTGTCTGTCAGCCGGGGAGTGCTACGGCATCAGGCGGGCATTTAAGGTATGAGCCAGGCAAGGGTGGAAGATGACGAGGACGATCTCTTGTCTAGCGTTTGGACGCCATCTTACCTCGGCTGTACCAGCTACCTAGCGCTCCGCGCTCGCCTGTACCTTCGCTCGATCTTTCAACCGTAACAATATATATTCTGTTAATATGTACGCATGCTTATTACGTGTTTTTCGAGCCTGGGAAAGTGATATGTATTTAGAAGTATCTATCTTGTAGGTATTTTTTAGTAGCTGGAACAGGAATTTTAAGCGAGCGTGTTTCGCTCTTGTGGACAGTGTTTGTAAACCGGACTCGATTAAAAGACGTGTTGGCGAATCTATGCGTCTGTATTTGTTGTGGATAAACCTGACAGCTTTCCTTTGTATTGCTTCCAGTTTGCCTATGTTAGTCTGCGTATGCGGAAACCACACAGTGCTGGCGTATTCGAGGACTGGCTTTACAAATGATGTGTAGGCCAACAGCTTCGTTGATGTTGTTGCGAGCGCTAGACTTCGTTTTAAGAAGAATAGTTTGCGTAGTGCCTTCGAAGTTATAATATCGATGTGTTTGTCCCATTTAAGATCAGAAGTGAGTGTAACTCCTAGATATTTATGTTCTTCAACTTTATTAATGGAGTGTCATTAATTGCGTATATGAAGTCGGATGGTTTTGTTTTTCTGCTTACGGTCATTATCCCGGATTTCTGTACGTTTATTTTCATCTGCCATGTAGAGCAGCAATTAGCTAAGACGGCTAAAGAGTCATTAAGCTTAACATGGTCGCTGTAATGATTAATTTCTCTATAAATGACACAGTCGTCCGCAAATAGCTTTATATTGCAAGCAACGTTAGCAGTGATATCATTAATGTAGATTAGGAAGAGCAAAGGCCCAAGTACCGAGCCTTGAGGAACTCCGGATGTTACTGCAACTGTGTTAGAAAACTTTTGTTCGTAGAGTACAAACTGTGATCGGCCAAGTAAGAAACCTTTTATCCAGGCAGAAATTTCTCCTATTCCAACAACACTTTCTACTTTGGCTATTAGTTTGCTGTGACATACACAGTCAAAAGCCTTAGACAGGTCGAGTAGTATGAGGTCAGTTTGACCACGGTTGTTAATTGTAGCAGCAAGGTCGTGGACTAGTTCACTAAGTTGGGTTACTGTCGACAAACCACTTCGGAAACCATGTTGGTTGGGAGAGAAAAAAATGATATGCTCTAGGAATAAAGTCATGTGCTTTAAGATTATGTGTTCTAGGAGTTTGCATGATGTGCTGGTCACTGAGATAGGTCTGAAATTCGAGGGTAGCGACGAGTCTCCTCCTTTGTGTATCCGTATCACTTTTGCGATTTTCCAATCGTTAGGCAGCTGTGAAGTCGCGAGTGATTTTCGGAAAAAGATACCAAGATACTGACTACACCATTCTGCATACCTTTTAAGGAAACTGTTAGGTATATCGTCGGGGCCACTACCTTTTTTGGGGTCGAGTTTGAGCAGCAGGCTGAAAATACCAGCATCGGCGATGTCTATTTTCTCTATTTTCGTACAATGTTGCTGTATAATTGGCGGAATAACATTATCATCAACAGTAAACACTGATCGAAAAAAATCGTTATATGCGTTGGCCTTAACGGTTTTTTCTTCGGGGAGCAGATGCGATGTTGTAGTTTTTTTGGCACGAAAGTGATTCCAGAACTTGCGGGGATTATTAACAAGAAAGGTTGGTAGTGTTACGTCGAAATAGCGCTGTTTATAAACCCTAGCTTTAAGCTTGAGTTCCGCGATGGCATCCGGTAGCCTCTGCATTCTTGATTCTCCCCCGCCTTTCGTTTTTATTGCTCTACGTAACCTTTTCAAACTTCGCTTTGCCTGAACAACTTCGCGCGTGATCCACGGATTATTTTTTTGTGGACGCTTGATTTTTGTGGGTACGTAATGAGTGATATAAAATGTACAACAGATTTGAAGGGAAGCCAAAGGGAATCGACATCTACTGATGTATTAGAGCCCATTTCTGAGAAATGCTGGAATTCGTGAGCGAGATGAGTTTGTATGCTATCATCATCAGCGTTTTCGAAGTCTGTTACAACGGATGCAGGGGAATGAGTGGTTATAATACCAGCAAGAGGGATGACGCACACTGGTACGTCGTGGTCAGATATTCCACGGGTTACATCGATTCCTATACGGTTTATGTCGAAGTGATCGCAGAAAAATATTAGATCAAGTATGTTCGAGTTGCTCCTTGCGAGCGAGTAGGGTGCGAAACAACCTGATGAAGATTGAAGGTTAGCATGAGGTGAAATGAACGTTGTTCCGCCGGAAAAACGAAGCCAGTCCTCGGCGGAATACTTTCGGCACGACGGCGGTCCTGCCTTCCAGGTAGTCCATGAGGCGCTTGAGCTCTGGGTCAGCTCGTTGGCGTTCCGCGAAGTCGTCGGTACTTATGGGTCCCAAGAAAGAGTCGTCGTCCTGGTCACCCTGGGCTGGCGGATCGACGGGGGCGCGAGACAAGCAGTCGGCGTCGGAGTGCTTTCGTCCGCTCTTGTAGACGACGGTGATGTCAAATTCTTGCAGTAGAAGACTCAATCGTGCGAGGCGTCCAGATGGATCTTTCAAGTTAGCTAGCCAACACAAGGCGTGGTGGTCACTCATTACTTTGAAAGGCCTGCCGCACAGGTAGGGGCGGAACTTTGATGTAGCCCTGATGATGGCAAGGCATTCCTTTTCTGTGGTGGAATAATTCGCTTCTGCCTTCGAAAGTGACGGCTAGCGTAACTGATGACCCTTTCAACTTCGTCGGCCCTCTGCAAGAGCACGGCGCCGAGCCCTGTGCCGCTTGCATCCGTGTGAATTTCGGTGTCAGCTTTTTCGTCGAAGTGTGCTAGTATTGCAGGCATTTGCAGGCGTCACTTTGGTTCTTCAAAGGCCTCGTCTTGCGGCTTTTCCCATTTGAGATCGACGTCGGCCTTCGTGAGGTATGTCAGTGGCTCGGCGATCCGCGAAAAGTTCTTGACGAAGCGCCTGTAATAAGCGCAGAGGCCAAGAAATTGGCATACTGCCTTCTTATCGGTGGGCGGAGGAAAGTCGGCGATCGCGGCTGTTTTCTGCGGATCAGGGCGTACTCCCGACTTGCTAATGACGTGGCCAAGGAACAATAGCTCCTCGTAGGCGAAGCGGCACTTTTCTGGCTTCAGGGTAAGTCCGGAGGCTTTGGTTACCCGAAAAACAGCTTCAAGGCGCCGGAGGTCTTCGTCGAAGCTGGAAGCAAACATGACTACGTCGTCCAAGAAGACGAGACAAGTCTGCGACTTCAAGCCTGCGAGTACTGTGTCCGTAGCCCGTTGGAACGTCGCAGGCGCCGAGCAAATACCAAAGGGCATGACCTTAAACTCGAACAGGCCGTCTGGTGTTATGAAGGCAGTCTTCTCTCGATCTATCTCGTCTACTTCGATTTGCCAGTAGCCGGTTTTGAGGTCCATCGACGAAAAATACTTTGCGTTGTAGAGTCGATCCAAAGCATCGTCTTTCCGTGGGAGAGGATACACATCTTTCTTCGTGATCTTGTTCAGGTGACGATAATGGACGCAAAACCGTAGGGTGCCATCCTTCTTCTTCACTTACACCACGGGTGATACCCACGGACTCGTGGACGGCTGACTAATGTCGTCACGAAGCATTTCGTCGACTTGTTCTTGATGGCATCACGTTCCCGTGCCGAAACTCGGTAGGGGCTCTGACGGAGAGGACGGGCAATATGCCCGTCGGTTATGATGCGATGTTTCGCGAGAGGGGTCTGACGAAGCCTCGATGACGACGAGAAGCAGTCCTTGTATTGCTGTAGTAAGGCCTTGAGCTCCTTTTGTTGCTGCCTGGAAAGGTCTTGATTGACGTCGAAGGCGGGTGTGGACACTGCGCTCGACGTTGCGGGTCCGCGAGAATCGGTGAGGGCGAAGGCATTGCTTACTTCCACAAAGTCACTCAGGTGCGCTACCGTCGTGCCCTTATTAAGGTGCCGGTATTAGTTGCTGAAATTCGTCACCATTACCTTGGCTTCGCCCTTATGAAGCTTGGCTATGCCTCTTGCGACGCACATGTGACGGTCTAGGAGCAAGTGCTGGTCGCCTTCGATGACAGCTTGAAAGTTGGTAGGTGCTTTGGTGCTAATGGAAATGATGACGCTGGACAGTGGCGGGACGGTTACCTGCTCTTCTATCACATTCAAGGCATGATAAGCGGCGGTTCAGTCTGACGGCGTTGCATTATCCGTGGACAGCGTTATTGACCTGGGTCTTAAGTCGATGACTGCACCGTGCTGGTCTAGGAAATCCATGCCTAAAATGACGTCTCGCAAGACCACAAAACTCACCGAATACGTCTGGCTGTCAAACGTGACTCTTGCCGTGCAAGTTCCAGTCGGTGTTATAAGGTGGCCCCCTGCTGTTCGGATATCTGGTGCTTACCAGGCAGTCTTTACCTTCTTCAGCTTGGCGGAGAAGAGACCACTGATGACAGAGTAGTCGGCGGCGGTAACGACAAAGTCGGTGACGCTGTGGCCGTCGATAACCACGTCAAGGTCGGTGGTGCGTAATCTTGCGTTCCGGTTAGGTCGGGGCGTCGGGTCACGGCTGCGTCGGCTTGCTATGTCGCTGCTATGTCGCGTCCGCGGCCAGGCTTTCTTGGAGGACTCTGGTCAGGCGGCGTGCTGCGACCACGTCGGGAGGGTTTGACGGCGGCGGCGGCGGAGAATCTCCGGCACTG
Organism: Hyalomma asiaticum; assembly: GCA_013339685.2. Lineage (NCBI taxonomy): Eukaryota > Metazoa > Arthropoda > Arachnida > Ixodida > Ixodidae > Hyalomma > Hyalomma asiaticum. Next base: position 303,966 of record JABSTT010001662.1, on the reverse strand, counting down.
CGTCGTGCAGCAACCGCACCTCCATCGATTGCTGCCTTTAGTTTCCCGGATAGGGGCTTGGAGATCGGCCCCGGTTGGGGCGGGTGTACTGGCGGCGATCCGGGGAGACGTAGCGGCCAGGCGAAGGTGAACGGGATGGTCGTCGTCGTTGCCACTGCGATCCGGCGGTGTAGTTGGCGATGTCGCGAGGTCGCTCACCTGGGCGCGGACGCGGCTCGTTCACGTCGAAGCCACGCAGTCCCAGCTCACGGTACTGGCAGTAGCGGTAGGTCTGCCCGGATTCACCGCAGTGGTAGCATAGTGGGCGGTGGTCCGGGGTGCGCAAACGTCGGTTTGCCTCGGCGCGCGCTGGATTACTGGGGAGCGGGATCGCTTCGGAGGTGGCGGCGGTGGCTGGCGACGAAACTGCGAAGGCGTTGGGTCCTGGCGTGGGCGAGGAGCGGCGGCACGTCGGCGTGCAGCAGCGGCGTAGGTCATCGCCTCCGGTTGGGGCTGCGGTCGTTCGGGAAAGCTCAGTGAGCGCTGTACTTCCTCGCCAGCGATGTCTTCGAGGGAGGCGACCTGGGGCTGAGACGACGGAAACATCCGGCGCAGTTCTTCACGAACAATAGACCTTATAGTCTCGCGTAGGTCGTCGGGGCCGAGTCCTCGGACTTCTGCGACGTCTAGCGACATGCGCCGATCGTATTGGCGGGTGCGCATTTCAAGTCTGCTCGATGGTCGTCACCTCGGAGAGGAACTCTTGTACCGTCTTCGCGGGGGTGTCTTATTAACCCGGCAAAAAGCTCCTGCTTATCTCCTCGCATGAGGAGGCGAACCTTCTCCTCGGACATGTCGGCGTCGGCGTGGCGGAACAGTCGCGTCATCTCCTCCGTAAAGATCGTGATGTTTTCGTTGGGGAGCTGCACAAGAGTCTCAAGCAGTGATACGGCTTTTTCCTTCCGTACGACGCTTGCAAAGGTGGGCAGGAAAGCCGCGCGGAAGTCGTCCCAGGTTCGGAGCGTTGACTCGCGGCTCTCGAACCAAGTCCTTGGGGCGTCCTCCAAATAAAAACTATACAAGGCGCAGCTTACCTTCGGGATCCCACTTGTTAAGAGCTGCGACGCGGTCATAGATGTCCAGCCAGCTTCCCGGGTCCTTGTATGACGATCCGCGGAAGGTAGGTGGTCCTTTGGGCTGGTGCACGACCACGGTTGCCGGAGATCTTGCTTCCGTCATTGTGGATCCGGTTTCGTTGCAGCCCTTTTGTTGTCCTTGTCGGGAAGCGGCAGGTATTCGGGCGGCAGTCCTTGTTGTCTGCGGCTAGCTCGAAGGGCCGGGTTGGAGTCGTCCTCTTGGCGGCTTGGGCTTGGCTCACGGCTAGACGGGGGCGTACGGTACATTGACCAAGAAGCACCTGCACCAGCGCTTGAGACGAAGCGCGCAGGACTCAAGCTGATGTCAGGTGAACTGTTCATTGGGCGAACTTGTGCCCAGCAAAACAAGGCCAATCACGATTCGCAGCAACAGCGGCGTGAACAGTCGTCGGTCGACGGAAAGACTGACAAGCGGCGCATTGCGTCGGCTTTTATACATATGGCTTAACGCGTTCTCGCATTATCTCTGGAATTCCAGAAGTTACTCAAATGTGCGCGTCAGCATGCAAAGCTTCAGGAATTGTCGACACGGTTCCCGAAGTGACACGCAAGATAAACGCTGCTTGCGTTGGCATAAGAGAAAGTGATAACTGCGCTCGCCGCAAACAATCAAAGCAAGCGCGCGATTCACAAGACGCTGATAACGGCGTTCGCGAAAACAATCGCACGTGTCAGTATGTTTTAAGCTTACGCGATCGCTTGCTACACTGAGTTGACAATATTACATGCCTAGCGGTCGATTTAAACATATCAAGGTTAAAAAAAAGTTTGTAATGGAAAGCTTTCTTATGGTTCTTACACGCTCGCCTATAGGCTTGGCAATATTTTCCCTGTGACTTTTTTTACTTATTTCGCTGTCATTTAGGTTGCTGTTGAAAAACATGGGGGCTGATGTAAATAACTTATTTGGCTCGCTTACTAAACGAGGTCCAAGAATAGTGTTTCCTTCTGCCTAACAGAGAAGTAATATCCCGTTCAGTGAGTTAATTGTTACAGACATGCCATATTTTCGTCCGCGATTCCGCGGACCAGGCAAGCAAATAATGGTAGTGCATACAGCCTGTTATGTTGCCGCTCATAAGGCGATCGTACAGAAGGGACGGCGTAGCACCGTACGCTATACAAAGCTTCTTTCTCGGCTCTCTCTCTGCATGGCCTTTGACAGCAATTATCAATGGAAAGCAAACTGCTTCCATTGAGCGGCTGGTCTCTCACGCTGGCCCCCAGGGGTTCCCCTTCCCTTTCGCTGAACGTCGCTCGGGGGGGTCGCGGCTGCGCGACCGTACTTGTCCTCTCAGTGGCCGTTTCGGGGAAGAGCAGCTCGGACGCGTAGGAGGAGAATGCATGAAAAGTGCGCCGTCGCTTGAAGCGACAATGCGCTTGGCCCAACCAATTCTTTAAAGACCAGCATGCGCTTTCGGCGCGCCGACTGGAACGAAGGGGTGAGTCGCAGCAGTGCACGGTCCGAACTGCGGGAAAGGCGAAGACACGCTGTGTTTCCTGGAACGACAGGGTTCGACTGGATGAGCGTGGGAGATGGCCCGAATGCCGCAGGGCTGCTACGATACCGATATTTCGACTGTGAGAATATCTGAGAGCGTGGGATAAGGAGAGGGAGAGCCATGATGGGAAAGAATGCCAAAATGCCTGTGTAAACTGCAAAGATGCTGCTGCCGAGTTTAGGGACAGCCCACTAGGGAGTGGCTTAATCTGAGGATAAACAGATTGGATGACAGAAGGTTGAGGCGGACCAGCAGTGGCCACCTCCCCTCTTTCTTTGTTACCGTAAGGTACTAAAGACTGGACGGGATTCGTTTCCTTTCAGTCTAGGCTGTAATCACTTAACTGATCGATCAGTAAGACTCCGTACGATGCAACTTCTGTCTGGGCCGTAACCACTCGGTGGTCGAACAGTGAGACTAGGTTCGTTGTATGTAGTAACAGTGTTCTAGGCTCTAACTTAAGAAAAGTTAAGTAGAAGAGTAAGACGCTGTTGATGTCTATGTTATCATCAGTGTGCTTCGGCAAGATGTACATATGACTGTAAATATTTTGCTACAATATACCTTCAAGTTCATTACCTCCAACCTGCCTCCTGCTTCATCGACGTCGATCATCTTCTTGACGGGACTTCATTCCACATCAAGGAGAAAAACGAACAAGAAAAACATAACTGGCGCAGTCGGACAGGGATCGGCGAGCTCTACAGCACCAGACACTGGACCAGTGCCGAGGAGACCGAGGAGCAAGGCATCCGTCAACCACCAGCGGCAACGTCGAGACGATCCCACAGCAGCCAACTCCGGCACCGTGGAAGAGATCCAGGAACGACAGTGCATACAGCAAAGGGTGAGCAGGATTTCTTGCGTTTTCCTCTAGTTGGCATGACAGTTTATGTGTAGAGCACATGGTGAGAACACGCGGGGGTGCTGAAACAATGGAGTCTAATGGAGATGAAGGTGCGAGTGCGGTAGCAATGGATCGGAGTCGAGAGCCATCAAACCATGGTATTCTAAATTCTGATCAGTCAAATGAGGCGAGAGTGCCTACTCAGAGGCAAGAATCGATGCAGCAGGCATCTCAGGTTTTGCCGAATTCAAGTGAAACGAGAACGCTCGAACTTGAAATTCAAAGGCTCAATCTACAGATTGAGTACGAAAAGCTATTGCAAACTAGAATGAACGCGGAACGTCTCAATGGCACGTTGTCCAACTCTGGGTCGGAGACGGGCGATCGGGGGCGACGGTGTTTCGATTCTGTCCAGCAATGTGCAAAAGTGCTGAAAGGGTTCCGCCTGCCGAGTGACGCGGATGTGCCATTATGGTTTGAGGAAGTAGAAAAACTATTTGCTACTTACCAAGTACCGTATGAGAGTCGCGTGCATTTGGTTATACCAGCACTAACTGAACGAGTTCGTTACTTACTGCGTAACCTCAACTCTGAAGAGAGTGCAAATTACGAGACAGTTAAAGCAGCAGTACTGACGGAACTGAAGCTTTCTCCGGCAGAGTATCTGCAGAGGTTCGAAAGAGCGGTAAAGCGGAAGGAAGAGACGTGGGCGCAGTTCGCGTCCCGCGTGAAAACTTATTTCTCCTACTACCTCCAAGTGAGAGAGGCCGACAGGGTAGAAGTGATGGCAGAACTCATGGTTGCTGACCGCATAAAATCGGGCCTTAGCACGGAGGGTCTTGAGTATGTGAGACTAAGAGAAGGTGAGGGATGGCTTAGGCCAACTGAGATCGCTAAAGTGCTGCAAACTTTCGAACAAGCGAAAGGAAAAGGGCGTGCTTCAAAGCAACCAACTGTAGAAACGGGGCACAAGCCGGCGACACGAGTAGAGAAAGGGGCTCTGAAGTGCCACTTATGTCACGGCTCAGGCCATTTCGCTAAAGAGTGCCCGAAGTCTAGTGATAAGGAGAGCAACCCGAAGAAGGCTACCGAGCCAAAGCGGAAGGTCCAAAAGGTAACGTTATCCCACGAGACGGAAACTGAAATACGTGATGGAGTACTTAGCGCAAAGGTGAAGTCTCTAAAACACGAGGGTGAAGGCACAAATAAACTGCAGTTAATTCCCGTATCATGTGCAGGTATATCCGCAGATGCAATTTTGGATACAGGGAGTGAAATAACTGTCTTTCGGGAGAGTCTGCTTCCGAGAAGTTTAGTAGAGCCGTCTGGCGAGGTGAGATTGGTGTCTGCTTTTGGTAAAACTATCGAGGCAAGGCTAGTTACGTTGCCTGTCAAATTAAATAGCCCGCGAGAGGTTACGGAGCCTCAGAGCGTCGACCTACTCTGCGCGTTAACTGATGAGCTCGTCGAGGGCACAGATTGTTTGTTGACCGAGGAAGATTGGAAACTTTTGTCGAAGGCCAGCAGCCCTCTGGCACCCTGTCGAGCACCGGCCGAGCCTGCTCCCGAGGCAGAACAAGCAGTAGAGAAACCAAAGGTCGTGGCATGCAATCTTACTTTGGAGAAGAAAGACGTTTCCGGCGAAGATGCGCAAATTGATGAAGAAAGGGAGGCATCATTAGGCCAGAGAGAAGAGTTCCGCAAAGTGCAGTTGGGTGACACTACGCTAAAGAAATGTTGGGAAGATGCGCGTAGTGGGAAATCCGGCATGTTCATTTCAGACGGACTGTTATATCACTGCGACTCAATAGCAGGCACTCGAGTGAGTCAGCTAGTTGTCCCCAAAGATAAGCGCACTGAGGTGATGCACTTAGCCCATGAGTCGCTATGCGGGGGGCACCTGGGGCCAAAGAAAACAAGAGCTCGCATTAGGTATAATTTTTTTTGGCCAGGTATGGCGAAGGAGATATTAGGGCATTGTCGTTCGTGCCATGAATGTCAAATTCGGTCAGACAGGCGTCGCACAGATAAAGTGCCTATAACTCCGCTCACTAGACCCGAGCACCCTTTCCAAGTTGTCAATGTAGATGTGATCGGACCCCTCGACACACCGTCAGCGAGAGGGCATAAGTACGCGCTGTGCTTAGTGGACCTTTGCACGAGGTGGCCGGAGGTGGTTCCACTGCGCTCTTTGACCGCTAAGGCGACTTGCGATGCACTGATTGAGATATTCAGACGCACAGGCGTTCCGGAGATGATCTGCTCCGATCAGGGCACTAATTTCAAATCTCAGCTCACGCAAACGATGATGGAGAAATTAGGTTGCACGCCAAGGTTCTCAACCCCAGAACACCCAGAGAGTAATGGAGTAGTAGAGAGGTGGAACCGAGTACTGAAAAACATGTTGTATCATGTCATTCAGAGAGACTCCAAGAATTGGGACAAATTGATCCCAATGGTTTTATGGGCTTATCGGGAAGTTCCCCATGAGGTAACCGGAGTAGCTCCGTTTCGTCTATTGTATGGAAGGAATCCCACGGGACCGCTTCTAATACTGCAGAGGACGTGGACGGGAGAAATGCCGGTGCCCGCAACATTGAGAGAAAGCCCCGCTAAGTATTTACAGCAACTTAAGGAGCAGCTCGAGACGGCCGCTAATATTGCTGAGCTAACTAGTGCAACTCATCAGGAGAGTTACGCCAGTGCCTATAATCGCAGCACCAGGCTCAAAGCTTTTAACGTTGGCGACCAGGTTGTGGTTTTCGACAGTGATCGGAATTGTAAGATGTCACCTAAATGGCTAGGCCCATTCACAGTGGTTGGACGTGAGCGCGAACACTCTTACCGCGTTGAAACATCTGAGGGAAAGGTGAAAAGTGTCCACGCCAACAACATTCGACCTTACTATACAAGGGTCAGTCATATTGGGGTAGTCTTCGATGAGGACCATGATTTTGGGGAGGTGGAATATGCTCCACAACCAACCACTATAAAGCGGGAAGAGCTAGTGCTAACGAGCGAGAAGGTTGCTCACCTTGATGCTGACGCGCAGGCGGAAATACAGGCGGTGTTCCAAAGACATTGCACACTCTTTGACGGCACCCCAGAGCGATCCCAGCCCTACTGGCTTTTCACAGACGCCTCATCTACGGCGGCGGGAGCATGTTTGGCGCAAATGTCAGCTGAGGGAGGAGAGAGGCCTATCGCCTTTGCAAGCCACCGCTTCTCACCGACCCAGATGCGTTGGTCGACAATTGAGAGGGAAGCGTTCGCGATAATATTACATGCCTAGCGGTCGATTTAAACATATCAAGGTTAAAAAAAAGTTTGTAATGGAAAGCTTTCTTATGGTTCTTACACGCTCGCCTATAGGCTTGGCAATATTTTCCCTGTGACTTTTTTTACTTATTTCGCTGTCATTTAGGTTGCTGTTGAAAAACATGGGGGCTGATGCAAATAACTTATTTGGCTCGCTTACTAAACGAGGTCCAAGAATAGCGTTTCCTTCTGCCTAACAGAGAAGTAATATCCCGTTCAGTGAGTTAATTGTTACAGACATGCCATATTTTCGTCCGCGATTCCGCGGACCAGGCAAGCAAATAATGGTAGTGCATACAGCCTGTTATGTTGCCGCTCATAAGGCGATCGTACAGAAGGGACGGCGTAGCACCGTACGCTATACAAAGATTCTTTCTCGGCTCTCTCTCTGCATGGCCTTTGACAGCAATTATCAATGGAAAGCAAACTGCTTCCATTGAGCGGCTGGTCTCTCACGCTGGCCCCCAGGGGTTCCTGGTACGAGACCCTTCCCTTTCGCTGAACGTCGCTCGGGGGGGTCGCGGCTGCGCGACCGTACTTGTCCTCTCAGTGGCCGTTTCGGGGAAGAGCAGCTCGGACGCGTAGGAGGAGAATGCATGAAAAGTGCGCCGTCGCTTGAAGCGACAATGCGCTTGGCCCAACCAATTCTTTAACGACCAGCATGCGCTTTCGGCGCGCCGACTGGAACGAAGGGGTGAGTCGCAGCAGTGCACGGTCCGAACTGCGGGAAAGGCGAAGACACGCTGTGTTTCCTGGAACGACAGGGTTCGACTGGATGAGCGTGGGAGATGGCCCGAATGCCGCAGGGCTGCTACGATACCGATATTTCGACTGTGAGAATATCTGAGAGCGTGGGATAAGGAGAGGGAGAGCCATGATGGGAAATAATGCCAAAATGCCTGTGTAAACTGCAAAGATGCTGCTGTCGAGATTAGGGACAGCCCACTAGGGAGTGGCTTAATCTGAGGATAAACAGATTGGATGACAGAAGGTTGAGGCGGACCAGCAGTGGCCACCTCCCCTCTTTCTTTGTTACCGTAAGGTACTAAAGACTGGACGGGATTCGTTTCCCTTCAGTCTAGGCTGTAATCACTTAACTGATCGATCAGTAAGACTCCGTACGATGCAACTTCTGTCTGGGCCGTAACCACTCGGTGGTCGAACAGTGAGACTAGGTTCGTTGTATGTAGTAACAGTGTTCTAGGCTCTAACTTAAGAAAAGTTAAGTAGAAGAGTAAGACGCTGTTGATGTCTATGTTATCATCAGTGTGCTTCGGCAAGATGTACATATGACTGTAAATATTTTGCTACAATATACCTTCAAGTTCATTACCTCCAACCTGCCTCCTGCTTCATCGACGTCGATCATCTTCTTGACGGGACCTCAGTCCACATCAAGGAGAAAAACGAACAAGAAAAACATAACTCAGCCCTAAATTTTAACTATTCCAATGGCGTATAATTGCAGCACTTTCTCGGTGCTTTAACTCGGAATTGAATTAACAGTTGCACGAAATTTTCCTATTTCCTGCATCTAAACACTAGCGCCTTCTAAATAAAGCGTCGTGTTAAATCTATTTACTTGAAAGAGCAGAGGCTCGATGTGGGCAAGTTTGTTTTGCATGCTTGAAATGCCTATCCCCGTTCTCTCGCGCTCTTTCGTCTTCATGGGACTCATTTGCACTTTTACTTGATATGTAGTGCTCACTCTTCGATTTGTTCCACCAGATACTGTAGCTCAAAAAGGTATTGGTATAAAGAGATTTCTTCTCATTTTATTTTGCCATTGGCCGCTCATGGATTGTCTCGTGTGCTGATTGAGCGATCAATCGTCTCGGCGACTGTAGTTATTTCGGCTGTCATATTTACAACGCTGTATATTGTGTTCAAGAAATGAAATGATTTCAAATAGATTTCCTGGCTTGCTGAAATTAGTAAGGCATCGTATGACCTCATGTGAACAATAGCGAGGGACTATTCAAACATTATCAGAGATTTGACACGTACTCCATACAGGTCATCTTAGGCACATTACAAAGCCACTGTATTGTCAGAGGATGCATGTAAGTACAAATCAGTTGAAGAAAAGTACTTAGCATTCGAGGTCTTGCTCGTTTGTTGGTGCTGCGAAGATGAGCTTCTGCAGAAGCTGGAGAGCTGCTGCTGTCCTTGAGACATATTGCCGCGAAAGCGACGATACGAATACCCATGGTCACCTCTTCTTGAATGAATGTCTCGACGACTGCCTGCTCGTAGGTGAGCTGTTGCACGCTCGGCGATGAACCGCAGTGCGGTATTTTTGGCGACTGGTTATTCCACAGTTCACTTGCTTGTGGATAACACTGCCAAGCCGTGCTGTCCAGTCGGAAGGTTGGTTGAAATTTCCTCTCTCTGCGACATCGTCCTCGAAAGGGGACTCACCGTGCGCGTACATTGCGACCATATGTAAGTCGTCAAGAAAAATGACGAAAGCTAAGCTGTTTTGGGCCACCTATTGCTCAAAAAGAAAAAAAAAATTGGCCGCGTATCTCCGTGCTTCGCTGCAAATGTCGTCGAAAGACGATAGTCTTCTACCGGCCGTACTATATGAGGCCGGGTCTTCTGCGGTTCGGCACGAGCTTCGGACGTTTCCTCGGCACGCTTGAGACGACGGGCATCGGCACGCCGGCGCTTCTCCGCTGCAATCTGCTCGTCGGTCTTTTCCCTGCGTTGTCTGGGCATGTCTTGTAGAGTGTGTTCTATATCATCAAACGACCATTTATGTTTTGCCTTGCCTCAGACAGCGCCCCGTCTATGTTGAATCGGCCGCATGTGGCTGGCATTGATAAAATGGAGGCAGCGCTGCGTGAGATATGAACGCCATCTGGCCATGATATCGGGAAATGCAAGAAGCTTGCGTAGTACGCAGAGCTACTGGTAAGTGGCAGCACCGTGTCGTTTTACCGAAGCGTAGGAACCGTTCGCTTTTTCGTTCATACGCGTCGCATTTTTAGCGCATCCTAACAAGCACCAGGGTCTTTAGAATTACGCATCTATGTATTTTGTACTAAAGGAACACACCATCTAATACGTATTGATGTTGCACCTCAGATATGCGTAATATTTGCTTTTTGGTCGACTGTGTTAAGAAGTATGAACGCAGCTACCAGTTCAAGATGGGTGGTCGTTGAGGAAGGGGTTAAACTTTCGCCATTCTACTGAAGAAGTCACCCGCGGACTGCTCGGACGCGCACAGCTCACGAAACACCGGCCACCTCACCACACTGTAAACACGCACTGCACCGCGGGCGGGCTGAGAGGGTGACAGGGAGATTGGGTAGTGATCCGACCCGGCCGTGTCGGCGTCTCGCTTCCACTCATACGAGCAGCCTTCCGACACTAGGGCCAGGTCGATCACAGGGCGGACGAACGTGGGTAGTCCCGTGTTCAGCACGTGGAGGCCCGCCCTGGTAATCCCCTCCCGCAGGTCACTGCCGCGCTTGTTGGTCCTGGCACAGCCCCAGGAGATGTGGTGGGCGTTGAAATCCCCACACAGCACTTGGTCACACGCGGGCACTGAAACGAGTGCGGGCACAAATAGTTGGCCGCGGTCACGGGACGAACATAAACGCTCACTACATACGTGTCCACACACTCAACATGTACTGTCGCTGCCACACACTCCATTGCAGAGTCACAAAAGTCCACCGTCGAGACCAGGGCATGGGCGTGGTCGCCCGAATGTAAAGGGAGGCATCGAGGCACGGAGCGTTATTGCACACCTCGAGCGCATACTGCTTGGGGCTGCTATGGCCGTTGTGGCCGGGCAGCGATACCTCTTCCGCGCGAGCGTACCGTTCCTGTAAAGCCAGAACGTCGTAGTCGCGCAGGGGAAGGTATGCTCTGCGTGTCGGCGGCGCAGGTAATTGCAGTTCCACTGCAGTATGCGCGGCCTCGGTGCTTTTCGGCTACTTGCCATGTTCAGGTGAGAGGGCTGAGTGGGTGGCCAGTGCTGCAGCACAAAGTAGTCGAACGGGCGACTCGGGAGGGAGGAAGCCCATTGCGGCATTCACTGCAGCCTCCAGATATAGTTAACGCGCACCGTTTGGAGAGGAGAAATGCCAAGAGGACAGATGAGACTCTCCTCTGCTACTCAGCCCTCAAGGATTAGGCCACAAGTTGTGCCATATATCCATAAGCTCTCGCACAATTTCAAGAAAGTCGCGGGTAGGCACGGTGTACCGATGGTCTTTTCGGCGCCCGAGAAAATGGGGAGGTTGTGCCAACGTATTTGCGTGAGCAAAAAGCGCGACTGCGAGAAGCATGAGAGGCCTTTTGTAAAAAAGTGTTCCACGGGGTCGTGCACTCGATACCCCTATCCTGCCGCAAGGTGTACATCGGTCAAACCGAAATATGTGTTAATGACTGGTTAAGGGAACACGCCCAAAAATTAATAAAACGAGATGACAAGTATGCGCACCTGGTTGCGCATTGTATAATGTGTGGCTGTGACGCAGGATTCTCTGAGACAAAGATTCTGGGCAGAAGCAAAATAAAAAAATTACAGCATATCCACGGAGTGAATGATGATGAGTGGGCGAGTTCCGGATTAATTTAGTTAACGCGCACGCTACGAATCCTTATGGCGCAACTATGCACAAGTGAAATCTCCCACCGGCACTTCATTTCAAGTCAAGATCCGGTGCATATATATATATATATATATATATATATGGGTGGCCGGTGAACGGTTCTCCAACGCGAGCAGTCGGTATTTCTCAATCAAGAAACTCGCTAGGAGACGCTGCCTGCGCCAACGTTGTCTCTCGCGGGTGAGGGCGCGTTCTCCTTCTTTGCAAGCTGGTAGAGCGTTCATCTAAGAAAGAGCGTTTCCATAGTCAAGGCGCGCCTTTCGCTCTCTCTCTCTCTCGCAAGACAGCAGATGGAAGAGTGAGAGAGAGAGAGGCACGCGCCGGGAGAGAGAGAGATAGAGGCACGCGCCGAGGGCGAGCGTGTGCCTCCCGGCACGCCGGTTACGCCTGACGCAGGACAAGGTTAGACTAAGAGGAGCTTCGCCCCTAAAAGTGCACGTGAAGGGTTAGAGGCTTTCTACTAGAAAAAGACAAGGACCATGCACTGTGTAAGCACCCCGTCGCTATCTCTCTTTCCCAGTCAATTGCAGTTCATAAGATCTAGACTATGAGATGGAAAGAGCAGGAAGAAAATGTGTGTCTTGATTGTGTGTGTTGGCTTTATCTGATGTTAATGCGCGCATGTGCCACATGTATATATTCAAGCATTCGTGCGATGAATAAATGAGTTGGAAGTGAGCGCTGTACGTGGTTGATGCCTGGGTGTGTGTGGGTGTGTCGTGTGGTTGCGCTCCAATTAGGTTTCGCAAATTAACTACCAACTAGCCCAACAACTAGTTCTTCTAGAGACAAGGAGAGGGAGGAGGATGCGCAGTGCGGGAGTGGACGCCACATGGCGGATGGATGGAGGGAGTGAGTGCCATAGCCCCGACCATAAGCTGCTTCGCATGTAAAAAGTGGAGACGACAAGCATGTGCTTTCGAAGTCTTCCTCGCCGGCAAAACGCATCGTCACTGAGAAGGATACGTGGCATTTCCTCATGGGCAAGTTTTTGCAGCAACATTTAAGCTCCTTAGCTGTTGAAGACCCTTTTCTAGTGCGAAGTTCACTTGACATCATCAAGGAACTTGGCGCATTGTCTGGAACCACTGCCTCGTCAATTGATGTGGAAGACTTGCTTTATTCCGTGCCTCACGGTGAACTATTCTGTGCTTTACCTGATGTGCTTAGTGAGAATGACGAATGGCAATTCCACAGTGCCACAGGGGTAAGCAGTGACAATTTTATAGCAATCTGAGAATTCTACCTTCAGTCAACTGCCATCTGCGTCAACGGACAGCATTATTTGCCAGAATCTAGAATATGTATTGGTTCTTCCGTAGCACCGGGCCCCGCCACAGTGGTCTAATGGCTATGGTACTCCGCTGCTGATCCGAGGGTCCCGGGATCGAATCCCGGCGGCCGCATTTCGATGTACGCGAAATGTTGAGACCCGTGTGCTGTGCGATATTAGTGCACGTTAAAGAACCCCAGCTGGTAGAAATTTCCTAAGCCCTCCACTACGGCGTCTCTCATAATCAGAGCTGGTTTTGAGACGTTAAACCCTACAAAACATCCACATCCGTAGCACCGGTATTGTGTGATCTTATCCTCTGTGAACAAGCGTATTGAAGCTAAGCTCAGTGAATTTCAAGTCATAAAAGCTTTCAGTTATGTTGATGACTATGTCCTGATTTTGAACGCAATAGATAGCCCCGGTTCCAGGCGATATCACAACAAGCATATTGGAAGTCTCAAAACTCGACAGCTGGACTTTGTTTCACGTAGGACTAGGCTGAGAATAATTCCATTGAATCTTTGGATTTAAAAATAACGTTCAAGCCCGGTAACTTACGTTGGTCGTACAATCCTCAGTCATTGAAATCTTTGTTACCTTTTTGAGACCGCTCACTCTAAGCTCGTAAAACGAGGTATTGCTTTGAAATGTTTGAAAGCAGCTTTAGAAAAATCGTATGATCATGAAATGAATATTGGGCTTGCGAACGAATTTTAAAGCTTAAAAGCAGCCAAATACCCTCCTGAGGTAATTCACAGTGTGCGCGAGTCCCTTTTGCAGAAGTTAAAGCGTTCCGGTCACTCAGGCAATATGGAACATGGCAGACGATCTGCCGTAGCAATTTCGTATATTCATCGCATTTCTCACAACCTGACCAAAGTGATAACCAAGTACAATGGGAATATCGTGTTTTCCGCCCCATGTAGGTCATCGAAAATTTATCACCTCACTACAAAAAGTAACCACAAGCAGTGCAACAAGAAACATGACAGCCCCGTTACTGATGGCGCGAAGAACGTCGTATACAAGATCCCGCTGAGTCGCGGCGATATAGCGTACACTCTTAGCTGAAGGGGGAGTAATGCGAGGGTAGGACAACTTCATTACTCTACCCAGAGTTATTCACCTCTAGGTGGGAGGAATGCGGAGTCAGCCGCGGGGCTTACTCTTCCGTTCAAGGAAGAGTAACATGGTCTGCGAGCTCCCATGCTGCTTATGTAGAGTTAGAAACTCGCGGAACTCCAGCGTCCGCAGCGTGAACAGCGCCCAGTACTCCATCGTTCGCAAATATCGCCGCACAACGAAATGCGATTGCAGCGTTGCCGGCCTGGACGTGGCAAGCCTCAACGCACCTTGATATCCTTAATATACAGTCCAACAAGAAAAAGTACACGCGACTCTCTGCGAGCGCGCCGCGTAAAGATTGTGCGTCGGCGCACGCAGTCGGATCGCGTCTCCGGACGGCCTGCCTGACGCGCACCGATCGGCACCGACAAGAGAAAGCAAGCCAAGAATTCCACCACCGCACTTCTAGTACGCTGTTAAAGACGAGTGCGCGCGCAAGGAGACAAAACAAAAAGCAAAAGCAAACACAGGCGGTTGGAGAGATATCAACAGAACAGCGAACAGCGCGGGGCGCCGGTGCGAGGGTTCCGTCGGGCGCCAGTTGGCCAGTTGCGCGTGTGCCGCTGTGGGTGCCCGAAGCAAGCTCAGCCGTATCGCGGATATCGAAATTATGGCCAGTTGGCTCCGTGAACGCTGCATGAGAATGGTGCTGTTGAGTTGACACACTGTGCGTGTTTTGTGCGGGCAGTCTCACTGTGTTCTCGTCGCTGAACGCGAAGGTTGTGATGTGACGGCAGGGCAACTTATGTCATGTTGCGACTGTGATGGTTTCGCCATGCCGCGACGCGCAACCGTGCAAGCTCGGCCCATTCCGGCGCACCCATGGTAAGTCATGCATTTGTTTTGTTTGTTTGTTGGTCTTTATCGCCGCTGATGCATGTGTACGTGTTGTTCTACACAGCGCGCTGTCTGAGCGAAATTAAAGGCAAAAAAGAGGCGTTAGGCTCATATATAGGAACGACGCGACATAAATGCGCGTTTAGGAACACCCGTGAAGGCAGTACAGGCGTCGGAAGGTCATTCGATCAGCTCACGAAATCGCCCCTTCACTTAAAAAAAAAATCTTGTGTGATATTTCATGCGAGAAGGCTTCAACTTCATGCTTTCGGTGAATGTAAACTTACGCGAAAGACTGCGGCTATCGCAAGTAATAATTGCTCGTGTCGTACATGCTGACACCACGATATGATCATGAGGCACGCAGTAGGGCTCGGGAAGTGTTGACCATCCGGTGTTCTTTTGATGTGCACTGATAGCGCGCAGTATACGGGCCTCTCGCATTTTGGCCTTTTTCGAAAATGCGACCGCCGTGGCCGGGATCTAATCCTCGTCATTCCGGTCAGCACCCGATGTGTTTATCACGTCGTCATGTGTTTATATGTGCATGTAACCCATGTTTTTAACATTCGCTCAGTTCCGATAATCAGTTCTTTTGTTTTTCCCCCTCAGCCGGGCACCATGTCCACATTTGCATATTATTGGCGCCTAGTAACACTGGGGCGGCCTTTGACAAGACGCTCGAGTGCAACGTGTGTAACTGCGCGATGGACTTTACTAACATTGCGGACCTTTTTAAAGTGCACATGTAACGTTGTTTCGCGTTTCTTTGCCTTTGTGCATTTCGTATAAATGTGTGTGCCGCACAGAAAGTACGAAGCTCACAACAAACTACTTACCAGAATCTCACTGTTAAGTGTAACATGTGTTTAAAAACTAGACTGCTATAAGAGAAGCGAAGTAAGCATTTTCAATGAAGATTTCATTTTTATGTGCACAAAATGTCTAATGGACCTCGTTATTTTGCATCTTTTCCAGGAAGATTTTTCCGGTGAAGCAGCGAGAGTTGCTGGCCCACCACTTTTTCCACAAGATCGATCATGGGAAGGCTTCTCTGTGCCTCACAATGTGCTGGATCAAATTCGCATACCTTTAAGACTATGAATGAACAATGGGACTTGTGTGGTTGGTTATACACAAACTGCTGGCAAGCATTTGCAAACACTCCACTGCGGAAAACGTAGCACTTTTTAAAGACCCCTGTGGAAACTCCTCCAATTCAACCTTCATTAAACCCTGACTGCTTCACAGCCTACTCAGCTTTCATTTAAGCTCATGCTACTTACTAATTGGCTCAAATGTAGGCAATACTTAAATGCACGTCATTGCTTAGGTCAAAGGGGCTTTCCAGCCATGGTGCTTGGTATTCATTTATTTTGAATAGGAAAATAAGGCATGTACAATGTACCGTGACATTAATGTTAAGCAAGAAAAGATCCTGCAGGTCCCCCACACTGTGTGAATCGGCGTCATGTGAAGCAGTCTGCAAAGAACTTGCCAATGACGAATTCTTTGTCATTCAGCGAAGTGTTACGGGTAGAATCAAGCTCCTTGTGCAAAACGCATGAATACCCACTCAAGATGTATGCTTAACGTGGGCTAACCAGGAACGTTGATAGTATGGTGAATGAGTGATAGCTCATGGTATGATGTAATATTGATACTCACATCAGTCTAAAGCACAAATGCCTATTTTGTCAAAGAAAAATGCACTATATGGTGCGTGCGTTGATGTGGTCTCAGAAGCATTGTTTGTTGAGGTATTCCTACGGTATAGAGCAAAGTTGCACAATAGCATACAGACATACATGCGTTGCTATGATGGTGGTCATCATACATTAGAAATGCAATCCACATAACGCAAGCACCAATATAACAACTGCTGGTGCAATAGGCTTATTTATTCTTAACCACGTTGGAGGAGCCACCATAGTGGTAGTGTGCCTGCTTGGCACCTTGAGGGCCCATGTTCAATACCCCCCTACTGCTTCGTAGGCTGTGTGTGCATGTCTGTGTGTGTGTGTGTGTGTGTGTTATGTCTGCATTGCAAACGCAAGCTACGAGAAATGGTGTTCCTCTCTTGGTTTAAGAGCGAAGCTGCTTGAGCCGGTTATTCTGTGTCGATCATGAACAGCAAAATGTGTGCTGATCCTGGAAGCAATGCGCCATGTGAGGTGCAGAAAACTTCATGCAACGCTCAGTGTTGTGGGTTCGGTCCCTGCAGCCACAGTGTTTCATATGTATATTTTAGTTTGTCCTTGATTGACATAGGCCTTATCAAATCCAAACACCTGTGGCGCATACTCGCATACTGAGGTCCGAGAACTACTGTTGTGAGCTATGCATGATAGCAGTATTGTTAATCGTGGCATATATGATGAGTATATCAGGTTAGCAATATAAAATATTTGTCATTCGTGTTAGTCACACATTTATAACTTACCTCCAAGATGTTAGGGTCTACCAGGCAAATGAGATAGATAGATAGATAGATAGATAGATAGATAGATAGATAGATAGATAGATAGATAGTAAGTATGTTCACCAAGAAGTGCTTCACATTTAATAATTCATCTGGTCACAACTCATAGTGCCAGCTAGAACGCAAACAGTTGAGTGCACTAATGTAGACATGCCCATTATTGACAGTGGGATTATAAGTGAGCTGTAGTTGTGTATTAGGTAAAGTTGTGTATTAGTTGTGTATTGGTTAAAGAGTGATGCTAGACTTAGCCTATGTAATTACCATTGTGTGTTTGCAGACTCTATGTACTTTGTGCTTGTCATGTGTTAGAAACGTACGAACACATTGGTACACTGTTGTTAAGAAATGCATGCACCACCCGAGCATCATAGTAACATTCAAACCATATCAGTAAACAGTTCTTTCACACTGTTTTACTACATCAAATTGCTGAGTATTTACGCTGTATTGTACACATTATTGTTCCATGGGCTCAATGTTCAAAAACAGTTTTGTGCATGCTATGAAAATGTATATCTTTGCACTGACATGATAGTTGTTACTGTTTTGATTCCAATAAAATATTAGAACAAACGTTTGTTGTGTTGATTGTGGTGGGACAAATTTTCATGCATGAGAACTAAAGAATAAAACTTATGAATGAAAATAAATTGCTAATATAGTGACGTGTTATTGTTACTGCCGAAGTTCTACCAGGCAGATTTAACTGGTATTTCTTGCAACACACTGTACGAGAGAAATAGGTGGTGGAAGAGAACAGTGATGTTCAAACAACGACTGGCTGTTCATTTATCAATCGCAGCATAGTTTGATGTGCATAAGTGTAACACCAACTTAAGCATCAAGGGCATGGAATGCTAAGAATGTGTGAGAGTATGTCAGTGACTTTGAGCTTTGAGGATCTCCGCATCTGTCAGTCAGTCACCTGTGCCTGCTTTGTGAAATCTTCAGTTGCCAACAGGCAAAGCGTTCTCCTCCGCTGACAACAGAAAATGCGTAGACACTGCCTGTTTTCTGGAGATGGGTTATTTCACTGAAAAACAGAGTAACAGATTTTTTTTTCTTAATATTGATACCGCAGCATCTGTGTAAGAGGTCCAACGCCCACATTTGGAAAACAGAAATGCGAAATCCTTGGTTTTAAAGAGACCTGTCTTGCGTAGGCTATGCTTCACCTTCCGGCACGGCACGCCTTGCTCATTCGTTTTCATGGCCACGTGCTGTTCAAAAATAGGCGTAATTAGCAAGGAAAATAGCTGTCGCCGATGACCAGATTTAGTAGCTGAGTACAGCACATACGGCGACAGCATGTCGCACTAAACAGCGCAATGCGCGCAGGTATATACTGATTGCACAAACAGCTGATCGCCAATCGATGTGGAAACGCCGCTGCCAGTGTGTGTGTAGCGCACGATAGGTCACACGCGTATAAGTTATATATGTTGGTGTAGGACACCTAGTGACGTACGCAACTTTTGTATGCGAATGCGGGTGGTTTTTGAACCGCTAGGAACGCGCTGGTGCCAGTGGACGCGTGCGGCTCACGGCAGCATTAATCAAAATTGCTGAACAGCACATGCCTATGGAATGCGCATACGTGAGTATGACACGCTGAGATACCTTACTTTTACGCAGATGTTTGCTTACATTTAGCGATCGAAACATCTGTGATGCGTAGGGTAGCACGAAATTGAGAACCGATTTATAACGCGGTTGCCGCACGGCACGACGATATGAAGAATAGAGAGTTTTAGTGCTGCTTAAGTTGCGCCCCGCTAAACGCTAAAATTTAGCGGGGTCAGACAGCTCATGCGTCCGCACGCTATTCCAGCTTTGCGTTTAGCGATCGCTCGCTATTTTCCGAATTTAGCGGAGACGCAAAACGCTCGCTAAGTTTGTTTAGCGCGAAGAACATGGCGGCTCCCTACAACCAGCCTACAACTGACGGCTGCCCGTTTCGCATCTATCGTGTCGTCTTGCTGCGTTGTGGGACTAGCTGATTCACAATAAATCGTGTTGCTGGTTTTCGCTTCGACAAGACAACGATCCTTTCGCTGTAGATTCTAGTTTGACCGCATTACACATGCACAACGAAAGCGAAACTCTGCCTCGTCAGACTACAGCAACACTTGTGCAATTATTATTGCACGATGCTCTTTTTAATAATTCTTTTTGCGCTTGCGTTTCTTTTTAAGTTACTAACAACGGCCGACGGTTTTGACGTTTTCACTATTCGCATTTAGATGGCGCAGCGAAGGTTTGCGTGCCTTGCGTTTTGCGGCGCGTCGTCGTCTCGCGCTATACTAAAGAGCTATGGAACGCTATCGAATAGCGCTCCGCAAAAATTTAGCTTGCGTGACTCGCAAATGCTAACGCAAAAATTTTCCGCAATACTAAATCTACCTAATAATTCATAGCGCAGTGCTTTGCGGGTGGCTTTCTCACCGCCTCGCAAGTTCTGCATTGACCGAACGGAAACACATGCTCATACCGATCAACTTCGAAGCTCTTAGGTTCAGAAGCAGAGTAGCAATACATTCGGTAGATATATAAGGCCGCGAATAAAGGCACCGGCAGACCGTGGTGTGGTGGCGTGATCGGTAGTGTGTCCGCTTGCTGTGCGTGCGTACCCGGGTTCGATTCTCATCTTGTTCCTGCTTGTTTTCGTACTGTTGTATGTTGTTGATTTCTATGTTCTGAAGTGCCCCTGTGATGTCCGGTACTGTCAATGAGCGTTGGAATGTTTACTTTGGCGGTGGTATCGACGAGCGATACAAGTGCCGTGCGTGCACGAATCATCAAAACCTCTTGTTGGGCTAGTTGGTACATTCTTGAAACCTAAAGGCACCGGCGCAACCAGACGACACAGAAGGAGAGACAAGGACACACGAGCGCGGACTATCAACTGGGTTTATTTGGAAAAAATGACGTGGTTTTATAAGTGCCTCAAAGAAGCATGTGAAATGGAGGGGGAGAAAAAAAAAGAATAAAGGGGGGGTGGGGATGGTGACATGTCAACAACGCAGGCGCAAAAAAAACCAGGAAAGTACAAGAAACCAATCCAAAATATTGCTTAGCAATGTAACCCCCGATAGCCGCATCAAGAAGATTGAATTCCGCGTCGAACAGAGCGATAGACGGGGTGCTTATGCACTTGCTGCCAAGTTTTCTAATATGGTAGGCTTCCAGACTTAGACGTGCAATTTTGTCACTGCTCTTGCCTAGGATCGTCGTCTCCTTTAACCGCGCCACACAACCAGGACACTTGATGACATGCGCAACCAAATGGGCGTACTTGTCATGTAATTTGTTCAGATTTAGAGCGTGTTCCCCCAATCGGTCATTGACGCAGCGGCCAGTTTCGCCGACGTAGAACATCCCACATGACATGGGGATGCAATAGACCACTCCAGTGGAACATTTTACTAACGGCGTTTGATGGTTCTTCCAGCATCCACGTTTATTTGCATTGCAAATACGTGGGCACAACTTTCCTAGCTTGTTTGGGGCAGAGAAACGAATAGGCACACCGTGCCTGTTTGCCACCTTCTTGAAATTGTGGGAAAGCTTATGGATGTAAGGTACAACCTCAGGCCTAGGGGCCTTCTGGTGAACCTCTGCCGTAGTGCTTCCCGTTCCACGCTTGAATTTTTGAAGGAGTGACTCAGAAACGGCAGTCAAGACCGAGAGGGGGAACCCTGCAGCCGAAAGACGGCTTACCTGATTATAGAAACTGGAAGTGACTTGGTGTGGGCACGATTTCTGGAGAGCTGATTTCATGCACATCAACGCAATTCCTCTCTTAATTGTCTTGGAATGTGCCGAGTCAAACGGTAGCAGCTCCTTCTTGGCTCGTGGGTAGTAACCCCAGCAGGCGTGCGCATCAGAAAACTTGATTTTTAGGTCTAAAAACTGTAAAAGGGAAGCGTCCGGAAGTTCATGGGTAAAACGTAACCCAAGTCCATGTTTGCTAAAAACAGATAAAACTTCACCTACTGTAGAGGGGTAGGTGAAAGCGGGAGTCTTTTTTAAGAGCACTAAAAAATCGTCAACATATCTAAAAACTTTTAAAACCGGCCCCCCATTTAAAACCTGCGCAAGCGTGCCATCTACCTTCGCCAGAAAGATATCGCAAAGTATAGGGGCTACGCATGATCCTATGCAGATACCATCACGCTGCAAGAAGGGCTGCTCGTCAAATACAATAAAAGTTGATTTCAAATAAAACTGCAGCAAAGAGAGGAAGTTGTCAACTGACAGGCCCTCAGTGTTCTGGAAGGATACTTCCCCGCTAGCTTCCACGCACTCTTTGACGGACACCAACATTTGATTTTGCGGGACAGAATAAAACAAGTCTTGCACGTCTATGGAAAAACCAAAACCAACATCATGATGTCCCTCTAAAAATTGCGCTACTGCGGCTGAATTCTTAACAAGAAAGGGGTCCTTAATAACTAGCGACTTAAGATTTTTTAACAAAAATTTGCTGACACAGTTCTGCCACGATCCCTCTTCACTAATAATAGTCCTAAAAGGTACTTCGGGCTTGTGAGTCTTGGCTGTGAAAAACACCCTCAAACTATTGCTCTTGCTGTTAGAAATGTCCTTGGCAAGCTTAAGAAGATCTAAACGCTTACAGAGATTGATGGCTTTACACTTTATGCGCACTTCACTTTTCTTCACAGGGGCAAAGTTCTTGTTGACGGCCGCAAGTGCTTTTTCGTTGTATGTTCCCTTCGGCAAAACGGCGAACCCACCGTCTTTATCGGCTTGCGGGAGCATAAGGTTGTTGCTCTTAAAGAAAGAAACAACATCGTCAAACATTCGGCTGCACTGGAAGTCCTTGCTTTTTGGAGCGAACTTTTGAAGACATTCCACACCTTCAAGAAGGCAGCGATCCCGATTATCATCTTGGGCCTTGTCAGCAACTTTGCGATTCATTGCGATGAGGTTAGGAGCAGAAAGACTTGCTTCGACCCCGAATTTAGGGCCTTTCTGTAGCAGGCGCATAATCTTCGCTGGTATAAGGACATTGCCCACCACGCTCACATTGCTTGAATTCTGCGTCATTTTTCTGTTACCCGCGCACCGGAGCAACTCACTTAAAATGCACTTCCACCTGCACTCCGTGAGCTCGCCTGCTAGGCGCTTAAAGGAAGCAAGCTTCTTGACCGCCAGCCAGTCAGGGTGATCCCTAAAGCACAGTAGACGCAGCCAGTCATGAAAAAGTCGGACTTGTCGCCAGAGTTCTGAGCGAATTATCCTGCACAGTCTTTTCACATGCCCCCACGATGGTTTCACAGACCCGAATAGAGCACTTACTTCATCTGGAACTAGTCCATTCCTGATGCAAAAAGCAAGACGTCTAGCCTGGCATGTTGCGTGGACGATGGGACTCAGAAGAAGGTTGATGACGGACGAGGAAGGTGAAACACAGAAAGAAGGGCCCACTGTATAAGAAATAAACTTCATCAAAACCTCTTGTTGGGCGAGTTGGTACATTCTTGAAACCTAAAGGCACCGGCGCAACCAGACGACACACATCGTGCGCAGCGTGGCACGCTTGCGCAGGTTTTAAATGGGGGGCCGGTTTTAAAAGTTTTTAGATATGTTGACGATTTTTTAGTGCTTTTAAAAAAGACTCCCGCTTTCACCTACCCCTCTACAGTAGGTGAAGTTTTATCTGTTTTTAGCAAACATGGACTTGGGTTACGTTTTACCCATGAACTTCCGGACGCTTCCCTTTTACAGTTTTTAGACCTAAAAATCAAGTTTTCTGATGCGCACGCCTGCTGGGGTTACTACCCACGAGCCAAGAAGGAGCTGCTACCGTTTGACTCGGCACATTCCAAGACAATTAAGAGAGGAATTGCGTTGATGTGCATGAAATCAGCTCTCCAGAAATCGTGCCCACACCAAGTCACTTCCAGTTTCTATAATCAGGTAAGCCGTCTTTCGGCTGCAGGGTTCCCCCTCTCGGTCTTGACTGCCGTTTCTGAGTCACTCCTTCAAAAATTCAAGCGTGGAACGGGAAGCACTACGGCAGAGGTTCACCAGAAGGCCCCTAGGCCTGAGGTTGTACCTTACATCCATAAGCTTTCCCACAATTTCAAGAAGGTGGCAAACAGGCACGGTGTGCCTATTCGTTTCTCTGCCCCAAACAAGCTAGGAAAGTTGTGCCCACGTATTTGCAATGCAAATAAACGTGGATGCTGGAAGAACCATCAAACGCCGTTAGTAAAATGTTCCACTGGAGTGGTCTATTGCATCCCCATGTCATGTGGGATGTTCTACGTCGGCGAAACTGGCCGCTGCGTCAATGACCGATTGGGGGAACACGCTCTAAATCTGAACAAATTACATGACAAGTACGCCCATTTGGTTGCGCATGTCATCAAGTGTCCTGGTTGTGTGGCGCGGTTAAAGGAGACGACGATCCTAGGCAAGAGCAGTGACAAAATTGCACGTCTAAGTCTGGAAGCCTACCATATTAGAAAACTTGGCAGCAAGTGCATAAGCACCCCGTCTATCGCTCTGTTTGACGCGGAATTCAATCTTCTTGATGCGGCTATCGGGGGGTTACATTGCTAAGCAATATTTTGGATTGGTTTCTTGTACTTTCCTGGTTTTTTTTTGCGCCTGCGTTGTTGACATGTCACCATCCCCCCCCCCCCCCCTTTTATTCTTTTTTTTTCTCCCCCTCATTTCCCATGCTTCTTTGAGGCACTTATAAAACCACGTCATTTTTTCCAAATAAACCCAGTTGATAGTCCGCGCTCGTGTGTCCTTGTCTCTCCTTCTCTGTCGTCTGGTTGCGCCGGTGCCTTTAGGTTTCAAGTTCGTGCACGAATCAGTTCGCTTTCCGCGTTTACTGGTCCAGGGCGAGTTATCCTTTCTTTTTTTTTCATTAGTGCTTCCGAATCAGCATTGTCTACGATTTCTTTTACACCTTGACGATTAATGAGAGCGTGGCTGCCGCTACGCTGGACAAGCCGCGCCGCATGGCACCGTACGTGTGCTCGGCACTGTTGCCGTGAAGAAAACAGCTGATCATAGCGGTATTCGCTAATCGTAACGACGTCGAATATTATGTTGTTTCGTTTGAACAGGTAGTGTACTCAATATCCCGATGGGTTACCAGGCGTTTCCATGGATTCTGTCTATATTTAGTGCTTAATTACACAGAACACCGCTATTTTCACTGGCAGTACAGGGAAAGTCGAGACACTCTGAATGCTTTTCGCAATGGGTGTTTATATTGTAGCGAAACGTCGGGGCCGTTCATGTTAGACGCATCGGAAGGTCAGAAAGACGAAGAGGCGTGGGAGCCACTCCGCGCAGGCAAGGGATGAGGAGTCGACACGGTGAATTGGGAGAGCACTCATTGGGGGGTTTATTTAGCTAAGACATCTTGAAGTTGTAAAACACACAGGGCAAAAATTATGCAACAGAGAAAATGGTATCATACCCCGTCGGCCTGCCGGACTGTCCCCCGGTGGTGACGAGCGTCATGGTCCCCGAGTCCGCTCTCTCAAAAAGGCCCAGTGTCGCCGCTTAAATAGCACTTTTTCAGCGTCCACGGCAACAGGGACGTCTCCGAGCACCACTGCCTTCCACCAATAGGAAACCGGCTAACACGGACAAGTCAGGCAGGTCGACGGTAACGATGTTATACGAGCTTCTACGATCGCGTGCATCCGGCCTCGCCACAAAACCAACACAAACAACGCTTTCCAGAAACTGGCCGCGGCGCGCACACATGCCCCTCATCCTCGGATCCCGTCTCCCGGAATGCTCCCTGCGGTGTGCGGGCTCGTCCACTAGAGCACCCCCGTACAAAGGCAGTCGGAAAAGAAGAAAACAACAAGAAAACATTCTACGCGACGCGGTCCTCTCGACACCTCCCCCCTACGAAAAAGAGTGACCCACTCGTTTTACTTGCAACCCAGGAAAAGAAGTATGCAAAACACAATTTTATATACAACAATTATGTGAGGTACTCGTTTCAGAAAAGTTATACATCTAAAAGGTGGAAAACTTAGAACACCAAATGGAAAATCGCGAGACTGAAAAATCACTAGGGTTATACATCTGTCTAAAAGGTGAAAATCTTAAAACAACAAATGGAAATCCGCGAGACACAAAAATCACTAAAGTTCACTCGCTGGCACTGTAATACAAGTCAGTATCAGTATCGTAAGCGGCGACATTTCGTTGTCCGTTGTTGCCGTTTGACGATGTCTTCCAATCGCTGTAAAGTTCAGTTTCAGAGTCAGAGCTCTCGCGCTGTCGCACTTTATCACTGGTCCCTGACTCGCGCACACCATGACGCAAACGAAGTTCTCGGTCCGCTCGCGAACCACACTCACGCACATCACCATTGACGTCGCACTCGCGCACAACACTGGGGTGTAATTCGTGGACATCACTCCCGGCACTGCGCTCGCGCACTTCAGTTTGATGGAATTCGCGGTCATCACTGCACTCGCGCACATCACCACTTGGATCTCGCACCTCGTGATCGGCACCGGACTCATCGTCTGCGTCGTCGGCATCGTAGCTGCGCTTGTTCTTTTCTTGCTGGCGCCTTTCCCGTTCATTCACCAATTTTCGAGCCTGCCGCAGCCGGCGAGCCACTTTCATCGCATCCAGGGTGTAGTCGCATCCACGTTGTGCGCCCGACCCGACATTTACAGGTAGCGACTGCTGAAACGGTCGACCTACAGCCCGGATTGGTTGGAGGGAACCGGCCGGCTTCCCCGGCGGTTGCTCTTGCGTCTGGCAGTCAGGGCAGGAGAGAACGTACTTGCTGACGTATGCGAACATCTTCGGCCAGAAATATCGGTAACGCAACTTCTCCCATGTACGCTTGACACCCAAGTGGCCTGCCGTACAGTCGTCATGGCAGTGCCTTAATATCTCAGACCTCATGCACTTGGGGACAACGAGAGCCGCGCGATCTTTCTCAAAGCCCTTCGCCCTCCGATACAGTACACCGTCGACTAACCGAAAACTCCGTGCCGATCTTTTGGTATTCCTGACAACGGGCGCACTCGGTTCTTCGAGGTGCTGTACAACGGCTCTAATCCATGGGTCTGCCCTCTGCTTCTTTCCAACATCCGCCTGACCCAAAACCAACAACGGTAAAAGGGTTTCTTCGCTTACTGGTACGGGGTCGTGAGGAAGGCGGGAAAGCGTGTCGGCATTTCCATTCTTAAGGTCAGGGCGGTGTCGCAACGTTATTCTACCATTGGCTCGTGTGGGGACTGCGTGAAGCTGGCTTTCCGACAATGTGCCGATGGGACGGCCGGGCTGGCCCCTTAGGCCCGGCCGTTCTCGTTTCCCGAGGGGTTACGCTGACTATCGTGATTGCCAAGAGACTCCGCATGATCATTTCTGTCGTCCCGGAAGCGCTGCCAGCACTGTCGTGCTTCGTGGCCGATGCGGCTGCAAATCTGGCATCGGGGACGCCCGTCGTTGGCACGGGATGTTCTCGGTGGCCAAGGCACTGGGGGGCGACGCATCTCGTCTTCAATGTTTCTTAGCCGGTCCGATAACAAGGCGATGGAGTCTGCAATCGCCTTTAAGTCTCCCTCGCGGTCGGCAGCCTGCCGCGGGCAACGCAGTTCTGCTGCGGCGCAGGTGGCGACACACGTAGGAGTAGGCTGTACTGACGCGGCGGTGGATGCCATCCCTACCGGAGGCGCGATGTTTTTCATCCACGACTGCAATCCATTAGGATAGTGGGTGTCGATCGGCCGTGACCAAGAAGCAGGGCTCATCAAAGCTGCGTAATTTATGCGCTGTAAAATTTGGAGGAATGCGGCGCAGGTTTCCGGGTTTGCGATGATCATTTTTTCCTGCACATCCGGACGCAAACCGCGCATAAGGTGCCGCAACCGATCATCTTCTGCCATAGACGGGTTGACCCTTGCGCAAAGCTGCACGACGTCATAGTAGTACTGCTCCGGGCTTTCGGACGGCAGCTGAGTTCTGTTCTGTAGTCGCAAATGGGCGATCTCGACTGAGTGACGACTCGTAAATGACGTTTTCAATAAGGTCGCCCATTGTTCCCATGAATTAGGGGCACCCGTAAGAATCTGAGTAGTGTGCCACTTCTTGGCATCGCCGTCTAGAGCCAAATATAAAAATTTAACTTTCGTGGCATGGTCCCAATTATTCAGCGACGCGACATGTTCGTAGCAAAGTAGCCACTCTGAAATAGATTCCTCTGGCGCGCCTCTAAAGACTGGCGGTCCGACGGAAGGTATTGCTTGGGGGGTAGCCATAGCAGAGAGAAAGGAAGGGGGTTCCGTCATAGTGGAGCAGTCCGAAGTAATTTCCTGATGCTTGTTGACTCGGAGCATAGCTTTAGTGCGGGAATATCGCTACCGAGCAACCTCCACCACTTTGTAGCGAAACGTCGGGGCCGTTCATGTTAGACGCATCGGAAGGTCAGAAAGACGAAGTAGAATAGAAAGCTGGGCTAGTTGGAAAGTATGCATGATTGACGTAGCGCTAAAGACGAAGACGTAAGAAAACACAGAGTGCACAGGACGAGCGCTGTCTCGCAACTGAAAGATTTATTTCGAAAACCCAAACGGGAAATAAACAGCAAGGCATAACAGACTTGCGCATAAGAAGGACAGTAAAGTACATTAATGAGCAACAACACGTGGACATTCTTAAGAACATATTCAAAACATGTCACTTGACGCTGCATGTGCCAAGCAGATAAGCATACTCCTTGTCTGTCAAATAAATCGACGGTTGGCTCACGCATGCGTCCCCCATTCTTCTAATATGAAAGGCCTCGATAACTTCACGGGTCATTTTGCTACTATGCCTGGAAAGGATTTTTGCATCTACGAAGACCGGAGAGCAGCCACAAGTGTCACAATGCGATACCAGATGGGATGCGTTAGGCTTCTTAAAAGACCGATTATGTTCCTTTAAACGAACGTTGATACACCTGCCGCTTTGTCCCACGTACGATTTTCCGCAAGTAAGCGGTATTTGGTACACAACCCCCCGCCCACAAGGAACACTGGTGGACTTCACATGTTTAACTTCACATCCATCAGTTTTCTCTTCACTACCCTCCATTTTTTTCCTAACAAGAGGGCAGATCCTGGAGAGCTTCTGTGGAGCAGAAAACACCGTCTTAATGCCATATCTCTTGCCAACGTTGCTCAGGCCGTGGGAAAGTTTATGGACATAAGGCAAAACCGATACCTTATCGTACTTTTTCTTCTCACCACTGGTGTCGGGACGATTTTGATTTATTACCCATTTCAGCAGCCTTTCACTGCAGTTAGCCAGAAAAGACCCCGGGAAACCTGCATTTATTAGCCGCTGGATCTGTGAACAGAAACTTCTCTCCAAACCATGCGTACAAGACTTAGTAATAGCAGACTTCAGGGCAGAGAATGCAATTCCGTTTTTTACAACTTTCGAGTGCCTTGAAGTAAACGGCAGGAGCGGTTTTTTTGATCTAGGAAGGTAACACCAACAAACATGGTCACCTTCAAAAGAAAGGCACAAGTCTAAGAATTGCAACTTGTTGTCGTTAATCAACTCAAGTGTAAACTTAAGCCCTAGTCCACACTCACGAAAGACCTTCAAGACATCAATCGCCTTTCTGTTATAGTTGTCACATGAGAAAAACACAAGGTAGTCGTCAACATAACGAAAAACACCTTTGTGAAATGGGACGATAAGGTGTATGTACAAAAAGCGGGTGTCTGCATAGGCTCGCGGGTGGCACCGGTATTAAGTGATCTTTATTTGAGCCGCGTCAACAGAAAACTACAAGATAACCTAAAGGAATTGGCGTGTTATGTCTTTCGTTATGTTGACGACTACCTTGTGTTTTTCTCATGTGACAACTATAACAGAAAGGCGATTGATGTCTTGAAGGTCTTTCGTGAGTGTGGACTAGGGCTTAAGTTTACACTTGAGTTGATTAACGACAACAAGTTGCAATTCTTAGACTTGTGCCTTTCTTTTGAAGGTGACCATGTTTGTTGGTGTTACCTTCCTAGATCAAAAAAACCGCTCCTGCCGTTTACTTCAAGGCACTCGAAAGTTGTAAAAAACGGAATTGCATTCTCTGCCCTGAAGTCTGCTATTACTAAGTCTTGTACGCATGGTTTGGAGAGAAGTTTCTGTTCACAGATCCAGCGGCTAATAAATGCAGGTTTCCCGGGGTCTTTTCTGGCTAACTGCAGTGAAAGGCTGCTGAAATGGGTAATAAATCAAAATCGTCCCGACACCAGTGGTGAGAAGAAAAAGTACGATAAGGTATCGGTTTTGCCTTATGTCCATAAACTTTCCCACGGCCTGAGCAACGTTGGCAAGAGATATGGCATTAAGACGGTGTTTTCTGCTCCACAGAAGCTCTCCAGGATCTGCCCTCTTGTTAGGAAAAAAATGGAGGGTAGTGAAGAGAAAACTGATGGATGTGAAGTTAAACATGTGAAGTCCACCAGTGTTCCTTGTGGGCGGGGGGTTGTGTACCAAATACCGCTTACTTGCGGAAAATCGTACGTGGGACAAAGCGGCAGGTGTATCAACGTTCGTTTAAAGGAACATAATCGGTCTTTTAAGAAGCCTAACGCATCCCATCTGGTATCGCATTGTGACACTTGTGGCTGCTCTCCGGTCTTCGTAGATGCAAAAATCCTTTCCAGGCATAGTAGCAAAATGACCCGTGAAGTTATCGAGGCCTTTCATATTAGAAGAATGGGGGACGCATGCGTGAGCCAACCGTCGATTTATTTGACAGACAAGGAGTATGCTTATCTGCTTGGCACATGCAGCGTCAAGTGACATGTTTTGAATATGTTCTTAAGAATGTCCACGTGTTGTTGCTCATTAATGTACTTTACTGTCCTTCTTATGCGCAAGTCTGTTATGCCTTGCTGTTTATTTCCCGTTTGGGTTTTCGAAATAAATCTTTCAGTTGCGAGACAGCGCTCGTCCTGTGCACTCTGTGTTTTCTTACGTCTTCGTCTTTAGCGCTACGTCAATCATGCAGAAAGACGAAAAGGCGCGGGAGCCACTCCGCGCAGGCAAGGGATGAGGAGTCGACACGGTGAATTGGGAGAGCACTCATTGGGGGGTTTATTTAGCTAAGACATCTTGAAGTTGTAAAACACACAGGGCAAAAATTATACAACAGAGAAAATGGTATCATACCCCGTCGGCCTGCCGGACTGTCCCCCGGTGGTGACGAGCGTCATGGTCCCCGAGTCCGCTCTCTCAAAAAGGCCCAGTGTCGCCGCTTAAATAGCACTTTTTCAGCGTCCACGGCAACAGGGACGTCTCCGAGCACCACTGCCTTCCACCAATAGGAAACCGGCTAACACGGACAAGTCAGGCAGGTCGACGGTAACGACGTTATACGAGCTTCTACGATCGCGTGCATCCGGCCTCGCCACAAAACCAACACAAACAACGCTTTCCAGAAACTGGCCGCGGCGCGCACACATGCCCCTCATCCTCGGCGTCCCGTCTCCCGGAATGCTCCCTGCGGTGTGCGGGCTCCTCCACTAGAGCACCCCCGTACAAAGGCAGTCGGAAAAGAAGAAAACAACAAGAAAACATTCTACGCGACGCGGTCCTCGCGACAATATGCTTAACATTGTTGTGTTGTGTGTGCGTTGTGCATGGATGCATGTTTTATATATGCGATCTCTCGTTTACGCGCGTTCTCTTGGCGTATTCGCTGTAGCATGGTACGATCGAAAGCTTGGCGCCGCACCATTTTCTTTCTTTTTTTTCGTGACGTCCTTCATGAAAAGAGTGCTTGAACTCCTGCGAAGCATTACTTCACTCCCCTTCAGCCAGAGTGACAGAACTCTGTGCGAGAGAGTGCGCGCACTCTGTGCTACAGAGAGTGCCCAGCACTCCTGAAGAGAGAGTGAAATATGGGACAGGCATTTACTCTGCCGAAAGGAGTGCCCAGCACTCTACTGCAGCTAAGAGTGTATGTAGGGTAGACCGGAAGATGTTTCAATGTAATGGCGAATGAGCTTTCCTTGTCTATCAAGAATAACTCGCGTGGCCACCTAGCTGAACACTGCAAAAGGTGCGGGTACATCTCAGAATTCGTGCGTACCACATTCCTTAAGCGCTCACGTAATCGTTATGAAAGAGAAATAGTTGAAGCGTACCACACCCTTAAGTTTGCTGACAAGTGTGTCAGCGCACCCTCTTTCGCAGTTACTGAGAAGAAAGTAGCTTTTCTGGAAGGTTATGTGTAGCGTCTTTTTACAATACTAGGGGTTTTTTAGTATTGTTAGTTTCTAGTCTTTATCATTCTTGACGAGGCATTTCGCTCTCTTCTATTGTTTCTCATTGTTGCTCATTTTGTTTTTCAGACTTCGTTTGTTTTTGTTTCTTGACGCTGCACCTTGCTGTTTAAGCATTGTTATTGTTTTTTTATCGGTTGGTTTTACTTTTGTTCTTGACGCACCTTCTTTGTTGTTTGAGAAATTTTAGTGGTTTAGTTGCTTTTTTTTGACGATTCAGGATTTTTCGAATGTGCTGTAGTTTTGGACACGAAAACGAAGTACACCGACCAAATAAAAGGTTAAAAGAAACCGACGTTTCCGGTTCCCTGCGGATGCGCCTTCTCCGTAAGCCTTCTCCGTTGATCTGCAGGATTTATTTTATTCTATTCGCCATTACAAGCTTTTTGGTGTTGTTATAGACCGCATTGAGCGAAACGGGGCAGTATAGTTGCATAAAGATGCCGGTGTCTCCGTGGACAATTGTATCTTGCTTTCAGCTTTTATTTGAACTCCACTTTTATCGCCCATGACAACGCCTTTTGCGTGCAGCGGAAAGGTGTACGTATTCGCTCATGCGTCGCTCCTGTCTTATGTGATTTGTTTTTAGCAAGTGTTGACCGCGCCCTGCCTTAAGCAATGGAAGGGTGGCACGCCTTTTTATATATAATGATTTTTTTTTATTTTTCTAAAGAAAAGTGGCGATCACTTGCGGCGAAGGGTTGAATGTTGCCCATGAACTACCCCAAGATGGCCATTTGCAATTCTTTGATTTACCATAATCAAAAGAAGAGGCGTGCAGGACACGGACACAAGAAGAGAAGTGAACACCACGAACGCCGACTAGCAACTGATGCACAGCACAGAGGCGAAATAGAAAGAAGACACACAGCTTATCTGCGCATGCTCGGAATGGTAGCGCCACCTGTCAATCGGTTACACGTGCCCGCCTACGCGATAGACAACTCCCAAGGCGTTCTATCTCCTCCCTGTTTAAGCTAATCGACGGTTGACTCACGCATGCACTTCCACTAATACTGATATACCAGGCCTCAACCAATAAAAGCGTATCTTCGTTCTTATGCCTGTACAGGATCTCGGTATTATCTAACTCGGGCATGCAGCTACAGACCTGGCAGTGCAAGGATAGATTGGACGGCGTCCCACCTGATAGCGACCTCCTGTGTTCAATTAATCTTTGATTAATACAACGCGTAGTTTGCCCTACATAAAACCGTCCGCAGCTAAAAGGAATCTTATAAACTACACCCATGCGGCAGTCGGTGAAATTGTTCTTGGCTAGGTGCTTAACCGGACAGATATCAGTTCGCTTCTTACCTTCCTTCTGCTCAATTCTTCTATGCACTGCAGCACAAACCCTTCCTAACTTATTGGGAGCCGTAAACACAACATTAACCCCATATTTACTTCCCACTTTCTTAAGCCGGTGCGAAACTGCGTGGATGTATGGAATACTCACGACCTTCTTCTTGTTAATGTTACTCTCTGCTACCGCTTTTGTTCCGGTCGAAATCGACTTCTTAAGACGCTCAGCTACTGTGGCTATG
The DNA here is from genome assembly GCA_013339685.2 of Hyalomma asiaticum. NCBI lineage: Eukaryota > Metazoa > Arthropoda > Arachnida > Ixodida > Ixodidae > Hyalomma > Hyalomma asiaticum. The sequence goes on along the minus strand of JABSTT010001662.1, from coordinate 270,947 downwards.
GCTAGTCTAGGGTAACCTGCATCTAAGAGGCGCTCAACCTGCGCATTAAAGCTAATGGTCAAACGGTGCACGCACGACTTCGATAGGGCTGACTTTAAACAGGACAAGGCTATTCCGTTTTTTACTACTTTCGAATGCTTGGAGTCAAAATTTAGCAACGGCTTAGATGCTCTAGGGGAATACTGCCAACACACGTGATTCCGCTGAAATGACAACGAGATATCTAAAAATTGTATTACGTTTTTCTCCGGTAGTTCTTTCGTAAACGTTAAACCATCTCCATTAAGTTTAAATTGATCGCTTACATAGGTGACGACGGATTCAAAATCATCCTTACTACAAAGTACCAAGTAATCGTCCGCATACCGAAATACCCTAATGATGCGGTCCCCTAAGGCCTCTTTTAAACGGCAGTCAAACTTGCTCAAGTATAGATCACTTAGAATAGGGGCTACCTTTGAACCTATACAAATCCCTGATTTCTGCACATACACGCCTTCCCTGTATCCAACTAATGTTGACGTTAAGTACATGGAAAGAATTTCTAGAAAGGTACCTGTGGAAACTCCGCATCTATCTATGAAACCGGACTCTTGCCCTTGTTCTTGAATACATTCTTTCACGCAATTTAGTAAACCTTCATGCGGCAACGAGTAATACAAGTCTTCCACATCCATGCTAAACGCTGTGCAGTCGCCAGGATTTTCCTCTGTTAACAACTGAACTAGAGCCTGAGAATTACGTACATGGAAGGGGTCAGAAAAACTTAAGGAAGTTAAGCATTTCTGTAAATACCTAGCTACACAAACTTGCCACGTCCCTGACTCCGATACAATCGAGCGAAACGGAATTTCTGGCTTATGGGTTTTCGCCGAGAAAAATAATTCTAAAGTGAGCAATTTTGCCTTTTTAACACTGGAAGCAACCTTATCTAGATTATGTTTCAAAAGGAGATCGACAGCTCGTTGTTTTACTACAGAAGGTTTCAGTTTCACAGGTCTAAAATTCTTTTCAACAGCTGCTGAGGCTTTATCAGAAAAAGTGCTATTCGGCATTATTACAAAACAACCTTCCTTATCAGATAAAACGGGTCGAAGCTTATGTTCCACACAGTAATTTACAACCGGTCGGATAGGGTCAGAGGCCTTAACGAGATCGTTCGAATGCTTGATGCTGGCGAAGCAATCTGAAATACATCGAGACCGTTCAACTTCCGGAATAACCTTAGTTATAGATCGAGGTAAGCTTAAAACGTCAACTTCTTTTAGGTTAGGATGAAAACAGTACTTAGGGCCTAATGCTAGAATTTTCATGTGGTTATCGTCCAAAACGGCGTCTCCGAGAATCATTACCTTTTCCGACGGCGATTTATTAGAAAAAGAATTCCTCTTACTTTGCAGTAGATCCGGTAGCTTCGTCCTCCACAAAAAATCCGCGTGCTGCTCAGAAACTCTCAACCAATTGGCGCAAGTGCGGTTCCTTTGACGGTCTCCCCGGGTGGCGCAGCTGGCTTCTAAGCACTGACGATAAAATCTGACTTGCCGCCATGCTTCGGCTGAAATAATCGCGCAAATCCTGTTCGCATGTCCCATAGAAGGAAGAAGAAAACCGCACATCATCTGAATTTCCATCGGAATGATATTATTGCGTTTAAACCACGACATAGTTCTAGCGCGAAACATACATATAGCAATTAAAGAGGCTAAAGAAGCAGGATTGCGCAGATAAGTAGGAGAACACGGAAAAGGGCTCAGGGTACTAGAAATGAAGCTCAAAAGGACAGAAAGTTGAGCGAGTTGGTAACATTCCATAATCAAAAGAAGAATCTTTGATTTAGACATGTCTTTTCACGCTAGCCACGTTTTCTGGGCCTACTCGCCAAGATTACAGAAAGGGCTGATGCCGTACGCTTCAGCCCAGTCCAAAACAGTGAAACGTGCTCTGAATTCTGCCCTGAAAAAGTCGTGCGTTCACACAATGCAGGAAAGTTTGACCAGGCAAGTTGACAGACTTTACGCTGCTCGGTTGTAGTGTCTGTGGTTGAGGCCTTACAAGAGAAGAAAAAAGGTGCTAGATCGAATAATAAAGTGGCTGAGCGAGTGAAAAGCAAGCCGGCTGTGCTGCTAAATTTACATGGCGTGGCCCACAGCCTTAAGAACTTCGCAAGCAGGTACAAGGTGCACGCTTCTTTTTTTTCGGCGCCCAACAAGCTCACCCATCTCTGTGCCCGCATCTGCAGTGCACAGGATAGAAGGTTGCGGCGAGAAACACACCCCACGATCTCTTGGTTGTGCTGTGGGTGTTGTGTACCGCATTCCCTTGTTCTGTGGCAAGTCGTACGTTGGACAAACAGGCCGATGCACCAACGACCAAGTTCGGGAGCATGCGAGGAGAGTGAGAAGGTGCGCCCTTAGCAGCACATTGCAGTGCCTGCAGATGAACCACGTTTTTCAGACGTAGAAATTATCGCAAGGAACAACAGCCCTCTTGCCAGCGAAATTTTAGAGGCGTACCTCATCAAGCAATAAAATGAGAGCTGTATCAGTTAACGTTCAGTATTCTTGTATACCTCAGAACGTGCCTTGCTCGGTAATATTATTTCATTTTGAAAAAAGTTGTTCTCTTGTCTTCCTCGTTATGCTTTACGCATATCACCCTTCTCAGCCGTGTGAAGTCCAATAAAAAATTCACAGCATATCCACGGGGTGAGTGATGATGAGTGGGCGAAGCTCCGGAGTGAATCGCCGGTAAACCGTTAATATTCCCTGTAATTCGCCCAGTCGATCATCATGTAAAGACGTGAGAAACACTCTATTCGAACGCTGGGATCTCGCGTTTAAGGGGACGCCAGCACAAACGCGTTAGAAACATGCAGTACACTCTAGTAAGGGGGGAGAGGCCACAGCGTCTTACGCAGCCCCTCACACAGGCCGGAACGCGCACCGCGTTTGCCGACGCCATCACATGACTGCTGAAAGAGTATAAGGCGGAGAGGCCACAGCGTCTTACACCAGCTTCTTACACGCGCCGTAACGCTCTAGCACAAACCCATCATCATCGTTAGAAACGGACAGTCTTTCGCTCTCTCTCTCTCTCTCTCTCTTTCTGTCTCTCTCACACAAGACAGCAGATGGAAGAGTGAGAGAGCTCGCGCGCCGGGAGGAACGCGCCGAGGGCGAGCGCGAGCCTCCCGGCGCGCGAGCTATCGAGCGCAATCCTATAACGAGGTGGTTACGACTACAAGGGACGAACGACCCACGCCTTAAGGAGCTTCGCCCCTAAAATCAGTTCCTGTCTTCTGTCCATAATCAAAAGAAGAGGCGTGCAGGACACGGACACAAGGAGAGCAGTGAACACCACGAACGCCGACACCACGAGCACCACGCAGTGAACACCACGAACGCCACGTTCACTGCTCTCCTTGTGTCCGTGTCCTGCACGCCTCTTCTTTTGATTATGGACTGTTACCAACTCGCTCAACTTTCTGTCCTTTTGACCTGTCTTCTGTCCTGGTTTCCTGGTGTCGAAATTTGCGCCTTTCTTCTAGAAAGGTCATGCAGAAGTGGTCCCAAGCTATGGAGTGATTGCACGGCCCTTCCTGGGTTTCCGCGTTCCCTGGTCGACGGTTGCAAACGCCAACTCGAAGGAAGGTGTGATAATTTGGGCGACAATGCTTCATCTTTAAAACAGCGCACACACAAGGACGGAGAAGAACGACAGGAGCGCTAGCAATTGAAGCTTTATTGAACAAGACAGCGTATATATAGGGAGAACAACACATGACACAAAATGTGCGTATCAAGTCAAACAATGAGAGTTATGCGCAAGAAGGCTTCGACAAATTGCACCCTAGATGACATCCAAAAAAAAACCGATCTTGTTCTCTAAGCGATTAAGTGAAGTTTGGCTAACGCAATCCTTACCCCTTTTTGAATATGGATGGCTTCTATAGGTTTCCTGATGGTGCGACTTTTATGCCTGGATAAAACGCTTGTGTTTACTTAGTAAAGACGGGATGACATTCGCACTTCTTGCAATGGGAAGCCATATGAGCATGCTCGTCTTTCTTTACCGCTGAGCTGTGCTCATCCAATCTCGTGGTCAGGAATCAGCGGGCTTGGCCGACGTAAGACGCATCATATGACAAAGGAATATCATATCATACATTATTGGCGCAGGGAACGCAACACTTATGGACTCTATGCTTAATCCGACACCCTCTTCGCTTTCTTTTGTTATTTAAAACCTCTCATTTCTTTTCCACCGGTGCGCATAGAGTAGCATTCTTAACGGGGGCGGAAAAAGCAACCTTAACCTCAAAACACTTTGCATTATTCTTAAGACCGCGAGCGTCTTAAGAAGGTAACAACGCGTTTTGAGCTTAATGATAAAACGAATTTGAAATGAACATTCTTGATAAAACGAATTTCATATCTCGCAGAACCTGTAGCGATTCCTTTAGTGCGCTCTCGTGAGAAGCTGGGTCGGAGATTATTGGAGACTCGCGGCGTATGCACGGGCGAAAGAAGCGCGTGAGGCGCGCTTCCTTGTTATGGTGAACGTCGGTGACGAAACGGTCCTTGGCGCACAAACATGAGGCTACGGCTACAATGGACTGGAACCAATGAGTGTGTCTGGGAAAACCACCTTTGCGCACTACTTTGCGCAGTCTACGTCAACATGCCAAAAGGTAGCAATCATCGCTCTTTCGCTCGGTACCCGCAGCTAGTTACACAAACGCTGCAATAAATGGTTACATCATCTCTTCTTAATCTTGTACTTTTAGATTTATTTGAACTAATATGCAATACAATAAATATATACTTTTTCGATCGAGTTAGGTCGTCTTATTCTATCGGTTGTGCCTTAGTAAGACAATACTTGAAAAAAGATCGTTGGTGGCGTATATCCGCAGCACAAGCCTTGAGACACTTGGAACTTCTTAAAAGACCGCTTCTGCAAAAAAGCTTTTCCGTGCCCTTGTAAGGCGTCACAATAGGCGTATAATGGTGGGCGTGAGCTATCGCGCTGCGGTCCACGTGACAAGGAAAATATTATCACGCGAGCACGCACGCGCAAATATGAGACGGTACTGCCTTTTGCAACAAGCCGGAAGGAATCCACTTCCGCGGGGAAGCGGGGATAACCTACTTCTGATACACGCTGTATATGTTCATTGAAAGTGGCACTTTTGTGGAAGCACGATTTGCTGAAAATGCCATGACATAGTCAAAGAATAATAGCGGAACAAGACGAGGAGAAACAAGTAACACGACACGTGTCCTCCTGTTTTTCCTGGATTTCCACCAACTTGCCCAAGTATCTATTCCAGTGCGTGACATGACATGGCTTGTCACTTCTTGAGAGCGTTGGGATGCTTGCATGGGTGTCAACGTTGTTTTTTATTGCTTGTTTTCTGGTGTTTTACGGCCCAAAGACGCGATATGATCATAAGGGATGCCGTACTGGCGTACTCCGGAAATGTCGACCACCTATAGGGTTAAAGAAAGAAGGCGGCAGGCGCGCTCTTCTTTCCCACACGGGCTTCTTTAACACGCACTGACATCTCGCACTGCCCGGACCTCGACGCTTCGCCTTCAGAGAAATGCAGCAGACGTGGCTGCAGAATTCGACCCCGCGATCTTCGGATCAACAGCCGAGTGCAACAACCACTAAACTATGCTGTTTTACAGCGTAAGCTGTTATGAGTTCTCAACAACGGCGCCGTAGTTGTCCGCCGCCTCTCCTCGTGAAGCGGTTTTTGTCGTAGCGTGCCATGCGTCAGGCGACAGGCGACGTGCGCAGCCCCGACAGCAACCTCAGTTGGCTCTTCGGTATACATCATGGCGCCTCCTCGCAAGGTGCGGACAGCTGCTGAAGAAGTGAAATGCAGAGCTACGCGCGGCGCGGCTCCAGCAAGGCAACCTCAGGCACAGCAGACCGCTGTGCAGAGAGAAGTCCAAACCGCAGAGTTATGGAGCAGGGAATACCTACCAGCTGTATTTGCACTAGTTTCCCCAAGCGTTCAAAATGGCCTCTAAGAAGGTCGCTTCTCCAGCTTACGCTGTCACTGTCCTGCGATTCCGCGCAGGCCTGGCTCTTTTTAATGGCTGCCAATTAACGAGGCAAGATAGCAGCTGCCGTGTAGAGAAGCCATGTCTACTTAGGGGACGCTTCTCTGCACCATGTTCGGAAAGACAGGTGCCGCCCTTACGGTTTCCCAGCGTTGTAATATTCCCGATTAGCCGTGTGCGTCATAGAACAGAAGTTTTTTATTACATTAGCCTGCTGCTTCAATTAAGCTGCACTTACTGTATACGTCTAACGAGAACTGGCCGCGTGGCTTTTGTCTTGTCGAGTTGGCAATTTATATCTTCTTCAAACTTCGTTAGTGGCCCAACATATACTGTCCGAATGTTTGCCCAAAGCAAGGCAAGAGAAATCCGAGATGCGCCGGTGCTGAATATTTTCCGAAATATTACAAGTGCAGCTAGACAAACGAAACATGCAAGAAATGTAATGTAAGCAACATTCTCAAAATATGGTCCGGTAGCTCTTCGTGGGCTTGAGGGCGGTGCGCTCTTTAAGCTTGCGCGCTTCGCGGACCCTCTGCCGCGGCCTGTAACGGTCTTTAGGATCCCGGCCCCATGGGTCACCCGCATAGTCGGCGTAAGAGGCGTCCTTGGCCGCCTGCTTGGCCACGGCTGCGTCTTCGGCCATTTCGGCTCTGGCCATCCCCAGAAAGAGCTCGTCCAGGGAGCTCTCGGCTACCAGCACAGACTCAAGTCTGAACCAGTGGCGCAGCTTGCTGATCCGAGAGAACACGTGGCTCCAAGGGAGCTTGTACTCGATGAAGTACAGGAAAACGCCCTGCAACCAAGAAGTCATTCTGCAGTCAGTAAAGAGCTGCACGTTGTGCTGGATGGCATTCGAACCTACGTTCCACGCACGTGGGAATACACGTTGTATTTCGTATTCACATTACGGTGAAAGTCGTCTAAATAAGCCTAACATCACGTCTCGGTGAATCTCTCCATATCATGATTGGTCGGTGGTTAATATTTAAGAGTTCACAGATGTTAAGATGTCCCTGTCGAATGTAAAACGAAACTAATGCACAACCATGTATTATTTAATATTTATTATTAGGGGCGAAGCTCCTTAAGGCGTAGGCTTGTCTGCCGTAGTTGTCTGGCGGAGCCACCCCTAGTACGCCAAGTGTTCACTAGATGTCGTATGTGCAGTGAAATACAAGACGATGACGATAAAGAACATTACGGGATTCTATGTAGTGGGACTGCTAGAAGAATTAGAAGACGACGACGTCCATTATTCTTGGGTTTGTTCAACATGTTCTTGTGCTGTGCTGTCAAAGCTCGTGTTTTATCCTGTTCGCGTTGTACCGCGACACCGGTGCCCTACCGTACTGTCGCCCGTTACCACCCCCGCACATCGTTTCAGCCGTCGCCTGCTAGGCCTTTCTCCGGAAGGAACCGTTTGTGCTGGTGGGTGACTTTAACGTTCACATCTGTAGGGGTTCTGTTCTACTACCACTACTACTGCTAGCAGCGGCATCGCCGCTAGCAACCCCCTGTCGTGGATTCGAGCACTCGACGAGCAGAGAATGAGGTCCTCGGGTCCACGCGCTCGCTATCTCAGCCATGCATCGCCGTGTTGCCGCGCGCGTCAGCCCGCAGCCCGTCTCGAAGCGGGACAGCACGAACCGCCGCACGCGGCCAAAGAGGAGAACATTAGGCGCAACTCTCCGTGCATGGTGATTTAATAAACGTTAAAATAATGCGAACAATAACAAGGCCGGATTAGTCTAATTAAATGTAAACAAAGGTTAACAATAACGATTGAACAACACGCACACACACACGAACGCAATTAAAGGACAGTAACAATTAACAACACGCGAACACACAATAAAACACAAAGAACACGAAAACCATGCAAGGGAGGAACCGCCTAATCCCCGGCCAGCGTACCCGCGACCGCGCCCCAAGAAAAGGAAAATAGAAAGAAAAGAACATACAGAGATGGACGACGGTCGCAGGCCGCTGCCGGGGTCGCTGGGGCCCGGAACGACGCGAGGCGCCGTCCGGACGGTTCCAAAAGTACGTCCGCACCGCTCCGGGTCCCCGCGAGTTCTCTCCAGGCATCTCCAAAATCCGAACGCGCGAAATGTCACAAATTACTGCTGTCCAATGGCAGCCTAGTTAAAGCCACATGGAGCGAAGCGGGCGGCCCCTCGCAGTGATCGGCCGCCGCTCTGTCCAGCTGGGAGAGGGGGATGCGGGGGCATTCCTAGGAAAAGATGGCGTCGCGCGGGTCGCCCTTTACCCGTCCCCACACATCACAGAAAACAGTTGGCTCATACAACACATGGCATCGCGATATGGTCTCAGGTGCATATCGTTCGGCGACGTGCAACCCACAACCATCCGAGGAACCTGTATCGATCTCATCCTTGCAAACTTCTAATTACGACGAATCCAAGAACAATTATCCCTCCACTTCACTGATCATAAAATTGTCATAATGAAGCGGGAACGGAAGCCACGTCTAGCTGCCATTTAAGAATGAAATAAACAATTTCTTGTATATATATACACAACGTGTTCGTCACGTCTTTCATGATGTACTGGGCAAGATTCACGGAAGATTCACGGTTTTACCGATGAACATCCGGAGCTTCGCCCACTCATCATCATTCACTCCGTGGATATGCTGTGACTTTTTTTATCTTATTTAGAAACGCTGCAGGCTATAGAAAGGTCCAGGCCGGAGGGGAAAGGTATAGGCAAAGATATGGTAGAACAAACTGAAAATTTCTAGAAAATATAATAGTAGACGAGTAAAGCACTCAAATAATGCATAAAGATGACAAAAATACAAATCAAACAGTGTTTCGTAAGTACCGTTGCCGAGCACTGAAGGATTTAGGTCGTTGAAAGAGGGTACATACCATGGCGGAAAAGGTGGAGAACGAAACGAGCGCTGACTAGCAACTGAAACTTTGTTCAACAAGACAGTATATATATATATATATATATATATATATATATATATATATATATATATATATATATATATATATATATATATATGTGCGGAAATTGAAGTTCGTATGGATCCGGTGAATTATAAAGGCAGGACCATCGACTCACGGTGAAGAAATCTGACGAAGACCAGACCCTGGTCGAAACGTCAAATAAAGTTACTTTTTCACCGTGAGTCGATCGTCCTGCCTATATATATATATATATATATATATATATATATATATATATATATATATATATATATATATATATATATATACAGCAGAACAGCACGTGATGCAAAATGGGAGTATCAAGTCAAGCAATGGTGCATATACGCAACCAGACTTCGACAAATTCTACCCTCGGTGGCCTCCAAAAAGCCCGATATTTTTGTCTAAGAGATTAAGTGAACATTGGCTGACGCAATCCTTTACCGCTTATTTATACGAAAGGCTTTTACAGTTTCCCTGATGGTGCGACTATTATGCCTGAATAACACACTCACGTTAGTAAAGATTGGATAACGTTCGCACTTCTTGCAATGGCTAGCCAAATGAGCATTCTTGTTTTTCTTTACTGCTAACCTGTGCTCATTCAATCTCGTGTTCGGGATCAGGCCGGTTTGGGCGACGTAAAATGCATTGCATAACAAAGGATTATCATATACTACATCGTGGCACTGGGAATGAAACTATAATTAGTGGGAATATACTACAATTAGTGACACTGGGAATGAAACAATTATCTTCTTAATGCTTAATCCCATACCCCCTCCTTGTTTTTTGTTATTTAAGCCCTCAAATTTCTTTTGCACAGCTGCACATATAGGGGCAGTCTTAACGGGCGCAGGAAATGCAACCTTAACCACAAAATGTCCTGCTACATTCTTAAGACCGCGAGACACCTATAAACTTAAGGAATCGGGGAACTTTCTATCTGTCTTCACTGTCTATATTATTCTCTTCCGTTTGAGACTTCACCAATTTTATGAGTTTATTGGTGGTCATCTTACGGATAGAATCAGAATAACTTGCTGTTCATGATCTGTTAACGTGATCTAAAGAACTCTCTGTAATGAAGGAAAAACTAACAGCGAGATCACAAGCTCAGCGATCACCTCTTTCGTTGAGGTAGTACAGCAGCAGCAGCTACAACAGCAACAGCCCTCGCCATTCCATGGTGTGTCGCAGGTGTCGCACGCCATAGTCCCGACTCAGCGGCCCGTCGCAGGCATGGCCCCCATCTCTGCAAATCTATGGCGAACGCACAACAATCTGCCGATCTATTTTGCATGCCGCGGCGTTGGCCCGGTACTGCCATCGTCTCTTGCCAGGATACACAGACGTCCACGCGCTCGTTATGAGAGTCCGTATCCTCAGCCAAACACGTCGTCACGTGACTATCCGCAATCTGCGTCTTTGTGGTGGGAGATGTCCGCGCCTGTGGTGTTTGGTGCTGTGGCGAAGACGCAGTGAAAAGAGCGGCCACGAAGTTGTGTCGGTTGACCACGCGAGTCGACGAGATGACGACGAAAGGTGCGGCGCATGGCCGCTAGGAGAAGAGAAAGAGACGGAGCGTGCACGTGAGGCGCCAGGTAGGGGGAAGCGAGGCGGCGTTCCACCAGCGCGGACGTGGCACGGGAGCTCTCCGCCAGAACCACGGTCGAGGCGTAGTCCCGAGTGCCTGGCGGGCGCCAAGAGTCGGAGTGTATGGCTCCGCTTCGCACCGAGCTCCTGACGTCGTCCCGTTCCCACGCCTCACGAGCAGCTCGAACCTAGGACCGCACCGTCGGGTGTAGGCCCAAGTGCTGCCCTTCGCCGAACGAGCACATGGCGAGGAGGTCCACGACTCTGCGCGTCTTTGATCCGTCTACTTCTTCCTGGAGGACCTAGGAGAAACAGCACCGTCGGGTGTAGGCCCGAGTGCTCTTCCGTCTCCAGTCAAGAGCGGGAGTGTGTGAGGCTTCCCGTGACTCCGGTGCTCGTTGACTGCGCACCTGGCCGGCATCACACAGACGCTATTGTCGACGCAGCTCCATTCGCCGATGAAGTACAGCGACGACCCCCTGCCCACTACGACGCTTCCTCTACTCGGACTTCTCCCGCGCCAGTCGACAGCATCGGTGAGACTCTTTCGAACTGTGACTTTGCTCGCATGTTTCTTTGTGTTTTCTTGTCCGTGTGCTCTGAAGTCTTGCCTTTTCTTTTTCGTGAAGTTTGTTCGTCTATGTCGTTGTTTGTTATTGGTTTTATCATAAATTCTTCACAGAAAGCAGCCTCGCCGTATTGTTGAACGCGTTGCCGTCGGCAGACGCAACGTGCGTTCTCACTTAATTCCAAAGAATCCCATCACAGTCTCGTCGTTCGCCATCACCCCGTCGCCGTTCCTTGTCGCCCATGCGTCGTCGATAGAAAATGAGGGAAACTAGCCGCTGCAGTTCGTAAGACAAAAACTGCGCTGTCGAAATTCTCATATCCTCGGACTTTGCCGTCAAATATTGTCGAAGTTTTGTAGAAGGCATCTGTGCATATGCTCTTGTTGATACTGGTGCTGCCGTTTCCGTATAGACGCCAAACTTTGCCGCAAGCTTCGAGAAGTGGCCACGCCTCTTGATATGATGTCCTTACGTACAGCGAGTGGACACACCGTGTTCAGCCCCTAGCCGCCTGCATTGTTCGACTCATCATCGCCCAGGATCGCTACATTGTTGACTTTTTGACCTTTCATCCTCTTCGTGCGACATCATACTTGGCTGGGCCTTTCTGTCGCGTAGTCAGGCCGTTATCGATAGTGCCAGATCTGGAGTTGAGCTTTCTCCGTTGTATGACGAGTCCAACAACAGCAATTATCCAGCCGCATACAAAGTAATCGTCACAGAAGACACAGAAATTCTGCCGACAACAGCTGCTTTGTTCCACGTGTATTGCAACAACATGCATGAAGACACTGCATTATTTGAGCCATCAAGCCTCCTTCGAAGTCGGAAACCACTCCTACTGCCACATTCGACCCCCTCTGTTTCGAAGAGAACCATCAATCCTCTTTCGTATATAGTCCAACTGCTTAAATGTGAATCCCTCGGATTCGTGCAACCCATTGGCATCGACGAAATTTATGCTGTGCAGCAGGATTCGTCACGAAGCGACCTCGAAGCCATCAGTGTTCTCTCCCCTTCTGATACTCCCCCTGCCGGCCTGTTCGATTCGTCGATCGCTGATGGAATGTCGCCATCTGAACGCTCTGAACTTCTCCATCTGTTGTACCAGTTCCGCGACTCTTTCGTTCTAGCCAAACCTGCCCTTGGCCGAACTTCTGCCATGGTTCACCACATCGACACCGGCTCCCATTCGCCAGTGTGACAACGAGCATACCGTGTCTCTACCGCAGAACGTCAAGTTATTACCGAACAGGTTGGTGATATGTTCAAACGCGACATCATCCGCCCTTCACAGAGTCCGTGGGCACGACCTGTGATTCTCGTTAGAAAAAAAATGGATCGATCCGCTTCAGCGTGGATTACCGGCGCCTAAACAAGGTCACTCGGAAAGACGTGCACCCTTTGCCCAGATTCGCCAATGCGATTGATTACTTACAAGGTGCCGAGTTTTTTTCATTGCTAGATTTGTGTTAGGGGTATTTGCAGGTGCCCTTAGCAGATGCTGACCGTCCAAAGACAGCCTTTGTCACGCCTGACGTTTTATATGAGTTTAATGTCATGCCGTTCGGCATCTCCAATGCTCCTGCCACCTTCGAGCGAAAGATGGACTCTGTTGTACGGAGTTTGAAGTGCCAGATATGCCTCCGCCACCTATACGATATTGCGGTCTTCGCGGCAGATTTCGCAGCGCATCTTGAACTTCTGATACAAGTCCTGACGTGTCTGAAGAATGCTCAGCTCCAACTTAATCTGAAGAAGTGCCGCTTCGCTGCACGACAGCTTTCAATTCTTAGTCATGTCGTATCCAAGGACGGCATACTTCCAGACCCGGCTAAACTACGGGCTGTCGCCGACTTCTCCAAACCCACGACTGTAAAGCAGCTACGGAGCTTCGTAGGGCTATGCTCATACTTTCGCCGCTTTGTGCCTCGACTACTGCGCCTTTGACCAAGTTATTGAGTAGCACCACCGATACCTCCTCATGTTCTTCTGAGTGCGACCAAGCATTCTCCACCTTTCGCCGTCTCCTGACATCACCTCCAATACTGCGCCACTACGATCCTACGGCCCCGAATGATGTTCACACCGACGCCAGCGGTGTCGGCGTGGGTGCTGTTCTCGCACAACGAAAGCCTAGGTTCCCAGAGTACGTGGTCGCATACGCCAGCAGAACGCTCGCAAAGGCGGAGTTAGAGTCACCGAGAAGGAATGTTTGGCAATAGTTTTGGGTCGCTTCTCATGTTCCTCCCATACTTATACGGCCGCACGTTTGATGTGGTTACAGACCACCATGCATTATGATGGTTGTCTTTGCTGAAGGATCCCTCAGGTCACCTGACCCGCTGGGCTCTGCGACTTCAAGATCTTGACTTCCGCGTTGTATCCGCGTTGATATACGCGTTGGAATGGTCATATATTAGAGCAGGATGAGACACAAAAATTTGTGGGTGTGTGGTTCCAGGAAGATTTATGTCGAAATGAGCATATAGTAAGGTTAACGGCTGATTTAAGTAAGAACATTGGATGCCTGTACAAATTAAATTCTTTAATACCACTGTGGCTTAAAAACACGCTCTATTATACTCTTATTGCTGCTTATGTGGGTATCTTATTGCTGCTTGTGTGGGTGACTACAACGTTCATGAATTATTCTAAACTGTTTGTTTTGCAAAAAAGGGTCGTGAGAATCTTTGAAGATTTTCATGCTCTTATACGTGAATTGCGTACAGAACCGTTGTTTTTGAAGACCTTATGATAAAAATTTCAAACTCTTCCAGTATATACAACGCAATAGGCTTTTTTGTTTGCAGGATGCTCGGGTTTGTCGGTACCCTTTTCGTACATGCACAAGAAGAACTCCAAACATGAGAACTACTTATGGACGGCTACATACTACATTTCAGGTACCTACTCCGTTAAATAAAATCAACGGCCGACATAGAAAGTGGTATTTCCAAAAAAAAATTCTCAGGAGGTTTCTTATTAATAGTAACATTGAAATTTCTTGATTATTTCTAGGTGTTCCTATTTGTCTATATATTTTAGCGTGTGTCCCCTATTGCAAAAACCAGCACCTCCAGTGCATTTCCAGTACGTTTTCCGCACTGGGAGCACTGGAAACGCGCTGGGAACGATGATATTTCACTGGGCCGTACACACTGGGACGCTGGCAGCGCTGGCTTGCACTGGTGTGCGCCGGCGTTGTACTGGGGCAAGCTGGCATAGCTGGAATGTCACTAGTACCAGTGAGCGGCTCGCTGGAAAGCGCTGTACACTGGAAGGCTGCGCACTGGCACGAGTGCGGAATACACTGGAAGCAGCCCAGAGACGCTGGCGCTGGTTTCACAGGCGCGCGCTCTGCACTGGGCCAGTATTAGTTGATTTCACTAGGTGTGAGGACTCTTGGAACATTTGCGGTTTGGCCGTACTTTATCGCTGCGAGCTACAGTGTGCAGCAATGCGGCGTACGGCGTGCGCGCGCAGTAAGCGCTAGCAGCTGTGAATGTTTACGTTTGTGCATTTTCCCCGCACTTTGCTCAGACACGCAATGTCACGTCTATGAGCCACTCTGGTAATAGTTCAGCTGTACTGTTCACTTGTGTGGAGGAGTCGGTGCAAACAACAGCAAAATTTTACATCGCCGCGAAATTGAATGACGCTCTCAAAGCGTCGATCCCAACTAAAAAAAAAACAACAACACCGATCACCACCACGCTGCAAATGCACCTCTGGCGATTGCTGAACCTTCAAATACTTTAGATGCGACAAAAATAATCATATCAGAAAGCTTCTTGAGATAATATACAATAATTTTAGCTTTCTCAAGCCGCCGAGGCCCGATCGGTCTGTCCCAGTATGCTCCCAGTGAACCTTGTGCATAGCGTACCCGCCGAGTCCGTCTACAGGCGAACGGCACTGCAAGCCTTAAGAATACGCTATTACGACGAATCAAAATTACTGCTTAGTACAGCCTTGGCATCAGTTAACCTGAACAGATGATTTTTATTTCTTCGCGGTGCTTGAAGATGAAGCGGTGAGCATCGAAGCGACGCACTTTGAACAAGCACATATATGCCACGGAAAGTTGCTGCCGCACTCTTTTCTGACTCAAATGCAATCACACATATTTGTCGATCAGTAGGGCTTAGTGAACAAAGATGATGAGAGGTTTCCCACTGCACTGCGCTTCCTTTTTGCGAAGCGATTGACAGAATTATGAGCTTCGATGAACCTGGCTATGTCAGACACTGGTACTGCTGCTGTCCTAAAATATCAACGTTTGAGAGAGAAAACTGCTAAATGCCACTTGAAGTACACGTTCAATTATCGAGTGGCATTATAGTCTACACAAAACGCATCTAAATACACGTCGACTATTCGTAAGAGCAAGAAAAGGCTATCGAGTTCAAGCCGTAACAGCCGATAGTCCCTGCCCGTCGGTCTAGTTATATTTTGTCGGTATTAGATATGAATTGTATGATATACTGACTGCTGTCGCCATTACTCGAATGTCATGCGTGATCGGCGGCTTGTTTCATTTGTCTGACAAAGGTGTGGGGGCTTAATTGCGCATAAAAAGCGCGTTGGTCTTGTGTGTACCACTGCAAACGACAAGTCTGACGGCAGGTCACACCGCTGACTAGCCTGTTTACGGGCATTCTAGCGTGTTCTGGCATGGCGCAGTGGAAGTGCGCTGGGTTGGCAGTGCAGAGGTACCGCGTTCGAATCTTGGTCGTGTAGGCTATTTTTTTTTTCAGTGCTTTCTTTTTTTTTGTTAAAATGCGTCCTTTCGCTTTTTTATATTTGTGTATTATTTAGCATGCATGGCAGGGAAGCACCACGTTTATGTCCTCTAAAGCGGTTTTGCGTGCCAGTAACCCGCGCCTCCCAGTATCCCGTGGCAAGCCAGCGTGGCAGTATACAGCGTCACACTGGGCCCATAATCCGGCATGGCGCTGGACGCTGGCTCCCAGTGGCGCTGGGTTTTCCAACAGGGTCAGTACCGAATTATACTATATGCTTTGTTGCATCCCTAACCGTACCTTCTGTTTCATTTTTTTGGTTTTTTTGCATACTTCGTGCATATGGCTACTCATGTGAAACACAACTCTTTGAGCTTACCAAACTGATGTTATCTATCTCGACTTGTCAAAGGCGTTCGATCGGGTCGCCCATCGTCGTCTAATGGCTAAACATGCTTGCCTCAACCTTGATCCGCATGTGCTATCCTGGATTGAATGCTTTCTCACAAACCGCTCACTACACACTGTCATCGACAACACTCAATCAAGTAGCTCTGTCCTATCAGGTGTACCGCAAGGCTCAGTGCTCGGACCTCTCCTGTTCCTGATCTTTATAAACGACATCCCTGCCAACATTTCTTCGTCCATTCGGCTATTTGCTGATGACTGCGTTCTTTATCGGCACATATCCTCCACCAGTGACCAGCTTATCCTCCAGGATAACTTAAACAAAATTGTAAACTGGTGTTCTGATTGGCTTATGTCCCTCAACGTTTCTAAATGTAAGTACATGTGTGTTAGCCGCAAGCACACAACCCTGCATTTCCAGTACTCCCTCAAATGTCGACTCTTACCGTTAGTTCGGAGGTACAACCACTGATCAACTCACGTGGACTGGGCACATAACAAACCTTATAAAAGACTGCTCCAAATCACTTGGCCTCCTGAAACGATCACTTTTTCTGTCCCCAACTCCTGTCCGCAAACTCGTTTACGAAACGTTCATTCGGACTAAACTTGAGTACCTCATCAATTTGGAACCCTCACCAGAAATTTCTTATTAACTCACTCGAGGCAGTGCAGAATCGTGCGGTACGTTTTATTGCTTCAAACTATGACTGGCATTCTAGTATCACCTCCATCAAATCGTCCTTATGCATACCTAGTCTATCTCATCGCCGTAAGATTTCACAACTTTCCCTTTTCCACAAACTGTATTTAAGTTCCCTCACCTCAGAGACACTATTTTGCCTCCTCCCTACCGCACCTCAAGCCGTCTGTTTAATAACCTCAGTGTTCCACGCTTACATGGCACCACTAAAGCATTCAGGAAATCCTTCTTGCCAACTGCTATGGAACGCGCTGCCCGAACATATAGTAAATGAACAAGATTGCAATAAATTTAGGCACTTACTTTCATGTTTTTTAAACCCGTGATCTGCCACCTTCACACTGTTACTTCATGTACTGTGCATTTGTAACTGCATTTTTATCACTTGTCCTATTTGTTGCACTGTATTTATTTCGCTTTTGCAATTCAAATCATGTATGCTGTATTTTGAAAACTTTTTTTTATCGTTGTATAATGACCATGCCTTTGTACTGATGCTTTTGTCCCCCCCCTTATGTAATACCCTGAAAAGGGCCCTTAAGTTTGAAGAAATGAAATGAAATGTCTTCGTTTGCTTTGTCTGGGAGTGACGATCAATCACATCCAGTTTATTGTTTCAATGTATTAATGTTTCAACGTGTTTCAATATTACAAGTGCGGCACTATGTATCTATGTGTTTGCATCTAATCATTCTTCTGTATTTTATGCTTGCTCTGTAAACGTAACTTTGTTTTCTTTGTTTAGTTCTAGTACGTATTATGGCCTGCGTGCCGTACTGTATTGAAGGAAAGGCCTTTGTCTGGCTACAAGCCTTTTGAATCTGCTCCATTTTCTGTCCTTTGTGCAGAAAGGAACGAATGAATGAATGAATACTGTTCGGGCCATGTAGATGCTGATGCACTGCCGCGGTCACCACTGCCCACGGACACAACGCCAATATCCACTATAGACCACGCGTTGTCAACTCTTGACGTCGACACCGTCTCCACTGCATAGCGTAACGACCCTTCTGGACGTTTTTTCCGAGGCACCTACTCGTCCTCTCACTCGAACGCTGCGACGCAAGCTTCGCACTTCAGCATTCGAGATGGCCTATTGTATCGGCGCAACTACTGCCCAGATGGTCGGAAGTCACTCGTAGTTATTCCTCGAACGCTCCGCTCTACAATCTGCGCGTCCTTTCACTCCGACCCGCAATGCACCCACGCTGGTGTCTTCAAAAGCCATGAACGCCTACGAAAAAGGTACTACTGGCGCGGAATGTTTCGTTTTGTGCGCAAGTTCATTCGCGGCCGCCACGACTGTCAGATACGAAAACGGCCACCGCATCTCGCTGCAGGTTCATTACAAACACTTCCGTGCCCAGACCACTCATTCGACCGCCTGAGAATTGACCTTTACGGACCGCTGGCATTGACCATAGCGGGCGACCGATGGGCTATCATTGCGGACGACCACCTCACGTGGTACTCCGAAACTGCTGCCCTTCCCACGGTTACAGCACGTCCCCTCTTTCATCCTCAATAGTTTCGTGCTTCGGCAGGGCCCTCGTCGAGAACTCCTCAGTGACCGTCGCCGCGTATTTCCTTTTGAGGTAATTCAAGCACTTCTCCACCAGTGCCGTATTGTGCACCGAACCAGTACTGCCTACCCCTCTGAGACCGATGGTCTGACTGAACGGTTTACTCTGGGCGACATGCTTGCGACACATGTTGCATTTGATCAAACTGGGACCTGGTCCCTCTATTCGCAACATACGCGTATGATACCGCTACGCAGGTCAAAAGGATCGACTGGTTGGCTGGTTGCTAACGGATAACTTTCAAGTAATAGCGCACAGCAAACACGGACGAAGAGAACGAGACGGCATACAGCGCTACCAGCAGCTCAGTGAGTTTTATTTCGCGTGGTCACATATATACATATGCACACTGCGCAAAGTAAAATCGGAGGGAAGGGGACACACACACGACCCAAGTGACCCGACAATCACGAAGGCGGCTCACGCTACAAGAACAGCGTTTTTTGTCTTTGGTAAACATAGTGATGCACGACTAACAGCTTCTCTCTGTTTCAATAAAGCTTCAATAAAGCTTTGCATGCTTCAATAAAGCTTTGCATCCACAGCGCGCGCAATAGGTACCCTGACACTGTTGAGTTCTGAACGTTGTTGCGGTGCTCACGCAGGCGATCGACGATGCGCCTCCCCGTTCGACCTACGTACTGTTTTCCACATGTTAGTGGAATATAGCGCCCCTTCCTCGCAGGAAAGAAATTGTTCGGGACGGTGCATCGTGTCACAACCTCGACGATCACGCGCATCCCCATTCACCCTGGCGCAGAAGCTCAAAAATTTTCCTCACAACTAATTTTAATGACATCTTGAAATTTTTAAACGACTATGCCAGTAGCAGCTTCACCACATTTTCTTTGGACATTAAGGATCTGTTTTATTCTATTCAGCGAAGTGAAATTCTACAGTGGGTGGAAATGCAAGTGACATTCACGGTGCAGTCAAATGCCAAAATGAAGCGGGTATTGCCATTGACACATTCTTGACATTGCTAAGCTTTTATCTCTCTTCTACGTTCACATCCTGGGGGGACTTTCCACAGCGCCGTGCATCGCATCTCGTTTGAGCGACTTATTCCTGGCCCATAAAGATCGTTTAGAGTGTTCTCGTTTGGACGGACTAGGCGTAGTAAGAATTTTCCGGTACGTCGATGACTACCTAGTTTTATCGGAACGAAATAGATACCCGAGTGGCGATGAGACAACTGCTGCTCGCTCAGTTCATAATGAATGCCTCAGCCCTCTCGTTTTAACATTTGAAGCACCCGTTAACGAATCCAGCAGGTTTTAAGATATCGCCCTCATTTTTGCCAGCAAGCAGGTATGCTGGTGTTTCGAGTCGAGAGGCAAAAATCCCTTGTTCCCATACTCATCCGCAATTATAAGTAAGTAGAACGAAGCATCACAAACTTGTGTTTCAAAAACGCAATCTTGAGCACATGCCAGGATTTGGTTAATGCCAGGATTTGGTTAAGTTTTCACGATCATGTGGCACGTGTGGTCGACGCGGGCTACCTGACGCATGTGTTGACCGCTGCAGCAGGTAGCATGCTAAGTAATGCGAAGACGAACGTAAAGCCTCCATGACACTTGAAAGGAACAGGATTGTGTCTTTTGCCCTATATGCACACTGTTAGCCGTAATCTGAAAAAAGGGCAAGGCCTGCGCGGAACCGCAAGGACAGTGACAGCGTAAGCTGGAGGAGCGACCTTCCTTGAGGCCCTCTCAAACACTTGCAAGTAGATGTGGTAGGTACGCCTGCGCCATAACTCTTACCATTTCGCCAAGTAGGGAAGTACCCACTACGCAATAATTACGGTGGTATTGTAACGTGCAAATCTGTATAACTGCGCATCTTAGAGAGTCTCTTGGCGTCCTTTCCCCAGGAACTAGCCGAACTCTCTGCGCGGCGTCGACGGCGAGCTGCTGTTTGGGCAGAGCTGCCTGTTGCACCCGATGGTGCTTTGCTGCAGCCGCGCGCGTAGCTCTGCGATTCGCTTATTCAGCAGCGGTCCGCACCTTACGAGGAAGCGCCGTCATGTGTATCGAAGAGCCAAGTGATGTTGCTGGCGGGGCTGCATACGTCGCGTGCCGCGATATGCATGGCACGATGAAAGAAAACTGCTTCAAAGGGCAGCGCTTCGTAATAATGATGACGGAAAGGTTGAAGAAGATTGTTTCATAATGCCAATGTTGATGATGCCTCTGTAATGGGTTCAGAGCTATAAACCATGTAGCCCAGTGTCCTTTCAAATGATTTCTCGAACTCGTTATGCAATCCACTTACCCCGACGTGTAGTGGCGTATTCTGCAACGTAACTCGGCAGACGTTATACCTGTTTAGGTATTTTAGCGAAGATTTTTCAAACGTGGCTGAGTGGTAGAATGCTCGACTGCCACGCAGCAGGTGTGGGTTAGAATCCACGCAGATGACGTGGTTTCAATCCTCCTCGGTGCTATTTTTTTTTCTCAAATTTGGGCGATATCGGTTACGGACACCGGCGGCGGCGGTGGCGGGAGACAACTATGGCACCAAAAAAAAAACGGCCCTTGTGATCTCATAACACCTTACGCTGTAAAAAACTTACAGCATATCCACGGAGTGAATGATGATGAGTGGGCGAAGCTCGGGAGGTTCATCGTAGATCGTGCCGAGTTCCGGATTAATTTAGTAAACGCGCACGCTACCAATCCTCATGGTTCAACTATGCACAAGTGAAATCTCCCACCGGCACTTCATCGCAAGTCAAGATCCAGTGCCTATATATATATATATATATATATATATATATATATATATATATATATATATATATATGGGTTGCTGGTGAACGCTTCTCCAACGCGAGCAGTCGGTATTTCTCAATCAAGAAACTCGCTGGAGACGCTGCCTGCTCCAACGTTGTCTCTCGCGGGTGAGGGCGCGTTCTCCTTCTTTGCGAGCTCGTAGCGTTCCTCTAAGAAAGAGCGTTTCCATTGCCAATGCGCGCCTTTCGCTCTCTCTCTGTCTCTGTCTCTCTCTCACAAGACAGCAGAGGCACGCGCCGGGAGAGAGAGAGTGAGAGGCACGCGGGTTACGCCTGACGACTGACGCGTGACAAGGTTAGACTAAGAGGAGCTTCGCCCCTAAAAAGAAATTTCAAAACGAGCAGGGGTGCAGATAGTGTTATCCGCACCGCTGAAATTGTCGAGCTTGTACGCCAGGGTGAATGGCGTGATCCTCCAGGTTGCGACAACATGCACCGGACAATTTGTTTCCTTCGTGGAAGGGATGGTACATTCCAACCACCGACACGTAGGTCAGAGGGGAGGTGGATCAATGATCGCCTACGTGAGCACCGCACCAACGTTGAGAATTTTACAGTGTCAAGGCACCTTCCTGCGCATTGCGCGCGCTGTGGATACAAACCTTTCTATGCGCGGTCACTTGGCAAACCCCGTGATCAGCTTACTAGAGATATAACAGAAGCGGTAGAAATTAAACAGAGAGAAGCTGTTAGTCATGCATCAGTATGTTTTTCAAAGAAAGAAATGCTGTTTTTGTAGCGTCAGCCGCCTACTTGATTGCCGGGTCACTTGGGTCGTGTTTGTGTCCCCTTCCCTGCGATTTTATTTTGCGCAGTGTGCATATGTATATATGTGACCACACTCACTGAGCTGCTCGTAGCGCTGTGTGCCGTGTCGTTCTCCGTCCGTGTTTGCTGTGCGCTATCACTTGAAATCTACGCCGGTCCCAACCGGGTTTTTTCCATTCTTCCTAGTGTACGGTCGACAGCCGTCGCACACTATCGACACATCGCTGCCTTATGAACCAGATGCTTCCGAGTGCACACCCGTGTCAGAAGCCGCCCGTTACGCTGAAAAATGTCAATTGGCCAAGTGGTTTCCACGGCCGACCAACAACGCCAGTAGAATGCCCGTGATGACCATCACCCTCCTTACGCGACGTTCGCTCCTGGAGCGCTTGTGTGGCTGCATGTACCACCCTGCGCTTCGGATTGTCATCCAAACTACTCTCAAAATATCATTGTCCCGTCTGCGTATTCGAGCGCACATCCCCCGTGAATTACGTCATTGAACCTCTTACGCCGCCATGCGACCGCCACTAAGATCGCAAGAATGGCTTCACCTTTCTCGACGGAGGCCGTTGTAATGAAGGAAGGAGAACGAAGACATCCTGAGGTTAGTGATCGTCATCACGAGTTAAAGCACGAGACTTGCGTTCGAGGGACATTATCTTGAACCCCCTGGGTACTTTTCGAACTACCGCCTGCTTGCCCAATAAACCTCTTCACATTTCGAACATTCTTTCTCGACACGAGCTTGTCAGAGCAGCCCGCAAACAAGCGAAAGCAACACAATTCTTGATAAGCTTAGAGTGGCCAGACCCGTAATCAAGCAGAGCCTTCCCTGTCCTAGGATTATAACGGAAACGCATATGATTACCTCCAAACTTCAATTGCAAATCCGGAAATTATAGTTTCTTCTCACAAGGGAATTCCACAGTGAATTTTGGCCAATAGTAATAACCACCATCATCATCAGCAGCAGCAGCCTATTGTTAAGTCCACTGCAGGACGAAGGCCTCTCCCAGCAATTTCCAATTGGCCCTAGTCTAATTTGGTTCTACTTTATGCCCGCGAAGTTCTCTATTTCATCACTCCATCCAACCTTTTGTCTACCTCCGTTACGCTTTCCTTCTCTTGTTATCCATTCCGTCGCTCTTTATGTCCATCGGTTATCTGCCCTCCGCATGATATACCCAGCCCAGGTCCAGTTTTTTCTTTTAATTGATATGAGAATATCGGCTACTACTGTCAATTATCTGTTACACCCCGCTCGTTTTGTTATCTCTTAGCCTTACACCCCTTTTTCTCTCCAGTGCATGCTGCGTCCAGGCTCCCCCCTCTGCCGAGGGAGCACTACAGGATCATAGTTAGGCCCAGGGGAGGTCTAAATGTGAAGAATGTGAGTCAAATCAAGGTGGCCCATGCTCTCGCGTCGGCGGCACGGCTTGCTCCGGCCGAGATCGCCAACGATATTGTGTGTCCTAACGTCATGCAAAACATTTTGGTCGTGAGTATGCCGGCGGAGAAGAATGCACGGGCATACTCGAGGGTAGAATTGATCTCAGTTGGAGTGGCAAACTACGAGGTCAGCTCCTACTTGGGAGCGCCGGACAACACATGTAAGGGGGTCGTCAAGGGCGTCGCCCTCGACTTCAACGCAGAAGAGCTCACAGGCATGATTGTACACCCTAGGAATCCGGAGGCCCTGGAGGTCAAGCACATCAAGAACACCACTACGGTCGTCGTTCTCTTTGGTGGCCTAACAGTACCCAATTACTTTGTGTGTGGACCAAGCATGCTTCGCTACAAGCTCTGCCGCAGACAAACGGACGTACCCTACGCCTGCGGCATACTGGGACACCGGGCTGATGTTTCTCCGACACCCGAAAACACGATCTGCAGGGGGTGAGGCATTGCATCCCCGGCTGACGACCACGTTTGTACGCCAGAATGCGCCCTGTGTGGGGGCCCTCACCCCACGGCGGACAGGTCATGTAAGCAGCGATTTCACATGCTGTATGTCATTCGCAGAAGAAGGAGGGAGCGCCAGCGAGTCAAGCCACCTGCCCAGAGCCCAGACCGATCCCAGAGCAGGTCTCCTTCGAGGGGAGGCTCCGAGACGCCACACTACCGTTCCAGGACACGCTCGCTCTCCAGGGGACGTTCCAGCTCCAGTGGGCCACCAGCTGTGCGCATCGAGGAGCCACCTGCGGCCGGGCAGACCGAGTGGGCCGATCGAATCAAGGGAACTACGCCAATGGTAAGGAGGGCTTCATCACCACCGCCAGAGCAGCTGGCGCTTCGCTCAGGAACGCTTTGCTCAGGAACGCTTTACAGCAGCTGAGGGCTGAGATAGACGAAATGAAGAGGGCTGGACAGGAACAACCGGTTCAGCACCCTCTGCTACCTGTAACCCAGAGTCGAAACGCCCACAGGAACACTCATGGAAATACCTAACGAGACGCCTGCGCCCCGGCGTTCCGCCAAGAAGAGAGTGCTGTCTAAACCCATACTAGACGAGGGCCTCGAAGAGCTCAGAGCAGAGTTAAGAGGATTCCAGTCCGAATTGAGGGACGTGTTCAAATACCTCAGCAAAGCGGTCTCTGCTATGAACGCGAGAGTCGATTCGGTCGAATCTAAAATAACAATCACGGATCAGCTGTCCGGATCAGCCGTACGAAACACATCTCCATCGGCAGCTAGGCGTCCCACAATTCTGCGCAGCTGGCATCTGCGCATGGCGTTTAGGATGACAGCATAATCGATGGTCGGAACGGTGGCGGGTCAATATAGTAAAGCAGTTGTTTGGCAGTGGAACTGTTGTGGCTCCCAACGTAAAGAGGCAGTCCTGCAGCAGTTTGTCAGATCCCATCCTTAGAGACCTCACGTCATTTTACTACAGGAGACACTGACTGACTCATTCTCTCTTTCGGGATACGAATCTCATTCGGTATACACACAGAGCAAAAGAGGGATTTGTGCACTAGTCTCGAAAAAGTTCCCCTTCGTGGTAGACAGTTCAATTATGGATCACAGTAAAACGGAGCACTCGCTAATCGAGCTCATTCCTAGTGGCCAGCTCAGGGGTAGCCTTTTCATTCTTCTCATTTAGAGCTCCCCGCGAGATATGAAGCAGCGTTTCACGTCTCTCATTTCAAAGGCGGTACGCAAGGCGGCAGGGTCCCCGCTTGTAGTGGCTGGTGGCTTCAATGGTCCGCATCAGGAATGGGGATACCACCGCGTTACGGCCAAGAAGGCGCACCTCTGGCGAGCGGCAACCGACTACGGTCTAACCCTGGTCACACACCCGTCCTTTTCAACTAGGATGGGAAACTCTTGCACCAGGGACACCACGCCGTACGTTACTTTCGTGGCTCACGTCGGGGCCACCGCGTGGTGCAATCTTAGTGAAAGCTTCGGCAGCGATCACTGTGTGCTGGCCACGTCATTGGGGGTGCGTAAGAGATCGCTGAAGAAGTTTACGATTACCGAGAGAGGTCTTTTCCGTAAAATAAGGGAGGATAGAGGAGCCGGAACACCTACTTCAATAGATAGTTGGGTAGCGTAGCTTAAGGAAGATGTAGAGTCGGTAACCAAGTCCGTTTCCGCCGATTTGAATGTGGACAGGATGGAAAGGTGATTGTCATGCCCTCTGGATGCGAAAAAGGCCCTCCTGGCTAGAGGGAAAGGCCAGCGGCTGAACCACAGACTCCGAAAAAGGTCGCGGATTTGAATCGCACCATAGAGACGCGTATCAAATCGATCTCGTCCGATAGAGTGGGATGAGATCTGCAACTCGGTGGACGGGCAGATGCGAACTGGTGGTAAATGGAACCTGCTCAAGCATTTGCTAAATGAATACAATTCCAGGGCTCATCAGAGGCGCATCACTGATAAGATTTTACATTCGGCCCGCCAGACCAACTTCGATACGGCAATACTAGAATCGCTTGCCAAAACATATCTACCTATAGACCTTTCCAATAGAGCCCTCCTGGGCGCCGCCATGAATTGCCGCTAGCGACGTCTAAGGCGGCGCCATCTTGGGCTGTTTGCTCACCGGGCTCTCCGTCCAGGCGCGTGCATTCGTTGTGTGTTTTTCAGCAAGATATTGATTTCGCTTTTTGTAAACGTCGTGGAATCGTTTGGTAGGTTCACTTGTGAGTGTGTGGGATCTGATTGATAAGCAGGGCAGTTGGCAGCGGCATTGTTTTGCGCGTTATTGCGCGGGCAGAGGCGGGATCAGTCGTGCCGGTTGGCAGCAGTAAAACTGGGAAACCGGGAACCGTGTCACCTCTTTTTTGTTTGAGCTACTGTTGTAAGATCACACGCCTCATATAGGAATACTGCTGCTTTTTGCTAACAATGGTGCCACTCATTAAGGCGAGAGCCTTAATGTCTCAATTACAGCAATCTTAATGTTTCTCTCAGTGTCCTCACAGTGTCCTGTCTCAGAGGGTGGTTCCAAAATTATGGAAAATTATCACCAAAAACGATACCTTGAGAAATAAATGGATAATCACGTAACACGATATATCAAACGAACCCTTAATTCAACGCGGACATGACCAAGATATAATGAGCATGATAGGCACGCTTTAAGTCATGCTCGTGACTAACTATGAAAGTGAGTTGCCTCTCCAGAAAAAAGTACTTGAAAATCCCAAACTGTAAGTCACGCAAATAGGTCAGAGTGGTTTGATAATGAGAGTGCAACGTGATAATGGTCAAATAACGATTAAAGAATTAGCTGATTTTGCGAAGCATGTAATTAATGACAAATAATACAAGGAAAAGCTTGAAACTGTAACAAGGCGGCCGAGATGGGTGTCAAACGAAAGGTGCATGTAGGAGAACGTAATATTGGCCACAGTCACATTCATGACATGACATGATATCCCTTACGGAAATATCATATATGGGCCAGATATGTTTTATATACGGCCAGATATGGACATATAAGCGCTCATATCAGGCTATATACTGCCACATAAGGGTCAATATAAGGTCATATACAGCCAGATATGAACGTATATGGCGTTTTATATGCCATATAAGGCATCTATATACTGCCATATATGGCTTTACATTGCGCCTTATATGACATATACGGTAGCAGCATACTTCCATATACGGCGTCCGTGGCCCGTATATGGCTTTACATACTCGATATAGAGAGGATGCATCAAAAGTCACGTAATGCAAGTTAACAGTCATATAGATAGGTGTATTATATTATTTATGTTTCGACATCCAATTAGGGGCCGTTCCTCACAATTAATATACATATATATATATATATATATATATATATATATATATATATATATATAAAAGGAGATTCGCGCGATTAACAAAAACAATATAAGTTTACTGACGTTGCGGCCGGTGGACCGGCCTTCATCAGAGGCCGGTCCACCTGACTCTAATGAAGGCCGGTCCACCGGCCGCAACGTCAGTAAACTTGTATTGTTTTTGTTAATCGTGTGAATCTCTTTTTTTTAACATGTATTCGGGCTCAGGGAAATCTTCTTTCCGAACTATATATATATATATATATATATATATAATACCCAGTAATGTTATTTATATACACACAAATAATCGATGGAACCACATATCTCGTCCCATCCGGCAATTAGTAATTACAAAAGAAATGAATGCAAAAAGTAAACACTAAGGGTAAATGGTAAAAGAGAGTAAGGGAGGGTTGGTGGTGAGCTCTGCTTTCTCATGACATCGTAATTTCAATTAATACGCGATTTACCTACAGCGCGAGCTAATTATCTGCATAAAAACGATGTGTCAAGCTGAACTATTATTGTTTCGTCGATGTTGCAGTTGCGAAAGCAAAAGCAATTGTATATACGTGCGCATTATAGTGATGCATTGATGCAAAACTTGTGCCAGGTTCACCGCAATAAGCGCCTAGATTGCATGTTCACGGTAAGTTATGGCTAAGCGAATGATTCCTGGAATGTGTCAGCAACGTTCTTTACTTTTATTTTTATTTTCTTTACCTCGTCTTGTCCGAGTGCGGCGCGAAAGAGGGCTATCGCTTCTACTCTTTCTACAGCTGACCCACCATTGCTCAAAAGAATGCAAAAGACGAGCCAAAAAATAAATGACAAAAAAGAGCCCCTCTCTGTCCAACGCCCCACCCCCCGTTCTTTTCTTCCGCAAACAACCTGTTTTTTTTCTCGGCACAGTGCAGGGGACCTGTGGAGACGGCCCCTCGCTTTTTCCACGTGCACGTGGAACAGATTTCATGCATCAGGTGAAGCGCTGGCAAAGCTAGCTCTCGTGTTTACGCTGTGTACTTTCGCGTCCAAAAAGTAGTCCATTGCTTGTGGTAAGCAAGAAAATACAAATGTCTCACTGGCAGCCTTAAATCATAACACATTTCTCATCATTTTGACAAAACGCGCTCGTATTTTCGGGGAAACAATCGAAATATGCGAGTTTCTGCTTTACGTTTGCCGTTTCCTCTCGGAAAGATACACCTCTCTCTTTCTTTTTCTTACGGACTACATTTGCGTAGCCGTCACAACTGGAGCCATTTTCTCCACGAAGGTTTTGTTCTGTGTGGGCTGCATGGCTGTGCTTTCCGAAAAAGGTGGTGCTGTGGTACTGAGTGCAGTGAGTGGCATGTTTCGATCGTGTCGCCAATAAGTGGACAACCTTCGATGTTCTAAAATGACCTGCGTCGGGATTGACGGAAGAGCACATTCCTAACGAAGTGGGGCCACAAGTGCAAGTTTGGTGGCAGTACAAAGGCTTCTTTCATGCCAGGCTGATTGCTACAAGGTAAGCTTTGATGCTTGTTACTAAAATTCTAATACGGTGTGTCAGTTCAGAAGCACGTGAATTGGACAATTTTATAGCTGCTAAGCGCTTTGTTTTCGCCATCGGATATCGGATAAACGGCTAATGTCGAAAAGCTAGCGTGTTTCTTTTCTATATTTTAAGTTGCGCCTTAGCCATTGCTTCAGCTTCCGACCCTTTAGCGGCGTTGTAAAAAGATGCCAAATGCAGTATTTTCTTCTTGTGGCGAGATCGAAGGTCACACGCTATAATTTTCTGATTTTTCCTTACGAATGCCTTAGAAAAGTTGCTGTTGAAATTCTGTTCGTTTTACGGGTGCCCTTCCCCCGCCTTTTCACTAGTGAAATTCTCGTTATTGTAGCTTATTCGCGGAACGTGGCACCAGTGCGGCTGTTGAGACAGCTGCTGGTGGGTTTGCCACGAAGCCGTGTGGCTGGAAGTGCATGCTGCTTCAGAAGCAACTGAAAGTGTCATTAGTAGGACAGACTGCTGGGCTAGTTGGTTATGCATCGCGGAATGATCAACTTAGCGCGAAAACACACGGACACGAGAAGAAACGAAACAGACAGGACGGGCGCTACTACCAACTGTTTATTGTGAAAACACCCACCGACGTATATATGCGTCTTAACGCATGCGCAAACAAACACTTCAAGGAAGGAACGAGGAACCAAAGGTCTAACAAGGATAAATCAGGCAACAGTCTGCATGAGACGATATTCTGATGAATGCAAACTTATCGAAGCGGCGCATTCAGTTGCGCACATTTAGTTGCGCATATAACTGCATGCGATTGTGAGCCTAGATTCAAGGAGACAAGAATCCTAGGCAAAAGCAGGAGCTGCACAGCTCGGCTGGCGTTAGAAGCCTTTCATATTAAGAAAAATGAGCAGATCTGTATCAGCGCCGCTTCGGTAAGTTTGCATTCATCAGAATATCGTCTCATGCAGACTGTTGCCTGATTTATCCTTGTTAAACCTTTGGTTCCTCGTTCCTTCCTTGAAGTGTTTGTTTGCGCATGCGTTAAGACGCATATATACGTCGGTGGGTGTTTTCACAATAAACAGTTGGTAGTAGCGCCCGTCCTGTCTGTTTCGTTTCTTCTCGTGTCCGTGTGTTTTCGCGCTAAGTTGATCATTCCGTGAAAGTGTCATATTGAGCATAAAAATGGTGTGGCCGCATTTTAGATATTATCTGCATTTATTTTATTTATTTACCAAACAGAGCCCTCCACACGCTATTTCGGAGAGGTTACAATACACTCAGTCGTCCCTATACATCAAAGGTCAGTTGCTTTATTGCAATAATGTATAAGCATGTTTGCTGGTTCAGCTATCCATGACAGTGCTTTGTGTGCATATATTTGATGCCATTTCGGAGAACCGGCCTCACCTGATTAACAAGCTAATCATGTCGTTGAGAAAAGCAGTGTTTTTTTTTCCTACGTGACAGCTGTAGCTTAATTGCTATGATTTGTTTTGGCAAAATAGGGACAAGCATCTCCCTTCCCTTCGCCTCAAAGTGCAAGGAAGTAAACTGAAATAATAATTGAGCAACTGCTTGTAAGGTGCTTTGCATATCGACTAGCACATTGCGTAGTCATGCACGGTCATTCAGGATGGTTTAACGATACGGGCGTTTTCCGATGTGTTATGATTGTTGCTCTTGGCGCCTAAGTGAATGCATGCATGTATACATATAAAATATTGTGTCATTGCGGCATCAGCTGCACATATTTTGGAGCTATTTATCGGCCCTGATAATGTAAGCATTACTTTCATGCTCCAATTGTGTTTTGCCATTTACAGCTCGCACAAAAGACTTCCCTACGAGGTGCCAGTTCGAGTGCAGTGGAAAACTCAATTTTAATATTATCCCTGGGCGCAAAGCTCAGCGACTTGAGAAGCAAAAAAGACAAAAGAAAACTCCGAAGAATGAAAAAAAAATAGTTGGAAAATAAAATACACACGTGAAAAGTCCATTTTGCATTTGTGTTCTGTTTTTGTTTATATATGTATTCAGCTCTCACACATGGCCTACAATGTCAAGCAGATATGGCCATATAAGGCGCCATATATGGATATATAAAAAATTGGGCAGATATGGCCATATAAGGCGCCATATATGGACATATTAAAAATTGGGCAGATATGGCCATATACGGGCGCGTATACGGATATATTCAAAATTGGGCAGATATGGCCATATAAGGCGCCATATATGGATATATTAAAAATTGGGCAGATATGGCCATATACGGGCGCGTATACGGAT
Source organism: Hyalomma asiaticum (assembly GCA_013339685.2). Taxonomy (NCBI): domain Eukaryota; kingdom Metazoa; phylum Arthropoda; class Arachnida; order Ixodida; family Ixodidae; genus Hyalomma; species Hyalomma asiaticum. The sequence goes on along the minus strand of JABSTT010001662.1, from coordinate 239,645 downwards.
ATATTAAAAATTGGGCAGATATGGCCATATAAGTGCCGTATATGCCATATATGGCCATATCTGCCCAATTTTTAATATAACCGTATATGGATTTTTTCATATCAGTCCATATATGGAATTTTCGTAAGGGATGCTCATGTCGTGAGCATATGACATGAGCATGGCTCTGCAAACATAAGACTACTGGAAGGAGATTCATATGGGTGTCAAACAAAAGGTGCATGTCGAAGAAAGTAATATTGGTCATAGTCACATTCATGACATGGCATGATATGCTCATGTCATGAGCATGACCTCTGCAAAGATAAGACTACTGGAAGGGGATTGATATGGGTGTCATACAAAAGGTGCATGTCGAAGAAAGTAATATTGGTCATAGTCACATTCATGACATGGCATGATATGCTCATGTCATGAGCATGACCTCTGCAAACATAAGACTACTGGAAGGGGATTGATATGGGTGTCATACAAAAGGTGCATGTCGAAGAATGTAACATTGGTCATAGGTCACATTCATGGCATGAAATTATGTGCCCATGTCATGAGCATGACATGAGCATGACTCTGCAAACATAAGACTACTGGAAGGGGATTGATATGGGTGTCAAAAAAGGTGCATGTCGAAGAAAGTAATATTGGTCATAGTCACGTTCATGACATGTGATATGATGTGCTCATGTCCTGAGCATGACGTGAGCATGACTCTGCAAACATAAGACTACTGGAAGGGGATTGATATGGGTGTCAAACAAAAGGTGCATGTCGAAGAAAGAAATATTCGTCATAGTCACGTTCATGATGTGACATGATGTGCTCATGTCATGAGCATGACTGCAAAAACAAATGAAAGGGAAGGAGGTCAAGATGGGTGTCAAACGAAAGATGTAGACCAGGAGACGCGACATGATTTAGCCATGTTCATGACATGAAATACATGCTATGACATGAGCATGACAGCGAAAATTAACGGAAGGGGTGAAGATGGGTGTCAAACAAAAGACAAAGCTCGAGGGATGTGATGCGAGTTATAACCACGTTCATGACATTACTTACATGATATTGTAACGCGTCATGGCTGGGACAAGGAATGAAGAGGAGGACGACGTGTCGCGCGTTCCGGAGCTCAGAACGAAGCCAGCGCTGAACTCTTTTTCCTCGGCTCTCATCCGCCATCTGTAAATAAAGCCATCTCCTCGCAACTCTTCGTAACAGTAGTGGTGGAAGCGTGCTGGGTACCCGACACTTGAACACGGAGGTTGTTCGTCGAAGCGGCCGCCTTGCTGGACTCCCCCCGTTGCTTCCGACGACAGCAGAGATGTATCGCGATGAAAACGAAATAGGGAACGGGCCCTTTGCTGGAATTGCAGCCCCTGCACCATTTCCAGCGGCCCCTTCTGCACCTGTTTCAGCGGCGGCGTATCCGTGGCAGCGTCAGCACCTGATCGAGCCTCGCACATTCGGAGGCAAACATGGAAAAGACGTGGACGAGTGGCTGAAGCACTACAAGCGGGTGAGCAATTATTATCATTGGGACGCGGCAACTCAGCGGTCCAACATAATGTTTTTCTTAACGGACACGGCGCTTGTATGGTTCGATAACCATGAGGACATCCTCACCACGTGGGATCGCTTTGTGTCCGAGATAACGGATTGTTTTGGGGACTCCATCGCCAAGAGGAAGCAGGCCGAACACACGCTGCTGCAAAGAGCTCAAGTACCAGGCGAGACTTGCACTACGTATATAGAAGCTGTACTGAAGCTGTGCAAGACAGTCAACCCCCGCATGTCAGAGGAGGACAAGGTCGGCCACCTTTTAAAGGGCATTGCCGAGGATGTCTACCATTTCCTTATCGGCAAAGAGAACCTTGGTACAGTGGCTGATGTAATACGACACTCCCGCACGTTCGAGACTCTGAAGATGCGGCGCATCACGCCTAAGTTCGGTAGACAGCCGAATGTGACCACAATCGCAAGTGTTGATGATAGTGCGTCCTTTGCCCGCGCTTCGACGATACGCGAAATTGTACGGGAAGAGCTCACCAGGCACGGGCACTCGCTACCTCATGATGCTCCCCCGATACCGGTCCGAACTCGTCATGTGGATATTGCTGCAACAGGCGCCGAGGGCTACAACTACGGTCCTCGCTCACCACCGAGGCCGCAGAGGAATCACTACCTAGAGTCACGGTACGAGCCGCGCTTCAGCTATCCTCGTCAGTCAGCCGCAATTTACCCGGACCCGAGTGAAGAGGCATTTGTGCCACCGCGTCGAGACGAAGCTTTCCTAGAGTATCGCCAATCTCCTGTGTGTTACCGCTGTGGCGCCACCGGTCACATCCCAGTCGAAAAAGCCACCAGACCGGGTCTGGTGTGTTTTACCCGTTCACACCAGAGCGGAAATTCAGACACGGGTTCTGGCGTGTCTGGTGTACCCGGCCGGTTTGGTGTGATCTGGCGTATCCGGTCGGTTTGGCATGGTTTGGTGTGATCTGGCGTATCCAGCCGGTTTGGCGTGATCTGGTGTATCCGGCCGGTTTGGCGTGTTCTGGTGTGCCCGGCCGGTTTGGCGTGTTTTGGTGTGATCTGGTGTGTCCGGCTGGTTTGGCGTGTTTTGGTGTGATCTGGTGTGCCCGGCCGGTTTGGCGTGTTTTGGTGTGATCTGGTGTGCCCGGCCCGTTTGGCGTGTTTTGGTGTGATCTGGTGTACCCGGCCGGTTTGGCATGGTTTTGTGTATCTGGCTAGTTTTGTGTGATCTGGCACCAACCGATCGGTGCCACATACTATAACTTCGCACGGTTACAGTGTTGCCAAAACAGCGGATGTTACTAATCTTAGTACCATTGTGCCATGATTAAAATTTACTGTGGATCAAAATGTGCACACTTTTTTATGCCCGAGAAATAATGGCAGGCTGCAAGACACAGTAGTTTTGATATAAAAAAATGGCCAACTTGTTTATTTCATCCTCGGTTCTCTCAGCTTGCTAGTTTTCTGGAACAGCCATTCAAACCTTTTGTGGCCTTCTTTGACTCTTCTTCAGAGTGGCCTCAGACAGCAGTGTGGCGCCTGAAAAAGACAAAAACTGTGTTATAGGAGTTCCCTCATTTATAGGGACACTACGTGCACATATTAGGTTGAGCAAGACTGAAAGAATGGGTTTGTGTTATAACCACTTTGCTATTCCTGGTGAGAATGGAGAAGTTGTAAGAAAACAACAAAACTAAAAAATTGAAGTTTGTTTTTTTAAATGTGGAAACATGGGAATGTAGGCTACGTGAGAGCCGGCTATCCCATAAAAACTGAAGGATCCACTCCAAAAATTGGAGTGGTGCCTTCCTATTCCACTGCGTTTATATCTGTCTGATGTCAGCTCACCTATTTTGAGTGCTCGACTAACTGCTCCAGGTTTTAAATAATGCATTGGATAAAATCCGACAATAACTAAACGTACAGTAGCGACACTTATTGCTCAATATTAAGGCCATGGAGCTCACTGCGTCGTAGCATTGGCAGCCAAGATCATGACGTCAGGTCCACTTTCTGGCGTGGGTGATTGAAACTGAGCTGCAATGTCGGAGATTGTCAGTGCATGTTTAGGGGTGTCAAACCCCAGAAATCAATCAACCATGTCACCTGATAACAGCTCATTAAAGTAACATTAGCAGTGAGTATACCATTGTGCAGAATATGCAACATGCTTCCCATACAGCCCGATATTGTGAAAGGAAATTTCAGCTCTTCAAAATATTTTAAGTTTTTTTTTTACTCCTGATGAAGCCAAGAAAGGCATAGGGGAAATTGTAGTTTTTTTATGTACTGTAGTAATTATGGAATAGATGGAAAGGAATTAAGTGGTCAAACACACACACCCACCTCTGGTAAAGACCAAACCTACAACCTTCGGATAACGTGTCCAATGCTCTACCGAATGAGCTGCAAAGGCAGTCATTCTCCCGTCCACATTATTGGGTACTTGTGAGTGTACAATCCCAGGAGTGCTAGACAGCACCACTCGTTGCCATGGCGATGAGTATGGAATACTTTGTGCCAGATGACGGCTAGTAGAACATATTTTTTGTAAGATGGCTGCTGCCCAACTTGCCCTATGCTTTCCTTGGCATCATTAGGTTGTTTCTAACAAAGAAATGTGCCCTGCCACTGTGGTCTAGTGGATATGGCACTCATGTGTGGATACGAAGGTAGCGGGATCGAATCCTGGCAGCTATGGCTGCACTGCAATGGAGGCGAAAAGATGAAGCCCATGTACTGTGCGATATCACTGCATGTCAAAGAATCCCAGGTGGTCAAAATTCTGCCCACCAGAATCCCAGGTGGCGGCTTACGCTGACAGCAGCGGCGTATTAGCTAGATTTTCCTCTGTGCTCTGTTAACCTTTCCTTTCAGTCTTACTTTATTCCTGCAAAGTTCAAGTCTGCACAAGAACCAAGAACTTCGTTTTTTTACATTGCAGCTGTTGCAGTTACTTAAACTGGTGGTGGCAGTGACCAGACACCATCGTAATAAGCCCGTAATAGCCGAGTGTAAAACGCAACAGCACATTGCTGTTGTGAAAACAAACCGCTTCATGTGATAGTGCTGTAGTGCACAGAACGCAACTTGGACAAAATGCACAGAGATGTCCATGACTTTCAAAGTAGCGTGATGGACAAGGAAAAAAAACGGGGGTCTCGTTTTTGTTTACTGCTACGAATGTTCACATGCCTTCACAGAAGCTAGGCAGGTGTTGGATGATATTTACAGATGTTTACGACCTGTTGTCAGAACCTTATGATCTTTCTGAATGTTTCTGTCCATATCAAAGATCCGCGAGAAAAGGCTGCGGTCACCTTCTGACTGGTTTGTTTTATTATATCTCGCTTACGACATTCCGGAACACCAAATACTGCCACCTACTCCCTTTAGCAAAAAGCACACATGAGTAATTGGATAAAGCATTGCATGACTGAATTTGTGTTCTTCAGCATAGGGAGCATAGGAACGGATAAGTGGCTGCTCACTTTGGCCGCCTGCAGCGGTCAGCTGTTTGCTATGCGCAGATATCACTAACCCCTGTATGCAGAGATGTAACTTGGCTCGAACTTGACTTGCGCCAGTCTCAAGAACGCTTCGGCGCATGTCATAAATCGTACTTGACTTGCGGGTGACTTGCGGAGGACTTGGACGGGCCGAAGTCCGCTCTCATTTCAAGTCTGCTCAGGGGCTAGCTTGAAACTGACTTCGTGCTTCATTCCAACATGGCCGCCCCCCGTACGGACGTCAAGCGGAGGTTACCTGTTCGTGAATTTGCTTGTCACACCGTGGATGCAGCATTTTCAGAAGCGCATCGCGAGTCGAAAATTCCGCCGCCACCCCTGCGTGACCGAGGCAGCTAGGGGACGCTGTACGACGAACAATACCTCGCTCGCCACATGTGCACGAAAACGCCGGGCGACAGCTTCTGGGTACGATGCCTCGCCGAGAAAGCGAGGACTACTCCGGAAAACAGCCTGTGCCTTGGACGCTGCAGTTACCGGCTGTGTGGTTTCACAGCACCAGTACGCTTCAAACAGTCGCCGATGGTCTCGTGCGGATTCCTCCGTGAACATGTGTGTCGTGCGTTTGGAAAAATGACCCCGCTCACTGCGAAGCCGCTGTGCTGGATTTTGGTGTGCTTCCTGCAGTTTGCGAGATCTCCTAAAATGACACGGGATTTTCATGAAGTGGCCGGATTAGTTTGTGTAAGCGGATGCCTCGATGCACACACGCGTGCAATAAAGTGATGGTGACGACGCGGAAGTGCTGCTCATGTATATTTAGCGATTCTTTTACCTCGAGGGATCGGTTTGTCAACCGTCTTCTTGCAGTGTAAACAATCCTCAAGGTAAGAAACACGCTTCGCTGAAAGCGTGATTACGAGCCAATTTCCTTGTTTACAATCACTGTTGGCGCTCATGACTGTATTAACGTTCAGCATGCCGAACTTGTCACGCAGTCATCCAACGAGAAAATATAAAAGCGGCCCGAATGAGCCAGTGATGTGCGCTTAGGAATTTTGTTGTGATATCGCTTTTCTTTTGCAGCTTCCTTATTCCGCTTTCTTTTAGCTTATCCTAACATTTCTTTCTATTGTCGGTTACCGTGCCGTGTGATACCGTACGTGGTTATCCTTTATATGTTTCAAACAACGTGGCATTCCATGGTGTGACCGTAGCCGTTCACGAGTAGGGTCAGCAGGCTCTTTTCATATTTTCTAAAACCGGGTGCCGCCTTTGGTTGTATGCGTTATCTTGGGACGAGATCGCACACGGCTGCAACGTTTCAGCGTCAAGCCCTGTTGACATGACAGCAGTAGTATCATTCCAAACGTAGCGCGGTGGCCGGCACGCGGGCTCCGAACCTTGATTTACTAGACGATGGCATGTACAGTCTGTTTCACACTTAGGGGAAATCTCGGAGCGCGTGGCATCGCGATGGCGCCATGATGCGGCGAGCGCTGGAGTCGGCCAGTAGCGGCTGCTCGCGCAGGCGCAGACGCCCGATGTGTGCAGCTTTGAACCGCGTCGTCTGCTACGACAGCGCGTGCTGGCTGTATTGTCGGGAATCGTGCTACTATGTGCGGCATCGCGCTGATTTCATCGTTAATGTGAGAAGTCAGCCGATATTCTTCACTAAACGTTCTGCGGGGCCATACATTTGTGCCTGCATTGGCAACAAAGGAGCTCTGCAAATCCAATTTGACAACATACTTGCTTTGTGTTGCCGGAAGGCCGGGGTACAGAGCGGCTGCACGTATGCTTCATCACCGCGTCTGCTACCGTAATGCGCAGCGATAATAAACGCTACAATGTGTGCACGTCGTGCTCGGTCTTGACGGGAAATGAAAAGAAAGCATTCCACAGTAATAACTATGCAGGTCAATCACTATCAGACAAATGTATCGGAATAAAGTAACGCTTTAGGTGACGAAATTGAGAGGGAAGCAGCTCTTCTCTACAACATTGCAGTGACACGAGACAGGCGCTCTCCGTCGGCGCGAAATGCACGCGTCGCTCTTCCAACTTCGATTATTCATGTCGGGCAGCAGCAGCCAGGAGCGCGCTCGTTCTTAACGGAAGGAAGCAAGGCGTAAAGGGACTGAGTGAGCAATGTGTCCCGTCGAAGCGTGGCCCACTCGTTGACGGTGTTGGGCTTTTGGTGATTCGGCGCTCTTTAAAATGCGTGAGATAAAAAGGATAAAATGATATTGAAAAGACAAAATGCGACAGCACCGCATTCCTTCGTCCATTGGCGAGGCTAAAACCACACGACTATCTGTAGATACGGGATTCAAAGATGCTTTGAGTAAAACTGGCGCGGCGTTTATTGTCGCTGCGCACTACGGTAGCAGACGCGGTGACGAAGCATACGTGCACCCGCTCAGTACTCCGGCCCTCCAGCAGCACAAAGGAAATCTGTTCTCAAATTAGGTTTTTCAGAGCTCCTTTCTTGCCAATGCAGGCACAAAAGTATGGCGCCGCACAACGTTTAGTGAAGAATATCGGCTGACTTCTCTCGTTAACGATGAAATCAGCGCGATGCCGCACACAGTAGCACGATTCCCGACAATACAGCCAGCACGCGCTGTCGTAGCAGACGACGCGGTTCAAAGCTGCACGCATCGCGCGTCTACGCTTGCGCGAGCAGCCGCTGCTGGCTGACTCCAGCGCTCGCCGCATCATGGCGCCATCGCGATGCCACGCGCTCCGCGATTTCCCCTAAGTGTGAAACAGACTGTACATACACTCTAGTCCTTTGGTTGTCTACGTGGAATGTTTCATGTAAAGCAGACTGCACGTGTACTTCTGCTCTTCTTGCGGGCAGCGTGAAACATATGCGAGACTGGACAGGGGGACCCACGTAGCCCGTACTCGTCGTCTCGGCCACCATCGCGGCGATGCGGACTTCGGCCCCTGGTCGTTCCCACGGTAACTCACGTTCCCGCTCTCGTTCGCGCTCAAGAGGCAACCGTGATGTCTACTGCTGGTATCACGTACGCTTCGGCGCTAGCGCAAGGAAGTGCCGAGAGCCCTGTCGCTGGCAGGAAAACACGAGCGCGAGTCGCTAATGGCGGCGAGTGACTCGCTTGACCCCACAGTGACGCGCAGCCGCTTACTATACGTATCGGATAAAATCACGGGACGTCGTTTTCTGGTCGACACTGGTGCGGAAGTCAGCGTTATTCCTGCCTCACGTTTCGACAGACAGCGTGCTGAAAGGACTGCATCCTTGCAAGCTGTGAATAGTTCCACAATAGCCACGTTTGGACAGCGTTCACTTACCATCGACTTAGGACTTCGCCGCACATTTCGTTGGATATTTATCGTCGCTGATGTGCGCTTCGCCATTCTTGGAGCGGACTTTCTCAACAACTTCGGTCTGAACGTAGATATCCGCTCACGTCGCCTCGTGGACTATACGACCAGCTTGTCCGTGCAGGGAATACTCGCACCTTTGTCGACCCCCGTGCAAACGGCTCCCAACACACCACCGTGCACGTTTGCATCAATCCTATCCGATTACCCCGAACTTACAAAACCGAACAACTTCGAACTGCCAGTACGACACACAGTAACGCACCACATCGTCACAACCGGACCGCCTGTGTTCAGCAAGCCGCGACGCCTCGCAGGTGACCGCCTTGCCACAGCGCGCAGGGAATTCGAACACATGCTGCAACTAGGCATCATTCGCCCATCGTCAAGCAGCTGGTCATCCGCCTTGCACATGGTTCCGAAACGTGACCCAGGTGACTGGCGCCCTTGTGGTGACTATCGTGCACTGAACTCCCGTACCGCCCCTGATCGGTATCCGCTCCCACATATCCACGACTTCGCCGCCACACTAGCTGGTACGACCATATTCAGCAAGGTCGACCTGGTAAAAGCTTACCATCATATTCCTGTTGAGCCATCGGACATACCAAAGACCGCCATCTCGACACCTTTTGGCCTCTTTGAGTATGTCCGCATGCCTTTCGGGTTGAGGAACGCCGCCCAAACGTTTCAAAGATTCATCAACGAGGTGACCCGCGGCCTGCACTTCGTCGTCGCCTACCTCGATGACTTACTTGTGGCTAGTGCCTCACCTGAACAGCATGCCGATCACCTGCGATTACTTTTCAAACGACTCCAGGAGCATGGTTTGACCATTAACACAGCCAAGTGTGTTTTTGGCGTCAAAAACATCGAGTTTCTTGGTCACCTTGTCACACCTGAAGGAGTGCAGCCTTTGGATAACAAAGTTCAAGCACTGCGCGATTTTCCTCGTCCAACTTCACTCCGCAAGCTGCGCGAGTTCCTTGGACTGCTGAACTTTCACCGTCGCTTCATTCCCAATGTGGCCCGCATTATTCTGCCGCTGACAGAGATGCTCAAATCAAACAAAGCACCGTCAGCCCCTCTCGAGTGGACAAGTGCAGCTGATACAGCATTTGAAGAAGCCAAAAATGCTCTGGCCAATGCAACAATGCTTGTTCATCCCCTTCCCAACGCGCCAATGCGGCTGATCACCGATGCTTCCTCCAACGCCATTGGCGCCGTTCTTGAGCAATTCCAGCAAGATTCCTGGTGCCCACTATCTTTCTTCTCTCAGAAATTAAAGCCGGCTGAAACTCGGTACAGCACGTTCGACCGTGAACTTCTCGCTGTGTACCTCGGAATTAAGCAATTTCGCCACCAACTGGAAGGTAATGACTTTCATGTGCTGACTGACCATAAGCCACTGACGTTCGCTTTCCGCGGAAACCACAGTGCTTACACATCCCGACAAATCAGACATCTAAGCTTCATTTCGGAATTCACCGTCGACCTAAGGTACATCGAAGGCCCCGTAAACGCCGCAGCCGACGCCCTTTCCCGTGTAAGTGCCATGACATCTGATGCTGTGGACTTCGAGGCAATTGCAGAAGCGCAACGTAGAGACAGCGAACTTCTCGACTTACGCGCAAGTCCTAGTTCTCTCTCGCTGTCTGATGTGCCACTGCCTTTTTCCTCTGGTACGATTGTGTGTGACGTGTCTTCTGGCCGCACGCGCCCTTTCGTGCCGTCCCCACATCGTCGTCAAGTCTTTGCTAAGTTACACGAAGCAAGCCACCCTGGCATCCGCGCCACTCAACGTCTCATCACCTCTCGTTTCGTATGGCCAGGCATCAACAAAGACGTACGCCGTTGGACTCGTGAGTGTTTGCGGTGCCAACGTGCAAAGACAACGCGGCACACCAAATCTCCCCTTCAACCATTCCGCTCGCCAGACTGTCGCTTTGACCACGTGCACATTGACATCGTCGGCCCACTTCCGTCATCACGTGGAAAGCGCTACATTCTCACCTGTGTGGACCGCTACACACGCTGGCCCGAAGCGTTCCCGCTTCACGATATCACGGCATCCACTGTAGCGTCACATTTTGTTGCTGGATGGATCTCCCGCTTCGGCTGCCCCAGTATTGTTACTACAGACCGCGGTTGTCAGTTTGAATTCGAAATATTCAGAACGCTGACACGGATCCTCGGCGTACGCCATGTCCACACAACGGCATACCACCCCTCCGCAAACGGAATGGTGGAAAGGCTACATCGGCAGTTGAAGGCTGCACTCATCGCTCGCGACGCCCGAACTTCATGGGTTGACGAACTACCCCTCGTGATGCTCGGAATTCGCTCGGCGATTAAAGAAGACCTCGGATGCACTTCAGCTGAAATGGTGTATGGCACCTCCCTCCGCCTGCCCGGCGAATTCTTCACCCCGTCTCCTGCCCCCGACTTGTCACCGCCTGACTACGCCGAGCAGCTACGGCTCCAGTGTCAACGTCTGCGACCAACGCCCACACGACAACCTTCGAACTACGATGTTTTCGTAAGCAAGGACCTTGCTTCTTCAAGTCATGTCTTTGTACGACGTGAAGACATCCGGCCGTCTCTTACAGCGCCCTACGAAGGCCCTTTCAAGGTGCTTGAGCGTACCGACAAGACCTTCACTGTGACTATGAACGGCCGCACGGACGTCGTGGCTATCGACCGCGTGAAACCTGCGTACATGCCAAATTCATGTGTTTCGGTTCCGCTTCCCGAAAGTTAGTATAATCGACTCCAAACGCGTTGCATGCGCCCTTCTCCTCCACAGGGGGGAGCCTTGTAGCGACGCGCCCTATGCGCTCCCCGCGCTCGCTCGTCTCTGCGCCGATCGCAGCGCCAGCACCGCGTTGCGTGAGACGCGCGAAATAAAGAACAGATCGCACCTCAACTTTCGTTGTGTCCTGACGTACCTTCCGCCGCTCGTATACACGCCGCTGTCTATAGGCGTCGTATGTCGCGACCACTATACACTGTATATCACAGCAGCAGCCCGTCGCGGAATGCAATAACTTGACCCAAAGCACACTTCAGCGTGTGTGCGCTGACTGATATTTCGAAGAAGGCGTACTTTTTTGCCGTACAACGTGTCTTACGCTAATGAATTTATTATTAACCTCGAACACAGACGAGCAACACGCGCTTGCATTGAAGCACGCCCTTGACTTGCCCAAGTAAGTCAGGTCTGGTCAGGTCGAGCGTCTATGAAACGCGAAAGCAGACTTGGACGGTTTCAAGTCCGCTTCGTGCTTCGGGCCGACTTCCGCAAGTCAAGTCCAGGCGCGATGCAAGTTACATCTCTGCATACGGGGGTAAGCCTTCACCGCTTTGACAGCAGTGGGCGGTTCATTACTAAAAGACGCCAACACCCATAACATTCTAAGTTTTGTTACCGTTGTTGCCACTGTACCTTCTGCTCATAATTATGTGAAAGGTTGAAGGGAACAGCAAAATATTGGGAGCACCGCTAGCTACGACGTAGGTATGTACGGATGAGCTTTCGCTACGCACCGTGTGCTGTGCATGCACTGTGCTTGGTTTTTATCACAGGTTCATAATAGAAACTAGAAGAGCCGCAGTCCTGACGAAGACAAGTCCACTTGTCAAAACGTTGGCTCCTGCGACATTCCCTGTTCTACATTTTTTTAGCGATCTGTTCATAGGCTCGCAATAGGCGATTTGCAGTCGTCACTGATTTTTTATGCGGTCAGTTTAAGCATCACTGTGCTTTGTTGGCCAATACTTTCCTTAAAGAAAAGGGGGAAAAAACAGGCGATGTCCAGTCTGCCACCTTGAGTGGCAGTCGTATTGAGCTCGCTTTGTAGAGCATCACAGTTCCTTAACGGCTTGCCAATCATGCAACCACTCTGTTTTGACACAATCGCAGACTGCTAAAGTGCCATACATTAAACACACGGAACTCGCTAACTTCCACAAGAAGTGTGCTGTACATGATGCTATGTCCAATTCTGCCAATTGTCCTACCGATTCCGGTCAGAGCATGATATCCTTAGGAAGTTGTTGTGGAATGTCGACACATAGCCCAACCATCCAGCTTCATTCAAATAAAGCCACTAAAGCTCATAAACACAGCGTGTCAATGCAGCTGAACGAACCGATGTTTGTTGTTGTTGTTTTGTGGGGTTTTACGTCCCAAAACCAGTTCTGATTATGAGAGACGCCGTAGTGGAGGGCTCCGGAAATTTCGACCACCTGGGGTTCTTTAACGTGCACTGACATCGCACAGCACACGGGCCTCAACAATTCGCCTCCATCGAAATGCAGCCGCCGCGGCCGGGATTCGATCCCGCGACCCTCGGATCAGCAGCCGAGTACCTTAGCCACTAGACCACCGTGGCGGGGCCTGAACGAACCGAGTACTCCAAATACCGGCGTGCACTGCGGCAGCTGCGGCGTAGTGGAACTCACGGTGAGATCAGTCTATTGCTAACTGTTCTTTACATCTTTATGATAGGCACTAAACAAGCAAGGCTTGCACCATGTGCGCAGCTAGGCATGGCAAAGTGACGCTGGTAAGAAACCATACATAAAAGTTTAGATGGGCATTAATCACAAAGCAGCAACAATGCAGGCAGCCAGCAAACACACAGAAATTGCATAAGGTAAGCAGCACAATGCTCACAGCTTCCACATTATAAAAAGAAAGGCACCACCAAGTTGTTCTTATGTGGCAGATACTAGAACAAGAACACTCAACGAGAGTGTAACAAGTCATGTGAGGCATAACAGGGAGTACTGCAACAAAGCAGGCAAACTTTGCGAAGGCTTATTTTAGCCGAGAATCCAGTACTATACTGGACAGTAATTTAGGCTTAATGTTCCAATAACTGCTGTGGGCAGTGAAGGACATAGTGGCAGATGTGTGGCATTGTTGCTATATTTAACCCTTGGTATGCACACACACTCGTATAGGCAAGAATTTCAGCATTTCAGAGTTGCACCAGGTTACTGTGGCTTATGAGTGAGCTAACTGGTCTTAGTAGCAGTCAGGGGCCCATAGTCACAAAATTTGTAACAGGTAATAAGTAAACAATATCTATGACAGGTGGCTGACAGGCTTATAAATACGTGCTGCAACCGTGCAGACTGACCTCTAAGCACTTACACTTCATGAGGTGATAATGGCTGTTGCACCAGCTTCTTGCCACCTTCTGCCATAAAGGAGTTCGGCAGTGTAGACCCTGTAGACCGTCACAGTGCAAGTGCATCTGTGAACCAGATGACTGCCGCCGACCTTTCCACAATGTGGGAGTCCTTGTGCACCCACATCAGGTGGTAGTATGAGGGCTTCAGTACCAAAACCCCATTTGCCATACGAACCTGGACACAAATGAGTGCTTCAGTTGTTAGTCGGCGTTCGTGGTGTTCACTGCTCTTCTTGTGTCCGTGTCCTGCACGCCTCTTCTTTTAATTATGGAATGTTACCAACTCGCTCAACTTTCTGTCCTTTTGAACAAATGAGAAATTGTTACATGAAACACCAATCAACCCATCCCAATGACAAAAATGAACGCATGGGAGTGCACAACCAAAAGCTTTTCCACTTGTTAAAGTACCAAGAAAAGTCTTGTTTTGCATCCTACATGGCCAGTGGCAAGAAAAGAATGGTACTTCTGTATGAATATCGCAAGCTTCAATTAATAGAAATTTTATCCCCACCTACTCAGAACAGAGGTGAGAAAATAATTTCGGGGACCTGGCATGCCAATGTCACCGTCAGTTCAAATGCACAGAAAGACAGCTATGCCCCTTTTGTGCAAGATGTGGCAGCTAAGGTATTTTGCATCTGCATACCTATCACAGCTTTAATTGATGAAAATGTTGCTGGAGTCAACATTTCATCAAGTGGACTTGTTTTCGTCAGGATGACAACCGCATTCTCGAGTGTTTGTTTCTGTATGCTTTGCACATTCTCCCCCGTCCACAGAAGGAGAAGACGGCACATGCAAACAAACAAAAAACAGAGAGAGAAAGAAGAATGAGAGGGGGAAGTGGAAAGTTGAGTGACATGTGTTAGCGTCACTAATAGAAATGGAAAGAGCAAAAAAGAAGGATCCGCTCCTGGGCGTGGGCTACTCTTGGAAATGCACTGTATGTGCACTGTAAAAAACCAGGACGAAGAAAGGAACAAATACGCAAAGTACAGGTGCTGCACTTGCCGCATGTTCCCCTCTTCCCGCACTGCACACACAGTGCGTTTCCAATGAAAGCTTTTTGCTAAAAACGTGGCTACACTGTTTAACACCATTGTTCTCATTGAACTAGGCGGGGGATGAGAACCTGAAAAGAGACTTTTGGGAAGAAACATTGTTTAGCCTGTACAGCTGAAATACCTTAACGTTTTATTGTCTTTGCTAACCCTCCACCATATCTAATGGATTCAAAGGTTCTCTTACGTTTATGCCTGTAGGCTGGACGGTACTGAACTCGTAAATGAGGTACGATTCCCTATATTTTCTGTCCCCCGACGAGCGGAAATTTGCCTGATAGAAAACATCCGCTTTTATAGCTGCACCTAATAAAAGAATTGATATTTAGGAATTCGCAGTCTTGCCTCAAGAGCAGCCAAGCTGAGGTTCACATTATTTTGATTGGTCTCAAGTTAGCTGATATTTGCAATTTGTTTCTGTACTCTTACCAAGAAAAACTCATGATTGCAAGCCGAGTACTACTATTGGTTGGTGTCCCCCCTTTTTTCACCTTTAACTTCATCCCAACCAGACAGATCTCTGCCAAATGTTCACCTTTAAAACGAGTACTACTATGCACTGTGTCAGACTAAGTTCAATGAAACCACAATCCTGCAACAGCTTTTCTGGTCACAAAATTGTCACGTCAAATTGATACAAAGCGAGCATCCACCGCTAAACGCCCAACTGTTCATAAGAGGGCATGTGAGCGCTGGTGCCACTGTGGGTGTCTTTGCAGTGGCAGCGGTTTTCTTGCTTTATACACTTCTCCCCTTGTCGCTTTAGTTCTGCGTAAGCACTTTTAACATTGAATGTACATGGATAAGTGCTTAACAATATGTTCTGCCATCAAATGAGGGCGCTTGCCTAAAGTGAAACAGCTGTTTATTTCAGACCATTCACCATGGTCTCAGTTAAAGAAAACAAAAAAGGACACTACATTACATCTTTACGTACCAGAATCACCTCATGATTATAATGGGGGCCGTGGTTGAGAATTTGAATTATTTTCATTACATATGATACTTTCATAAATCCAAGTGCATGACTGTTTTTGCATTCTGCCCTCAAATGTGACTACCATGATTGGATAATGCATCATTCGTCTCTGTGTCTGTGCTTCAACTCATGCTCGGTTAATTTCAGAAGTTTAGGTTTCTCCATCAGCCAGTCACGTTTTCACTGCTCACTTGCGATGGGCTACAACTATACGCACTCCACAGAAGCAAGGACAATGAACTTTGGGAGGGCAGTGACAGCAGCTGCAACGATTCCCACTTGGACCTCTCGACCAGTGATTATGACCAGACTGTGCATGCCCGGATCTGGGTAGTTGAAGTACGCGTTAGTTCTGCCGAACAAAAGAAGTACGGTTCATATTATGCAAGCAAATAAGGTAGTTCAGCTTGTTGAAACACTGACACTGAACGCATGCGTTTGCATGAGAGTTGATCTGTTTACGAGTGGGACCAAGGTTTGGGATTCTGATATACGCTTGACTGCTCACAGATATTCTTGGGCAGCATCAGACTTTAGTTAGTGTCGGCTAGACACATTCCAGGGACACGCATTGAAATTGTAGACAGTGATGTCCAAGGCATTTAAAGTGTTTCATGGATACATGCATTATGCTACAATTCAAACCTGAAATCGCCATCTTCCTGCCGTGACACAGCTCGCTCCGAGTCCTTGCACTGCTTTTAGTTACTCAGTAAACCACATTGAACATGAGTCTGGTGCTGGGCCTGTTGGTACTGTGCATACCTGAAGAAAACAAAGATCCAGCGTTTATAGACACGTTCACAAGAGACTATATGTGTATAGATGTCGGTACTTGCAACAGTTTAACGGGAAAAAAACGTGCAGAATTCAAAGAGAAACTGATGCATGTATGTGCCATACAAAAAAAGTGAGAAAGACAAGAAACAAAAAGAAAGAAAGACAGGTACTCATGGATAAGCTGGCTTACTCAGAAAAGTGTTATTACTACAATGTGTCTGTCTCTGCCTTCTTTATATTGATTCAGTTTTTGTATGATGCATGCGTGCATAGCCTTCCCTTCAAATTCAGAGCTTTTTTCAATAAGCTTTTGCATATTGTTGTGCATTCGCCTAAATTCTCTTCTCGCATATGCGTCTAAAAAAAGCTGTGTTCAAAAAGGGGTTGTGCAAATGCAGCCAGAGCCACGCACAAAATGGAATGCAAGAGAGTGCAAGGTGCCACTTCTGCAACCGCTGTGTAAGCATCAAGCAACTATACTGTCACGAGAACACTTAATATGTGTTTCCACTTCCTAGAGCAGGCTGCTTTCTCCGGTTTCCTCTTAGATACTTTTTCAGGATGAACATGCTTTGCCTTTTTTTTTTCAAGTCATCTTCTTGGGAACAAAAGACGACACAATGGCACACGCTTGGCTGCAGTGTATAAGGATTAAAAGAAATCTGTCATGCATGCCCAGTGATCACGGCCACACCGTGCAGATCAATGCCAGTCTGATCACGAACTCAAAGCAGTGGCCACCTTGTATCTCACATTTTTCGTAGCTCAAGTAAAAGTAAACAAGCCATGTGTGCTAATAGTTCTCTTGCTCTCAGGCTGCATTATACTTGGTGGTTTAACATATGAATGTGAGCACAGCATTTGGACGAATGCATAGCATTTGGATGAATGGAGCTCAAGAGTGGATGAACCTCCGGCACGTCCACCTTTGAGCTCCATTTGGTCGATAGTTTTAAAATTATGCAGAAAAAGAGTGAAACAGTGGTTATTCACCTTGAACGTTCAAAAGGCCAAATTTTCGAGCCAGGTTGGGTGGGAATGTTAAGAGAAATCCAATCATTCAGTATCAAAGTGAAATTGGGTTATAGGTTTCGTACAGTCTGTTGGCAACAAAATTCCTTACGTAAAATGACAATGTGCACCATGTCAAGACTGCAAGTGGTGGTAAATCAAGTTGATACCAGTGGTGAAAAAAAAGCTATGCATTATGAATGCACCTAGTGTGAAGTGCACTGTTGTTGTGTACTGATTACAGTGTTGTGCATCATTGCTAATACAGAAATGTTGAGAACGGTAAGATAATAAAATGCTTCGTCTAAATCAAAACAGTGAATTCATCAGAGGCAGCATAAAGATTATACGTGCTGCACTTTCTCATTTTTGAGAACTTGCACTCCTTTTGAGAATTGATGGCCTTCACTCATAGCGAAAACTTCCATCCATGTGAAAGCACTTTGTAAGTGCCTAACAAATGAAGCTGACATAATGCGGAAGGAAGCCTTTTCCTCCCAATGAACTGTAATGAGAAGAGTGGAGTGTGGTCTAGTTAAAGACCAAGGCCGCCCGTATGGAACACACAAGCGCAGCACAAACGCACCCACAGTGTGTATTGCCAAACCAACTTGGGACAGGGACCACGTACGGGCATAAGGCCCACATTAGCAAGCGACATCGCCTTCTCTAGGTGTGATGTGCACTGGTATGCACGGTGTGCAAAGAAACATTAAAAGCCTTGTTCATTGAATAAGTTTATAGTCATTACATTCTTCTTTCTCCTTTCCTTTCTCTTGAAGTATCTGCTCCTAATTCAATGTACAATTTTTCAAAAATATGCTTGCTCACAAGTTTCTTGAATGCAGTACTCCGAGAATTATACAGCAAGGGTAGTCCTTATTTCAGGCTATTGGAAGGCCTTGGTCATTAGCACACAGATTACGCGCTTTCTGATGTCAATTTTAACACGATATCTCATAAGTATATTCGGAAACAGTCTTGTCGGCCATACGTACAAATTCCCATTTGCAGTGAACTCGGTGTTCCAGTTCAGCTGCCCGATCTGCGCAACGTTTAAAAAAACACGCACACAACACACACGCGCGCGCGCACACGCGTTCCTGAGCAGAGGAATGTATCACGTAAATAAATAAAGGTCAAAGGAAAGCATAGGGCCGATCGCAGGGACGATGCGCTGCCGGCAGATCACGCACTGCAGCTATATGGAACCGTTTTGTTCCGAAACGATAACTGATATTTTAGAGAGTTTGGGTCCAGTACTGACGAAATTTCGGTTCGGATCCGCTTTGGCGCCATAGGAAACAGCAAGCACGGCGAATTGAACTTTAAAGCAACCGACAAGGCGCGGTTGATTGCGCACAACTATTAGGCGGCATCCGTGGCAAGCAGTTGCGCCTTCACACGGACGCAAGAGAAGGGGATAGGATAGAAAGCCATTACGGCAGATCCCACTGCGGAGAAACATCAATTACAGCAAAATAGTGGCTCATCGCATAAGGGGCCCCACTAGCGCAGCTTACGTGGAAGGCGAAGCCGCAACTCGTCTCAAACCAGCCGCCTGACCGCACAGGCCATCGAAAGAGAGCCGCGGGGCTACGCGACAGTGCTACGATACCTTCGCGTTCGCAGTGCGCAAACGGCGCATAAAAGCATGCTTGCTACACAAACAAAAGTTTATTATCGCGCTTTAGAAAGCAACTTTTCTAGCGCACGATGAGTACGCAGGAGTTCTGCTACCCCTTCCGTTGTTTATGTGGAGCCTTTCTTATCGCGACTCACGATCGCACGTGGGACAAAGGTTCAAATGACTGACTGTGATACGTACCTGTTTCCGTTCGATGGTTGCTCGCCGGCACGAAACAGTAGGTCTTCGTAATCCGTTGCGCCGGTAAAACACAAGAGACGTGCGCACAGGGCAGAAAAATGCTTGAAACGAGAAAAAAATGCGACTTGGCCGAGACGAGACCGGCGCGAACATCTTGTTGACATTCCAGACGCACACAGTTGCCACACTGCATGGCCCCGCATGGCTGCACTCGCTATACACACTTTACGTGCAAAGTTGTTTCGCAAACCTAAATCAAAATCCGCCGTCATCAATTTGTATAACACACGAAACAAAACAAACGCGATGTATGCATAAATATAATGCTAACGAAGGTTTTTTTTAAAACCAGAAATGACAATGTTCACTCATGATAGGCACGAATCGATGAGCGCGAAATTCAAAACGTCCTGCATGCAACAATACAGGATCGAGGCGTTCTTTCTAGTGAATGGATTCTTAACCAAATGAACAATCATGAAAGTTTTATTAGGCATTCTAAAATAGATTGAACGTTAGTAATTTAATAATTTAATGCAATTAATATTCTCAATAATAATAATATAGTTTAATGTAGGCAGCTTTTACAGGCAAGCTAGCTTTCGGTATAATTAACAATGTTGCCCATATGTAAAAAAAAACAGATGCAAAATATATTGGCGGTATTCCAGAGAACGCCTTTTATAACACGGGCTTTTTAACACATTTATGACAACTGAGAACGCTTTTCATAAGATGGGTAACATGGAATTAGCTTTAAAACAGATCAGAACAATATTTTCCAGGAACTAAGAATAACTTGGTGTGTTTCATTCCACTCGGATATTTTATTCACCTGACTTTTTATGCAACAACACAACCATGCCCAACTTGTGTTTCGTACTCACAGAATAGCGAACGCGCTACAATACACACCACGCCGCAGGTTGGCGTGTACGCCACAGCCAATCACACCAGGGTGCCGAATACGCCAGAACACACCACGCCACGAGGCTTGTACACCAGAACACACCACACCAGACTGGTGTGTTTTCCAAACACATCGCTCGAGGCTGGCGTGTACGCCAGAACACACCACACCAGTCTGTTGGGTATGCCACAACGTATCACACCAGGCTGGTGTGTACGCCAGAACACACCACACCAGTCTGGTGGGTATGCCAAAACATATCACACCAGGCTGGTGTGTACGCCAGAACACACCACCCCATGCTGGCGTGTACGCCAGAACACACCACACCAGTCTGGTGGGTATGCCACAACATACCACACCAGGCTGGTGTTTACACCAGAACATACCACCCCATTCTGGCGTGTACACCAGAACACACCAGTGTATTCTGGTGTTAACACCAAAACACACCACAACACACCAGACCCACTCTGGTGGGATTTTCAACTGGGATAGCTCGGTTCTGTCGCCGGCGCAGCGACATATCACGATATGACCCGCCATCAACGTCTCGTCGCGCCGGCTATGGTCACAACAACGACACTTGGTCCACTCACCCGAGAAGCACTTCACGACAAGAGATCCGGCGCAGTAGTTCGCCAGCTTCATACCGTAGTTTGACACCTCCGCCTGCCCGACGGCGCCGCTCGCCTTCACCACGACGACGGCTGTCACCACCGCCAACGCCGGGAAACTAGCCGGTGCGACCGATGGAGGTGAGGTCGCAGAAAAGGATTTACCTCAGATGCCTCCGCCAGTTACGATGTTCCCCAACAAAATAAGCGTAGTAATAGATGGATTATGTGCGACAGCTTTAGTGGACACTGGTGCAACCATTTCTGTTATGAGCAATTTTTCAAAGATCGCATTGGCCGCAAAGTTATGTTTCCGTGGCACGAGTCTACACGATTTCGGGGTGTCGGCGGCGAAATACTTCATCCTCTGGGAATTTGTACCGTGAACGTGTTGTTGGCCGAAAGGGTGTTCCCGACTGAGTTCCTTGTTCTGCAGAGATGTACACACGATGTTATCTTAGGGATTGACTTTCTCCAAGAGTGCGGTGCTTTTGTTGACTGTGACACTGGTGAACTTTCAGTCAGTGGTGAATTTGTTCCTGCCCTCGCTGACGAACCTCTGCCCGCCGAAAACACATTAGTTGTCTGCGCTGAACTTACAGTGCCACCATGGTCCATGAGCTCAGTCGCCGTGTCTGCTTCCGTCTCTGCCGTTTCTCCCTTTGATGCCGTCGTTCTGCCTCTCGCTCTTCCTTGAGCTAAGAAAGACATACTAGGGCCTCGCTGTGTTGTGTCGATTAACAATCAAGCCACGTCTCTGTGGGCGCTTAACTATTCCCCAATGCCAGTTATACTACCTTGTGGAATGAAGCTCGCCGTGTTCGACGTCACCGTGGGAAATTACGTCGCCGCCGTTGATGATGAAAAAGGCGAGCAACGTTCGGCAGTTTCAAAATGCAGTTGCTCCTACGAATCGCAGATTCTGAATATGGTTAGCAAGAACCTACGGTCCCATGAGCGACAACGATTGGCTAAGCTACTGGAACGACATGCTTCTATATTCTACTTCTGCGAGCAGGAAGAACGCCGATCTCTACCCTGTTCTCGAGCTCATCACAGGATTGATACGTGCTCTGCGCACCCGGTCCAGCAAAAACCTTACCGAGTGTCGTCGTCAGAGCGCAAAGTTATTGCCGAACAAGTGCAAGATATGCTCCAGAAAGGCGTTATTGAAGAGTCGTGTAGTCCTTGGGCCGCACCCGTTATTTTAGTTAAGAAGAAAGACGGCTCTTGGAGGTTTTGTGTTGATTATCGACGATTAAACGCCCTGACCAAAAAAGATGTGTATCCTCTGCCTCGGATAGACGATGTTATTGACTGCCTGCATTGAGCGTCCTATTTTTCGTCTCTGAACCTACGATCGGGGTATTGGCAGATCCCCATGCACCCTGCTGACAAGGAGAAAACAGCCTTCGTGGCACCCGATGGGCTGTACCAATTTAATGTTATGCCGTTTGGCCTATGCAACGCTCCCGCAACCTTTGAAAGATTTATGGACTCTATTCTTCGCGGTCTTAAATGGGAGGTATGCCTATGCTATCTGGATGACGTCATCATATTTGGACGTACGTTCGAAGAGCATAACGAACGCTTAAGTCTTGTTTTAGATTGCCTCGAAAAGGCCAGCTTGGTTTTAAACTCCAGGAAGTGCCGCTTTGGTGAACGACAGGCGTTAGTTTTGGGTCACCTTGTTGACAAAGACGGTGTCAGGCCAGACCCCCGGAAAATGGAAGCGGTCAATGCCTTTAAGCCACCGCAGCTGTGAAAGAACTTCGTAGCTTCCTGGGATTATGCTCTTACTTTCGACGGTTCGTGCCCCGATTTGCTGACGTTGTGTATCCACTGACAAACCTTTTGCGAAAAGACAACCCGTATGAGTGCACCCCGGAATGCGACGCAGCCTTCTCTCAACTGAAGTTTTTGCTGACATCCGAACCTGTTCTTCGTCGCTTCGATCCGTCTGCGCCCAGTGAAGTGCATAGTGATGCCAGCGGAATAGGTATTGGAGGAGTACTGGTCCCGCACCATAATAAGGAGGAATACGTGGTTGCATATGCGAGTCGGTGCTGCTGTCTCGGACATGTTTCCTGACGCCACCGTCTTCCAGAGGGAACAGCGCAGTGACATAAGTTTGGATCCCCTGTTTGCCGATGACTCCGGTCCAAAGGCTAGTGGTCGCTTTGCTCTTCGCGACGGACTTTTATACAAGACCAATCACTCGGCAAGTGGGGCACGGTATTTACTCGTTGTTCCAGAAAGCCTTCAAAGGGATGTTCTTCGTGTCATGCAGGATGAGCCGACGTCAGGACACGTTGGAGTCATTCGAACTTTGCATCGAACGCAGGAGCCGTTTTACTGGCCTAAAATGCGACATTCTGTTAAACAATATGTGTCGAGCTGCGCCAAATGTCAGCGTTACAAGCGGCCGACAAGCGCTCCTCATGGCCTCCTTCATCCCATAGCGCCGCCTACTACACCTTTCGAACAAGTTGGTATCGACTTGATCGGGCCGTTTCGACGGTCGGCGAACAACAACCGCTGGGTCATCGTGTGCGTCGACCACCTTACTCGGTACGCGGAAACTGATGCGCTACCTTCCTCCACAGCCGCTTGTGTCGCTACTTTCATGCTACGCCACGTAATTCTTCGCCATGGTCCTCCCCGTGTCATTATCAGCGACCGTGGTCGTCAATTCGTTGCCGATCGCAGTGGAAGAGTTGCTTCGACTGTGTACTTCGCAGTTCCGCCACTCAACTCCATATCATCCTCAGACGAATGGCCTTGTTGAACGCACCAACCGTACCCTGACCAACCTGCTGGCTATGTATGTCTCATCCAATCACAAGAACTGGGATGAGGTCCTACCGTTTATTACGTATGCCTACAATACAGCGAAGCACGAAACCACTGATTTCACTCCTTTCTACCTGCTCTACGCTCGGGCGCCTCGCAGCTCTCTCGATACCATTCTGCCCTTTATACTTCATACTGAAGACTCAATCGCCGAAACATTATGCCGTGCTGAAGAAGCCCGCCAAATCGCTCGCCTGCGTACGCTAGCGTCACAAGATCGTTCCAAGGAGCGGTATGACCATCGCCATGAGACAGTATCTTTTGAAAAGGGTGATTTGGTGTGGCTGTGGACCCCTCAGCGCAGACGCGGGCTGTGCCAAAAGTTCTTGGCCCAGTATACCGGTCCCTTCGCAGTCATCGACCGCATTAGTGACCTAACGTACGTGGTCGCACGCCTAACGCCACAGGGACGTCGATCTAGCACTAGCCAAGTTGTGCACGTTGCGCGCCTAAAGCGGTATCAACCTACCACTCAGCCCTGACCCCTCCGGCCGGGCTTCGTCTGCGAAACGGGGAGTGTAACCTGTCATGGCTGGGACAAGGAATGAAGAGGAGGACGACGTGTCGCGCGTTCCGGAGCTCAGAACGAAGCCAGCGCTGAACTCTTTTTCCTCGGCTCTCATCCGCCATCTGTAAATAAAGCCATCTCCTCGCAACTCTTCGTAACCATATGACATGAGCATCATTAAGCAGAAAGCTATGAAAGGGGGTCAATACATCAATACAGGTTGTAAAACGAAAGGCACAGGTGGAGACGTGATATGAATTATAGTCATTTTTCATTACATGATATGCTCATGGCACGACATAATGACTCAACATGAAAGCTTTAAGGGGGTTCAGGTGGGCGCCAAACGAAAGGTGCAGCTCGAGGGATGTGATATGTTATAATCACGTTCATGGTATGACCTGACCGTGGCTCGAGATGATTATTCCTCAACATGAAGACAAACTCAAAAGTAGCGACAGAAGACAAATAAAGACAAGTAAACTTTAACAAGGTGTGATAAAGTCATTCAGTAAATGCCGCACGTATATCTGTATGCATAACATAGTAAAAATGTTGTCGCATGATATATTAGCCATGGCATGTAGGTGGCATTCACTCAAATAAAACCAGCCCTAGATAGCTACTCTTGGCTAGAGTTCCTTCATCTTGGTTAACTATCGGCTACAGTCTGCTGACTTTCTCTGTAATGAATAACGTTGGCTAATACATACAAACTTCGGTCGCATCTTGGCATAACATCGGCTCCCACGGTGCGTGAGACCTGGATTTTTCTTGTTTTGAACGGCTTTCCCACTTATCGCAGTCATGGTTAAGAAGTATTCTTTCGGGTCCGTTTTCGCAGCCTGGTTCACTACCGACTTCCGTGGAGCTTCACGCTATTTCTTTCTTTTTTTTTTTTGAGGGAATCGCACGCGTCACTGAAGGTGCTGAAACACGTTGGCCATTCAAGAAAACACGCCCGCCTGGTTAGCACTGCACAAGACCAACCCTCACGCTTGTTCGCTCTGCGTGATTTTTCTATTAGCTAGGTAGATGGCTTTTCAAACACACACACACACACACACACACGCACGCAAGTACCCGCACACAGTAGAAATACAAAATAGAGACTGCTGTGAGAGAAGCGTAGAGCCTGCCTTCAACGAGCGACAAAGGTTCCGGGAATCTGCGTACAACGATCACAAAAGACGGAGCAGACAGACCGTTTCTTGGTCGCTGCTACAGGCTGAAAGTTAATGAGGAAGCGAAAAGTTCGTCGCACAGGCCGGAGGCATACAGTAACAAGGGAAAGAGCAAAAAAAAAAAGAAAGAAAAGGAAACTCCTTACTGAAGCCCCTTGCTTTGCTAGTACCGTGAAACGCGTTTAGCTCTCATGGTTGAAGCTAATTCAGTAGGGAGAGAGAACGAAAAACAAATGATAGTTGGGAGCTTCGCACCATATGCTAAGAATGGCACTGACTAGTGTTGAGGGGGTGTAGGCGACACCAGCGTTTGACAGCGTGGGAACATGAGCGGAGCGGTGCGGCGGAGTACGTCAGTGATGGCGTTGGCATGCTCACAGTCCTCGTCTGCGTCGAAAGAAACCGTGCACTTAGGAGGTCCGCATCAGCCGGAAATATACGCAACGAATGAACGTTGCAGCCGCACTCCTCCTGCGCAACGTTGTGCGTGCTGCACAGCTGTTTACGTGCAGCATTTCTTTTCTTCTGGTTGTGAGTGCAACCGTAAACAATGCAGTGATGCCCTGTCGATAGGCTGTTCTTAAAAGCCATCTTAAAGCGCTCTAGCGAGCAAAAAACAGCGCGCGCACCGTGCAAGCACGGCAAAACGTATGGGCGGCTCGGCGCAACAAACAGCCCAACGAAGGGGGGCGTGGCGCGGAGAGCTCTCTCCCGCGCCGCAGACGACAAAAACAGGTTCCTGCGCGCCGGTCCGAGAGTGCGGATGGAAAGGTCGATAGCCACTCCGGATGATGTGATCTGTCCGCCTTACAAGGGTCCTCCAATGGACATTTTTCACGAGCCCTTTAACGTGTCCGACGTCAGGGAGGTCCTCGAGGGCCTCAATGGTCGTTCTGCTCCGGGTCCGGACGGCATTTCAAACAGACTTCTTCGCAACTTGGACGACGAGTCGACCGCATTCCTAACGGAGGAGATAAGTCGGGTCTGGGAGATGGGTGCAGTTCCAGAATCGTGGAAGCTGGCGTCGGTCGTCCTAATTCCGAAGCCGGGGCGCGGTCCTGACCTTACCAATCTCGCTCACGTCGTGCATAGGCAAAGTGGTCGAACATTATTTATTTATTTACAATACTGCCAGTCTCTACTGAGACCATAGCAGGTGGGCACTATGTACAGGTACTATGAATACTCATCATATGAACAAATCAGCAATACATACAAAAAGGTGTAACATCAACTTTGCTCATTATACATCTGCAACTTACAATACATAACACATAAAAAAAATACGAGTAGATATAAATGGCAGAGGAACATTAGAAACTGAACACACGACTACATGCAAAATGTACAAGTACATATGTCTGTTACATGAATGATGCTACTGCCAATTTAACATACTAAGATATTTTTTCAATCTCTGACTCAAACTGAGCCAGTGACTCAGTGTTAGTAACGAGCGGCGCTAACATATTCCATTCGCGAATGGCAACCGGAAAAAAGGAATGTTTAAACACGCCGCTGTTGCATTTGTACTCTACTAATGTGTTTGAATGTTTGTGCCTGGTAGCTCGAGTTTGCGAGTAGGAAATATAATTTGAAATATCTATTTTATAATAATCATGCAGGAGTTGATAAAGAAATTTTAAACGTGCTTGTTTGGCTCGTGCCTCTAGCGTAGGAAGTCCAGAAATATCTAGAAGGTTAGTGGGCGAGTCGTCGCGTTTAAATTTGTTGTAGATGAATCGTATGGCTTTCCTTTGTACTGCTTCTATTTTCTTTATGTTAGTCCGAGTATGAGGAAACCACACGGTGTTTCCGTATTCGAGGATCGGCCTGACAAATGTTTTGTAAGCTAGGAGTTTTGTTGACAAGGGTGCCAGTTGAAGTGATCTGCGAAGAAAAAATAATTTTTGCATGGCAGATGAAGTAATGTGACTAATATGCTCGTCCCACCTTAAGTCTGACGTTATCGTTAAGCCTAGATACTTATGTTTGTGTACATTGGTCAAAGCTGTGCCATTTATAGTGTAGCAAAAGTCTGAAGGGTCTCTCTTCCTCGTAATCATCATAAAAGCTGATTTCTTTACGTTGATTTTCATCTGCCAATCTGAGCACCATTCGGTAATAGTATTAAGTGATTCGTTGAGCGAATAGTGATCTTGGTCGTTTTTAATTTCCCTATAAATGATGCAGTCGTCCGCGAATAACTTTATTTTACAGTTTATATTATTAGTTATATCATTAATATACACGAGAAATAACAAGGGTCCGAGCACGGAACCCTGGGGCACTCCTGATGTAACTGGTACTCTATTTGACGCGATATGTTCGAAAATAACAAACTGAGACCTATTAAACAAAAACCCACGCACCCAAGCAAGAATTTCTCCGTCTCCAATAATGTTTTCTAGTTTAATTATTAGCTTGCTGTGACAAACGCAGTCAAAGGCTTTAGAAAAGTCCAGTAGAATTATGTCCGTTTGGCTATGATTGTCAATAGCAAGCGCGAGATCGTGTATGACTTCGGTTAACTGCGTTATGGTCGATAAACCCCTGCGAAAACCGTGCTGGTTAGGAGACAATATACCTTCGTTTTCAAAAAAAAGTGTCAAATGTTTTAAAATGATATGTTCGAGTAGTTTGCATGCCGTGCTTGTTAACGATATTGGTCGGAAATTTGATTCATTGGATTTGTCTCCCGATTTGTAGATGGGAATAATTTTAGCTATTTTCCAATCTTCGGGTAATTGTGATGTTGAAAGGGATTTACGGAAAATACAGCCGAGGTATCTGCTGCACCACTGTGCGTACCTTTTGAGAAATTGGTTCGGTATATTGTCCGGGCCACACGCTTTTTTAGTATCTAGGCCAAGAAGAAGATTAGAACTCCAGCGTCTGTGATAACGAGTGGCTCGATAGTGGAAACAGCCCGTGGAACCAAGTCCGGCATGACGCCATTATCTTTTGTGAAGACCGAATGAAAGTATTGGTTATATCTATTGGCTTTATCAGCTTTTTCAGGTGATGATAGTTGAGTTGTGAGTGTGTTTTTTCGGCGAAAGTGGTTCCAGAATCTGTGTGGGTTATCTTTTAGAAAGCTGGGGAGTACAGTGTTGAAGTAGTGGTGTTTCGCTTCTTTCGATTTTTGTTTGAAATTTTTTGCTACAAGCGCCAGCCTATGTGTGTTAAATGGGTTATTGCCGGCTGCCTTGCTAACTTTTCGTAGTCTTTTGAGTTGGCGTTTTGCGTGTATTACTTCACGAGTAATCCACGGGTTATTTTTCAATCTCTTTTTTAATTTAACGGGAATAAAATTTGTTACACACTGTGACACTATGTCTTTAAAACGCAACCAGACAGCATTTACATCAGTTAAAGAATCTGAAGCCATTGCCGAAAACTCTTGGAAATCATGAGCTAAAAAGGTTTGTATGTGGGCGTCGTCAGCTTTATCAAAATCGATTATAGTTTGGGCTGCTGTTTGCACTGATATTTTGTAAGCGAGAGGTAAAATGCACATCGGAATATCGTGATCGGATATTCCTTCGATTACTTCCACCTTCACTTGTTCTAAGAGAAAGTTACCACTTAGCAAGATTAGGTCGAGTATACTCCGAGACTCACTTTGCACCCTTGTAGGGCAATCAACAATTTGGCGAAGGTTAAAATTGAACATCATATCGAGAAGGGCTTCTGAGGCTTTTGTTGTGTACTGCATGGTAGACCAGTTTAGGTCGGGAAGGTTAAAGTCACCCATGAGGATAATACGGCAATTTCGAGCATGTCGTTGTAAATATTCTTGTATCGCAATTATGCATTCGTGTCCACTAACGGGGCTTCGATAGATACAGCCAACAACTATACTCGTACCTTTATTGTTAATCTTACAAAAAACTGCCTCAGCATCAGTCACCTCTGGAAGAATGACCAGTGGGATTGATTTTTTTATTGCTAACGCCACGCCCCCACCACGTGATTGCCTGTCTTTCCGAACGAGTACGTAGTTTGGGGGAGTAACTTCATGATTCGAGACAGGTGGTGATAACCATGTTTCGGTCACTGCCACTATATCTGGTTCACGATCGAGCAATAAGTTTTCAAAGGGCTGTACTTTATTCAAGACACTTCGAGCGTTTACGTTTAACAACGTTATTTTTTCTTGCGCTGGTTTTGGCGCGTTTCTGGGCGGTTTTCTCCCTTTTTTCCTTGTTCCACATTCTGATCGTTTTTTTGTACCATTTTGTCGTGTTTCCTTATTTCTACTCTGTCATTCTTTTCGTCATCCCAGATGTAAACACGGTTGTTAATGAACAGCTTGTTGTACGCTAACGAGACCTTGTCTTTATTTTCGCGGTTTTGCTTGGCACTGTCCCAGAGTTTTTTCCTGGTCTCTCTAAGTTTTCTCGAGAAATCTTCCCCTATCGAGTAGTCCGTGTTCTTTAGTTTGAAGCCATTTTTGAGTATGTCACTTTTATTTCTTCCGTCAAGTAACTTAAGTATGACTGGTCTCGTCTTGTTTGGTCCTCCTCTTCCTAAGCGATGTATGCGCTCAATGGACACAGGTTCGAGTTCAAGAATTTTTGCGATTATACCCTCATTTACGGCCTCTGCAAGAGTTTCGCTTGTTTCATCTTCCGCTTCTGGTATACCATAAACTATTAGGTTTGATCTCCTGCTGCGGTTTTCTAGGTCATCTATTCTTGCTTCAAGACTCTTAATTACCTTATTCATACAAGCCATTTCTTCGTGGCATGCAATGACGTCAGCTTCCAGTTTTGTAATGGCGTCAAGCTTGCTTTCAATACCCTTAAGACGCTTTTCTTTGATGTCTTTAATGTCTGAAGCGATTTCGGTAAGTTGTTTGGCGATTTCCTTGAGTTCAGGGCCAGGGTTGGTTTCAATATCTCCGCCCATCAACAATAGCTTCTTAAAGGATGTCATGCACAATTCATACACAGCACTACACTGCCATGGGCACGGCAATACCAACAAGAAACGGTCACTTGAGCGGATGCATTTTCCAAACCGTTTTCTCACCTGCAAAATGTAGGCGAAGGGGCAATTTGTGAGCCGCATGTCGACGGTACCACCGTGCCCAGTGGCAGAAGGGTCCTTGCGGAACACATATATAGCTTCAGGTGGTGTAGACGCTGGGTGGCGCTCCACAGCAGAGGAGTAGGCGCACGTGCCGGTGAGCTGATGCAGCTGATAGTCGAAGATTGGTGTTGGCAGCGTCGGTGCGTGGTCGTTCCTTGCATGCTGGTCCGGCGCAGTCGCAGCAGCCCCGGTAGTTCCGAGACGCACATCGCCTGTGCCGATCAGCAGACCGAAGACGAACTGCAAAATGTAGGCGAAGGGGCAATTTGTGAGCCGCATGTCGACGGTACCACCGTGCCCGACGGTACCACCGTGCCCACATGTGATTAACTATCGTGTATCCAAGCACATTGAGGACCGCGGTCCTTTTCCTTGTAAAATGATTGGCTTCCGACACTCCCTTTCCAATCAGGATGCCATGAAGATGATAAAATATCAGATCACCGATAGAAACACGAGAGACGTCAGGGCCATTCTGGGTTTCGATCTAGAGAAGGCTTTTGATAATGTCTCGCACGCCCGCATACTCGATTCCATCTCAGATGTCGGCCTAGGCAAGAACTTCCACGCATTTGTCGGCTCGTTCCTTAGACACAGAAAGGCCACACTAAAGATTGGGGACCTCCGGTCAGGGCCCATGGAGCTCGGCTTGAGGGGGACGCCGCAGGGTTCAGTGGTATCCCCACTCCTGTTCAAGATCGCCATGTGCAGATTGTCTCAAAGGCTCTCGGAAGTCGAAGGCATCAACCATACTCTCTCCGCGGACATCACTGTGTGGTGCGTCGGAGGCTGCGAGGGTAGGGTAGAGGAAGCACTGGATCGCACAGAGGATTTGCTCGCTGGGACGGGGCTTCGCCTCTCATCGAGCAAGTTGGAGCTCCTTCTATACAGACCTATTAGAAGGGGGGTTCAGCCCAAGGGCTTGGTCCCCCTGTCGGAGGTCAACATTTCACTCCGCACCAGCGAGGGACACTCCATTCCAAGAGCTGAGGTCATCAGGGTTCTCAGGATGTTCAGCGAATCGAACGGATGTAACTGGCATACCATCGACAAAATCACCGCAAAAATGGACAGCACGATACGTTCAATTACCCGGGTCTCGAACAGTCGAGGTGGAATCAGAGAGGACAATCTCTTGAAGCTATTCCACGCGTTCTTGATGAGCCATATCACATACGTGGCGGCCATGCACTGCTGGCAGGAGCATGAAGACGAATCTCAATATACTCATTCGCAAAAGCATCAAACGTGTGCTGGGTATTCCGATGAATGCCAGCACAACGCGGCTCATGCAGCTCGGGGTCCACCACACGTTAGAGGAAATTATCGAGGCGCAGCACCTGGCTGAGACTGCCAGGCTGTCTACTTCGCCCGCTGGCGAGCAGATTGTGGCGGTTCTGGGCTGTAATCCATCTCTCGAAGAAGAACAAAAGTTTAACCTTACTAAGGAGCAGCGAGCCAGTATAACTGTCTCCCCGCTTCCCCACAACATGCATCCGCAGCACAGTGCAGGCAGGCGGAAAGCCACAGGCGAGGCCTTACTAAAACAACACGAAAAGTTCAACTTAGCGCGAAATGCACACGGACACAAGAACAAACGACACAGACAGGACGAGCGCTCGTCCTGTCTGTGTCGTTTGTTCTTGTGTCCGTGTGTATTTCGCGCTAAGTTGAACTTTTCGTGATGCATAACCAACTAGCCCAGCAGTCTGTCCTACTAAAGTATATTACTAAAACAAGTTCGCGACGACCCGTACCCCGCATGCTTTGTAGACACCGCGCAGTACGGCAGATCAACAAACTTTGCGGCCGTTATAGTGGACCACAGTGGCGCCGTTCTCAACTCTGCATCTCTCGGGAATACCACCCCGGCTAGAGCCAAGCAGGCCGCGGTGGCTCTCGCTTTACTTGACGAGAGTAGACATCAAGTCTACACCGATTCCCGCGCGGCTGTCAGAGCCTTTGCATCAGGTTCCGTTTGCGCCGAGGTCGCACACATCGTAGGTGCTACAGCCATTTTCTTACACACCATCACGTGGTTTCTTGCACATCTCGAGCCGCACTTGTCCTCTCTGACTAACTTAAACGAGGTCGCCCACACCCGCGCGCGTGAGCTAACCCACCGCACCGGGTCGAACGGAGGTGTTACCTCGGAGATTAGTCGGGAGGTCTTTCGAGATCCTTTATTCACGTTAAACGAGGTTTCTAAGCACTACCAGCTGTCTAGGCGAATGTTTCCTCTTCCACACTAGAAACTCTCCAGGCCGCTGGCTGCAATTCTTCGAATGCTGCAGACAAAATCTTACCCTAATCTGTCGGCCATAAGCTCTTAGATGGACACATTTGAACCGGACTGCCCCGATTGTGGCAAGTAAAGCAATTTAGATCACATGCTCTGGCGGTGTCGTTCCTTACGGGGCCCTCAACGCATCACTGAAAAAGAGTGGTGCTCCGAGCTAAGGAGCTCTAATCTGCTACACCAGCTAAGGGCCATCGAGAAGGCCCACGACGCGGCTGTGAGGCTCGGCCTCCCTGACCCCACGTGCGAGCGGCCCACGGCGCTGCTGCCCTGAACGGCTGCGGTGCTCTTCAGGACTATAGTATTAAGGTTCATTGTCTGTCTGTTGCATGTACGAGTAGTGCGGCTGTGCAATCATTGTAGATGTTACTTATGGTTTGAATGTTGAATGCACACCTTGTCGACGCAAAGCTTCTAGAGCTGCTTGTATATCTGTGGAATCAAAGGCTTTCTCGTAATCTATAAAGGCTCCCTCGATGAACAAATCACCAAATACGATTTAGAACAGGGAATGTCGTAGGAGCCGAATTGATGAACAAATCGCAAAATACGATTTAGAACAGAGAATGTCACAGGAGCCCTGTTTGACGTAAATTCACCCGTGGCTCCCTGTTTGATAAAGGGTCCCTGTTTGACGTAACTTCACCCGTGCTACAGCCACGACTCCGGTATTGTTCACCGGCGTGCATATCGAGTATCTAAATCGGAGCACACGATCATCAAAGATCGGGCATGCTTCGACGGAATATCATGCGTCCCTCTTCAAGTCCTTGGCCCTTACCAGTTGTAAAAATGGTTCGGTGCGTTTTTGCGTCGATTACCGCGCACTGAACAAAAGCACATGCAAGAATGTTTACCCTCTGCCACGAATTGACGACGCACTTGACTCGTCACACGGTGCCGAATATTCTTCTAGCCTTGACCTTAGATTAGGCTATTGGCAGATTCCGATGTGCGACAGGAAAAAGCGGCTTTTGCCAGTCCAGATGGGGTTTACGAGTTCAACGTGATGCCTTTTGGGCTTTGTAATGCACCTGCCACATTTGAACGCATGATCGATAATATCTTGCGCGGATTGAAGTGGCAGATGTGTCTGTGCAATCTTGACGACATAGTCGTATTTTCAACCACGTTCTCTCAACACCTCGAACGCCTTGACCAAGTGTTCGCCTGCCTCGCACACGCTGGGCTACAGCTCAATATCAAAAAGTGCACTTTCGCGAGCAAGACCATCAAGATCCTGGGGCACTCATTCAGCAAAGAAGGAATTCGACCGGATCATGAGAAGCTTGCCGCCGTTCTGAAGCTCCCCTGTCTCATGCGTCAAAAAGACCTGCGTAGTTTTCTCGTACTTGCTTCTTACTTCGGGTGATTCATACGCAGCTTTGCTACGCTTGCTTCTCCCCTCCATCAGCTCCTTGCACGTGAAGCCCCATTGGTTTGGTCTGGAGATTGTGAAACTGATTTCGTAGCTTTGAAACATGCCCTGACGTCCGACCCGGTGTTATGCCACTTCGATCCAAGCGCTCCCACCATCCTCCACGCAGACATCAGCAGCCATGGTCTCGGTGCCATTCCCCTGCAACGTGAAAACAGCTCTCGTGAACGAGTTGCCGCTTATGCTAGTCGCGCTCTGATCCCTGCTGAGAGGTATTACACCATCACTGAAATGGGGTGCCTTGCTGTTGTATGGGCCGTGCAAAAATTTCGCCCATATCTCCACGGTCGTCACTTCACTGTCGTAACTGACCACAAGGATCTGTGCTGGCTCTCATCGCTAAAGAACTTATCGGGTCGCCTTGGGCTCTGGGTGTTTCGTTTACAGGAGTACAACAGGTCCGGGAAAAAACACCAGGATGCCTTTGCTATCTCTCGCTACCCCTTGGCCATGAACGACGAATCACCATCGACTCTCCATACTAAAATACAGCACGCGTCCCATTCGTCGGCTTCACCCATCTCGACGCTAGATTGGCTGAAGCCAGAACGGTCATCCGTCCTTCTGTCTCACCAACGTGTTGACCTCTACTGCAGAAGCATTGTAGGACGCCTAGAAGGTTCTTCTTTACCTCCCAGCGGCCGACTTCGTCGACAACTTGCACAGTTCAGGCTTCACGATGGGGCTTTACAACGCTACATTTATCATGTCGATGGTAACAAATGGGTCCCCGTCGTACCTGGTTCCTTCCAACGGGAGGCGCTCGCAGCTTTTGATCAGACTGCAGGTCATATAGGCTACCACAAGACTTACGACAGAATCCGAAGTCGCTGTTCCTGGCCTGGCCTCTCCACAGCCGTTTCCTAGTACGTCGCATCCTGTGTCCGTTGTCAATGCCGCAAGCGACCAACTCTGCTCCTTCGGGCCTCTTGCAGGCTCTTTCTTGCCCGGCGTCGCCTTTCGAAGTCGTTGTCATAAACTTGTACGGCCATCTTCCGAAAACGCCTACTGGCAACCGCTGGATTGTCACGGCCGTTGACCATCTCACGCGCTACGCTGAGACAGCCTGTCTGCGAACTGGCGCTGCAGCGTGAGTCGCGGATTTCTTCCTACGCAACATCTTTTTGCGTCATGGCGCTCCACGTGTTCTTCTCAGTGACTGTGGCAAAGCTTTACTCTTCCGTTCTGGCTGAAGTCCTGTGTGCCTCAGGCACCATTTACAAGACCACGCAGACCAACGGCCTGACAGAGCGTTTACACCGTACTCTCTCGGACATGCTCGCAATGTACACCGCCGTAGATCACACGAAGTGCGATGCAATCCTCCCGTTCGTAACATTTGCCTACAACACGGCCACGCAACGCCCACTGGCTTTTCTCCATTCTTCCTCGTCTTTGGCCGTTCACCAAGTTTCGCTCTAGACGTATCATTTCTGTCGGCTTCTGTACCCCCAGCAGCTGCATCTCCTTTCTCTGAAGAAGCTCTGTCTCGGCTTGCGGATTGCCGTCGCCGCGCCCGTATTAACACCCACATTTCGCAGGAGGTACGGATGTGCCGCTACGACTCTGGTCACCGTGCTGTGACTTTTTCTCCTGGCGATGAGGTCCTTCTTTGGACTCCGGTGCGCGCTACAGGCTTATGTGAAAAATTAACCAGTCGTTTTATTGGACCATACACAGTCATTTAGCAGACATCAACGGTGAATTACGCGTCTCGCCCCTTACACCCCCATATGACCACCGTTGCCGAGGGACAGAAATCGTGCACGGTTCTCGCTTGACACCATATATTCGGCGAGTTTTGTAATTCTTCAGCGCGGCCAGGCGGCCGCTTCTACCGCGGGAGGGAATTAGTGTGAGCTCCACATACGACTGGCTCTTCTTCATCTCTGCACATCATCATCACTTGTACATATTCCCCCATATACATGGATAATAATCAGCTGCTTGGCTCGCTCTCCATCTTAGTAGGCATAGATCGAGGCTCGACTACAATAAAAGCAGTTGCTCACAGTATAAAGGGGTTCGTTATACCCCTGTCACACGAGGCAACCTAAGTGCACTTTGGGCGAGCGCACTTCGCCGCTAGTGTCATTCGCACGCTGTCACACGTGTACGTTTAGTGACTGTCGCTGGAAAGCGCACTTGCAGGCGCGTGCGTTCGCCGAACTCACTTCGCTGGCTTTGTGGCGACGAAGCGTGTAGCCTCGGTAGCAGTGGATTGCAAACAAATACGCTAATGCATGACGCGGCGCCAGTAGTATTTTTAGCGGCGAAGCTCCTCTTAGTCTAACCTTGTCACGCGTCAGGCGTCAGGCGTCAGGCGTAACCCGCGTGCCCCCCGGCACGAGCTCGCCCTCGGCGTTCGCCTCGGCGCGTGCCTCTGCTGTCTTGTGAGAGAGAGAGAGACAGAGAGAGAGCGAAAGGCGCGCGTTGGCTATGGAAACGCTCTTTCTTAGAGGAACGCTGTACCAGCTCGCAAAGAAGGAGAACGCGCCCTCAAGAGCGAGAGACAACGTTGGCGCAGGCAGCGTCTCCTAGCGAGTTTCTTGATTGAGAAATACCGACTGCTCGCGTTGGAGAAGCGTTCACCAGCAACCCACATATATATATATATATATATATATATATATATATATATATATATATATATATATATATATATATATAGGCACTGGATCTTGACTTGCAATGAAGCGCCTGTGGGAGATTTCACTTGTGCATAGTTGAACCATGAGGATTAGTAGCGTGCGCGTTAACTAAATTAATCCGGAACTCGGCACGATCTACGATGAACCTCCCGAGCTTCGCCCACTCATCATCATTCACTCCGTGGATATGCTGTAGTTTTTTTTAAACACTGTTTTCGTCATTAGAAATGTTCCTATGTATTAAAACCAATCATATTTCAACGAAAAAAACCTCGCTATTCTCACCCTCGGGCACTTTGCGGCCACGTCCGCTAGGGGAGTGCACATTTACAAAGCACACTTCTCTTTCTTGTGTAGCAGCACGTGAGCGTAAGTGCACTCTGCGAGCCTAAGTGCACTCGCTCAAAGTGCACTGGAATTGCCTCGTGTGACAGGGGTATTATATTCAGCGAACTTCTCAATTATTAGATTGATAGCGCACTGTGGTCCATTGCTAAGTAACGTTTCCTAAACCAGCTTGTTCTCTTGGTTGGTTGAAGTCGAGTGTTTCTCTTATCCTAGCTGAAATTACTTTCGTAAACAGCTCGCATATTACTGCCAGTAGACTAATTGATCTGTGATTCTTGAACTCCTTTATGTCACCTTTCTTGTGTATTAGAATAAAACTAGCGTTTTTCCAGCTGTGTGGTACACTAGATGTCCTGATATATTTCGGGGAGTGACCGAAGTTTCGAAAATATATATCTCCTCCGTCTATAATAATGTCGGCTGTTGTAGCGTCTTCAGCTACTGCATAACCACGGGACATTCCTCTGACGGCTTTTCTGACTTCATCAATGGTTATACATGGAATTGTCAGTGTGCTCCTCTGATTGATTTCACTAATGTTGCATTGTCTGTCTGAGAGCTGTACAGTTCAGAGTACACTCTAAGCCGCAAAGGACGAAAACCGGAATAACCGCTGCAGTTAGTCCTCGCTACCAGCGGTTAGTCTGGGGAGAGAGTAACTGAAAACGATGCGTGCCGTGCGCAAATCTCATGGTCGAAATGTTTCGTCCTTATTTTCAAAGGGACTAACTGAAGGATGAACGGTGGCATTTCGTCTCTCTACGCGTCGCTGTTAGTCCCTCTGGCATATGCTTCAGCATATGCAATTGTTTTTTCATCCACCGCCGG
Organism: Hyalomma asiaticum; assembly: GCA_013339685.2. Taxonomy (NCBI): domain Eukaryota; kingdom Metazoa; phylum Arthropoda; class Arachnida; order Ixodida; family Ixodidae; genus Hyalomma; species Hyalomma asiaticum. The sequence continues at coordinate 201,695 of JABSTT010001662.1, read as the reverse complement.
TGGCTAAGTGGTCGTGGCCTGCTGCAGCGAAGCACGAGGTCGTGGTTGCGATTTTCTGTCGAAACCGCTACATTCCATGTGGTGGTGGAGTTGCGGAGGCAGAGAGAGAACAACTTTAATAAAATAAAGGAACCCCAGTCCTGCCCCACGGAAATCGAACGTTTGTGCAATGTGTCCTCGAGCACATCAAGGCGGCCCTGGTGGTTAGAATTAATACGGAGACCTCCGCTGCCCTACGAATTCGACACAGGACAATAGACAAAACACACACACACACTGAAGCAAACAGTCGAACGGTCGAATCCGTGCTATCCAATATTTAGTACTATGAGCCAATTAGCGTGGAGCTATGAATTTCGTTGATATATGCGGCATCGTATATTGGTCGAGAGAGGAGGTGAATTTGTGCAACTAAGATAAAAACACAGATAAAGCCTGTCACGCTTATCAACTACTGAGGGCACGTAAAACTTTCATGTACCAGTCAAGGGAAGCTGGTAGAGGTAGAAACAACTTTATTTTGGAGGGAGCAGGGGCAATTTGCAAAAAGCACAAACAAGAACGCGTCCGTAGGAGAGCGCTCACCCCTGCGGCTGAGGGGCGCAGACGGCGAGCCCCTTTGTGTACCGAAACTCGCATCAAGTTAGTCACGGTAGGCAGTCGCGGTGCGTGCCTGCACGTGCAGCGCTGTAAAAGATGGTGCTTGTGTTTACTCTGTGTATTTCCGCGACCAAAAAGTAGTCCGTTGCTTGCGGGAGCGAAAAACAATAAATGCCTCGGTCGCAGCCTCACGTCATAATATACTTCTGATGAGCTTAACAAAACACGCTCGTAATTGTAGGGGAAACAATCGAAACGCGCGAGTCTGTGTTTTGTGTAGCTCGTTTGTGTGTCGGAGCGATACACCTCTCCTTTTCTTTACGGACTACTTGCGTAGCCTTCCCAGCGTTGCAGTCAGTGGTGGCGACAGGACACTGTCAACATGCGGCAGAATTTTTGAGAAGTGTGCGCGCGCGGTCGTGGTGTGAATAGGGTGGCCGAAGGGTGATGTTACTAAGATGGTGTTTTCTGCAAGCACACGGACACGCCGAACGAGCCCAACAGTGTTTTCAGCAGAGATCAGCATAGCGAGGAATGGACAGCCCGTTGATTTTTCTATGGATTATCGGCTCGCACGCCACGGATAAGACCACGTTCTAGCAAGTACTCTTACGGCTCATCGGACTTCCTATCTCTTCTAATCACGCGTTAAGTATTGCTCATTCTCCTTGTATGTTTTGTTAATAGGGTTTTCTTGCGTGGTTTTTTTTTTCTTTAACCCTCTGGCCCTTTCGATTTTCTTACCAAAGAGGCACACGTGGGAGACGTTTATTCTTTTAGTTGGAATCTTACCTTGATCTTAGCGGTGTGTGTGTGTAGGTGATGCAGATGTAAAACATGCAGGATGTTGTAGCGCTCGTAGTCTTTTCTTTTCCTCCCATTGCATGCTTTCTCATGCCCCTAGTCTGCAGTGTTGTGCGTACCTATTGAGGTCATGTGCTTGTTATGCTCGTAGTCTGTGTGTGCCTACTGCAGACGCAAGTTTATGAATATGAATCCGCAGCAGATACACGCAGGCTACTTTTTTTTACAATAGACCTTTTTCAAGCACCCCAGCGCCACCCGTGGGCGCGCAAGTGCTTCTGAGAAATGTGTGTACATCCAGCCGCCTTGCAGAGCGAAGCCCAGCCTTTCCAAGCGCGTCTTTCGCTCCGAGTAAGTGAGTGACATGGGAGCGAGGCTAAACGCATTTTTTGCGTGTTTTCTTTTGTAAGCAGGCGCACAGCTGCACGGGACAATGAAAAAGGAGGGGAGCAAGGGGGTCATTCGCGGGGGTCGGACTGGTCGTACGAGGTGTGCGCTGGCATGTCTCGTCAACGTAGCTTCCCGGTGTCTCGGCAGTGTACGTGCGTTTGCGAGTGACCATGTGCTTTATCTCCACTCCGCGTGTGCGGAGAACACCGAGCGGTGTCTCGGCAGTGTACGTGCGTTTGCGAGTGACCATGTGCTTTATCTCCACTTCGCGTGTGCGGAGAACACCGAGCGGTGTCTCGGCAGTGTACGTGCGTTTGCGAGTGACCATGTGCTTTATCTCCACTTCGCGTGTGCGGAGAACACCGAGATGTGGACGCTGTATTCCTGTGTAGGTGTTTGTGTCGGCATTCCAGTGTGGTCCTACGCAGGCAACTGCAAAATAGCGATGTGTTTGCGACGACGAAGTAGACCAACGGGCAGTGTGTGCTAAACGAACGAACTGTGCGCAGTGCGTGAACGAAGTCTGTTGCGGATATCTCTTTCTAGGTACTGTAATTCATTGTTTTCTAATTAAACAGGTATGGTTTTCCATTTACCGCGTGGGTTTTTCCGGCTCATTTTGGTACCCCTTCGTGCTTGGTGCGTGTACTTTTCTTCTGTCCCGCTGGGCTCTGTTCCCGCTACTCGCTACTGTCGCTTGGTTCCCTTTTCAATAAAACTTCACTTTAGTAAAACCACATTTTGTTGACAGTGGTCCTTGATGTATGCTAGGTCCGCCGACGTGCCATGTCCAGCTGTGTCGGTCCAGCTGTGTCGGCGCACATGCGATCGCGTACACTTTCCTTCGATGCTCTGTAATCTTAACTGCTGCACGAAGAAGAGAAGATTTGCGAGCGCCTAGATGTTCACACGGGCTGCTGTGTGTGTGAACATGTGTGTGATCTCGTTTTTCTGAAATGCCACTTTGTAGTTGTCATCGTTTGGAAGCACACTAGGCCATCATCAGTAAAGCAACTCAAGTATTCATTTGTGATTGTATTACAAAAGACATTTGAATTATAAAACATGTCAATACAATAACAAACATGTTGCCCACACCTTGCTGCAGAAGTAAGGCGGCAGACCATTTGTGTTTATTTAATAAATTATGTTCAAACCCTTCCTTTTTTGTTGTCATTTTCACCAATTGCTGCATGCAGCCAGAGGCCTAGGCCGATGGAGACGAAAAGCCATGTGATATTAAAGGATGAATTATTTCCCTCAGTGGAGGAACACTTCATCCCTGAAAACCAGGTTTTGCCAGTTTAAACTGTTCGACCAACAGGATGAACAGTTGCTCTGTGGGAAAGGGGGAGCATCTGCAGGGATGAACATTTAGTCTGGTGGGAGCATGTGTAATGAGGAAGTTTTAGTCCTATGGGATGAACATTTAGTCTGGTCGGAGCATGTGTGAAGAGGAACAGTTAGTCCTATGGGATGAACTCAGTCTGGGGGGAGCATCTGCTTGGATGAACATTTAGTCCTTTGAGGGAGCAAGTGTGAAGAGTAACCGTTAGTCTCCTGAGGAGTAACTGCTAAGGGATGAACAATTCGTCCCTTCGCAGTTAGTCCCCGAGGGACGAATCGTTGGTCCTTTAGGGAGTAATGGTTGTGGCAATGCATTTACCCCCCAAAAGGACGAACCACAGACCCCTTTTCGTCCTTTGCGGCTTAGAGTGTAGAAATACTCTGCTAGGTAGCAGAAGATTTCTTTCTGGTTGTTGATAGCGTTTGATATTTCTTTGTAGTTGTTGATAGCGTTACCTTGTTTTTCGTTTTGCACATGCTGTTCATCTTCTCCTAATTGCATTATGCTGGAACAGCAGCTCTAACAGCGGACAAGGACGAAAGCAATACACGTCCTTGTCTGACGCTAGCGCTTCTGTTCCAGCATGATGAATTACCGCGAACTAGACCAAGTTTCTCTCCTAATCGAAGTTTCTTTTTGACCGATTTATTGCTGGCACCTTTCTCTACTCCTTGCTCTAATTATCTTACTCTAGAGTTCCTTACATCCCTCTGCCTGGCTTTACTGATCAGCTTTAAAAATTCTGCGAATTCTATTTTATCTTTTGACAAAGTCACATTCATCTGCTGGCGTTTTTTATTAAGCCTTTAGTGGATTAGGACAACTTGTTTACATCTCGCTTTGTTGTTTCACCTCCGACTTCAATCGCTGTTTGGAAGATCACTTCCGTTTTGGCTTTGTTTACTACTTCTAAATCTTGGTTCTTCTCACCTAACGCGTCAAATCTGTTTTTTTTTAGTGCGACTTTAAATTCTTCGTTCTTTCCTTTACTTACCTCTAGGTTTGCCTTTCTTTAGCAACTAATTCAGTTCTTACTTTCTTTAGGTTAAGCAGCCATCTTCTTGGCGTTGTGGGAACCCGGAGAAGGCAAAGATACCCATGCAGTCCATCCCGTATATACATAAGTTTTCACACAACGTCAAGAAGATGGCTGCACGGCATGAAGTCAACGTGGCTTTTTCTGCCGCCCGCAAGCTATCAAAAGTGTGTCCAATGATGCACAAGAGAAAGCGGCCGCCGTGTACTAAGAACCACGATATCAGATACACCCAATGTAAAAAAACAAGGCACCTATCAGACACCTCTGAAATGTGGCCGAGTTTACATTGGACAGACGGGGCGATGCTTCAATGAAAGGACAAAAGAACATGCATGGACCGTAAAAACTAACGCAAATGGAAACCTGTCCGAGCACTGCAAGCGGTGTGATTCCAAAAAGCCATGCAAGCCACTACTGCGAAAGAATAGATTCTTTGGGAGCGCGAACGATAGAATTGAAAGAGAAACCATTGAGCCGTTCTTCATAAGCAAAGCAGGCAGCACGTGCGTCATTTCATTGAGTGACAAAGAGCTTAACTTCTTAAATGGCCATTTCTAACGCAGAATCTGCTGTACTGTTTACATGTTTACTAGTTGTTTTTATGTGAATCATGGTTTTTAATTTTTACCTGTTTTTAATGCGCGGCTCCGCTGTATCTTTTCTTTCCCTGAGGGCTCTTTACACCCCGGGATGTTCTGCGTGCTTGCATGTTGCTTGCTTTTACTTTGTAGATTTGTTTGCTTATATTTCTTTTTTTCTACATGACCACGTGTCTACTGCCAAACTGCTCAGGGTCAGGAATCTCGTCAAGCTGCTTTTTAGCAGCTTTTAATTCCTGTCCTTGCATCTTTTTCACTTTTTAATCCGATTTGCACAATGTTTTGTGTTGACGATTGTATGAAAACATTAAATCATTGTAAATGTAACACTGTCCTTTAACACGATTGTTGAAAAAGATTGCTAATAAACTGAAACTGATTACATCACACGTGTAGTGCCACCCAGATATGCCATTTCTTTAGGTGATAATGAGATGGAAGGCATGCTGATGCATTTGTCTTTAAAGCATGAGATCTTGTGGGCTTCAATGTTTAGGCGAGTTTCTTTATTCCTGTTTCTTCGAATTAGAGTCGTACGTTTAAATTCAGGTTTGCACGCATATTCCTCACAGTGAATGGCGAGCCACCCCCTGTCTTGTTTTTCACGTTGTACGTGTGTTCACGGAGGCGATCATTAATACAGCGAGCTGTCTGACCGATGTACACGCGATCACCTGTCAGCGGAATACTATAGACAACCCCTTTAACACATTGTACATAATTATATGGATCTTCATGATTCTTTTTACAGGATGTCTTTTCTTCACACTTTGGGTCAGTCAGTCTGCAAATTGAAGCCAGTTTGGCTGGCACGGACAACAAAACCCACACATCAGCCCGTTGCGCAATCTTCTTGATGTTATGCGATAATTTTGAATGTACTGTATCACAACGAATTTTCTTTTATCAATGTTATGAGGTGCGGGGGGCGGGATCGACGCAGACGCTTTTGCATTCCTAAGCAACTTCTCGGCTACGGAGACAACCAGTTCATCAGGGTAACCTGCCTGTGATAATCGTGTTGGTTGCTCGCAAAAGCTTTGGTTCATTTGGTGAGGGCGGGATTTTTTCAGGGCATTCTTTAGGCACAGATTGGCGATTCCCCTTCTCACCAGCTTCGAGTGTGCTGAGGTAAAAGGAAGGATCGGCTTATTTGCTCGGGGTTCGTAACCCCAGCACAAGTGGTTTTCGGAGAAATTAGCCGAACATCAAGAAAAGGAATGTTCCCTTCATTGGGAAGCTCATGGGTAACACGCAAGGGGTCTAAGCATTTTTCAACAAGTGTTAGTTTGCGCTTCGTTTGTCATTTTGTGTTCCTTCTTGTGTCCTCGTTCTTCTGCGCAACGCTTCAGTTCATTTGCCATTTAAGTTTATGTTTTCTTTCTGTCATGCTAAGCTGCCGGCTATAGTTGCCAAGAACAAACCTAACTGCCCTATTTTGAATTTTTTCTAATTTATTTATAAGCTCTGATGGTGTTTGGGTCCCAACAAACACCCATATTGAACGTACATGACTGAAATAGAGCCGCGTTTTTAAGTTACCCGGTAAATGACTAAAATTGCGCCGCAAGAATTCCAAGGCTGATGCTGCCTTATTTCCAATGTTCCGTTTTGGCTTTGTTTACTACTTCTAAATGCTTGTTCCATCGTAAATCAGAAGTAAAAAGGTATGCAGTGTCGGCGTGGTGTTGGTGGTCCAACTGTGCGAGTACTTCAAAGCGCATAGCGATTCCCCGTGCCGCGGTTCGGAGCATTGCCGTAAACGAGGGACACATGTCAGCTCCGCGAAAATGGAACGCGGATCACACCCCGCAGGGAAGAAAAAGCAACTCGGCAGGGGAGCCGTCGGAGGGCAGTGTCGTGTTCTTATTTTGAGCTTCTAAAAAAATGTGACTATTTTTATATAACCGCCATGCCTTGTGACGGACCATCGGCCCAGTCAAGCTGTATTCCAAACAGCTTTTTGCTGGTGGTATCCGCCAGAACCTTGTATTTCTGGAAATAAATATTCTATTCCATGCTGGCAACAAAAAAGGAGAAGATAAGAGTTGAATGGCCAGCGAGGAGTCGCGTGGATGGGGCAACGCGATGCACGGCCGCCTGGTTTCAGCTTGACATCCGTACGGGTCCTTTGTCAATGCCGTAGGAAAATGGAATTGGTTTTGCGACCGCTCGGCCGGATGTTCTTGTGTGCAATCGCATTCTGGTCGCAATTACGGCACTCGTAGCGTGCAGGCGATCCAGCCCCCAGCTGCACTACCGACCTAGGGTCTTTAAGATGACAGAAGATGACAGAGCGAGATGACAGATGACATATCGTTAGTGGCCAGGGCCTGTAAATATTCTCGTCGCTGTGTGGTGGCTTCTGGAAAGAGACGTCGTGCGCGGGCAGGTCAGCGCGAGCCGGACCTCCGGCGCCGGCGGTCGTCTGGGCCGATACTCAGGCGAAAACGTAGGAGAGAGTGAAATGACGCGTGTTTCGCAGTGAACCTATCCCCTCGGGTGTTGTAGATTGTGACGTATGTTTGACCAATGCCATGTGTGTCATAAAAATGTCTGTGCGATTGGTTTTGGTGATGCCGACCCCCAAATGTGATTGGCTTGTTGGGGGAGTCTTTTTCTAACGGAGGGTTCAAGTGACGACGCCTTCGATGTGAAAGAGAGCGGAGGTTCGGGCTTGGACCCGGGCAGACGCCTGGCTGTGGAATAAAGCTTCTCTTTACCGGGCAACGCCTCTAACTTCGCGCTGCCATCGTGTACTCGAGCCATCGAGGTGCACCGATTCGAATCTCAAACACCTTCCCTCCTTAGCTAGCGTTGAAGCTAGTGGAGAACAGGGAAAGGAAATTAAGTGACGCCTAGATATTTAAACTCCTTGCTTATATTTAGAGGAAAGTCATGAATTGTATACCTATAAGGATGTTAGCTCATTTTCTTGTGAAGGTGACGTAAACAGTCTTATTTATATTTAATGATATATCCCAGCACACACACCAGTCTACTGTAGTATTTAGGTCCTTTTGCAGGATTTGTGAGTCTGAAATGGAATGTATGACTGTATAAAGAATACAATCATCGGCAACCATCCTGAATGAAGAATGTATACCAATTGAAATATCATTATTGCGCAAGAAAAACAATAGTGGCCCCAGCAGTGAGCCTTGTGGAACTCCCGACGTAACTGGTGCATATTGTGAAGATATACCGTTGAGAACAACAGCCTGTTTCCGCAATGATAAATATTCGGCAATCCACGCTATTATTTGACCATCGAAGTTATACGCTTTCAATTTAGAGATTAGGAGACTGTGTGAGACTAAATCAAATGCTTTAGGGAAATCCAAGAAAACGCAGTCCACCACTTGTTGCTTATCAATTGCCGAGGATAAATCGTGCCCCGCCACGGTGGTCTAGTGGCTATGGTACTCGGCTGCGGATCCGAGGGTCGCGGGATCGAATCCCGGCTGCGGCGGCTGCATTTCGATGGAGGCGAAATGTTGAGGCCCGTGTGCTGTGCGATGTCAGTGCACGTTAAAGAACCCCAGGTGGTCGAAATTTCCGGAGCCCTCCACTACGGCGTCTCTCATAATCAGAGCTGGTTTTGGGACGTTAAACCCCACAAAACAACAACAACAACAGGATAAATCGTGTATGAACTCTACCAACTGTGTGTTCCAAGATAAACCACGCCTGAAACCATGTTGGCTACGGCTTAGGACATTATTTTTAGTTAAATGGGCCATGACACAACTGTATATTACGTGCTCCATAATTTTGCAGGTTATATAGTTACACGTGCGGTTGTTCTGTTATAAGTGGAAAGCCGTTATCACTTCCCAGTGATGCGCACTGGTTTTCATTGTTTGCGGGGAGGCCCGTTATCACTTTTTGTTACGCGCAACGCAGACCGCGTTTATCTTGCATGTCACTTCGGGAACCATGTCGATCATTCTGGAAACTTGGCATGCCTGACGCGCACATTACAGTGACTTCTGGAATTCCAGACATAATGCGAGAAAGCGTCATGACGCGTGCATCAAAGCCGAAGCATTACGCCGCTTGTCAGTCTTTCCGTCGACCGACGACTGTTCACACCGCTGTTGCTATGAGTTTTGATTGGCCTTCTTTTGCTGGGCACAAGTCCTGCCAATAAACAGTCTGCCTCACATCATCTTGAGCCCTGCGTGCTTCGTCTCGAGTGCTGCGTGTGCCACGACCACGTGACACTAGTTAATGAAACGGGTCTGTAGTTCTGAACCGAGTTTCGCATACCACTCTTATGTATGGGGACGACTCGCGCTAATATCTGATCATCAGGCATGTCGGTTTCACTGAGGGACTTCTGGAGCAATCGGCGAAATAAAGACATAACACGTCCGCACAAATGCTTACACTAGCGGCAGCAATGTCATCAGGGCCGTATACCTTAGCCTGGAAAAGGTGACTTCCGGAATACGATCTATTTCAATAGGTAATTCGAAAGGTGCGCCTCTAAATCCGCCTAATGATGAGCAAGACGTTCTGTACAGATAGTGCCTGACTAAACCCGACCATCTCGTGAAGAAATGGCTCTTTACCTTCAATGTACCGGGACAACCTATTGTGAATCGCATGGACCTTTCCCACATAGGACCAACGACATCGGCCGTGCGTTGTCCGGCGCTAGACATTGGCCTGGCTTTTGGGTAAGCTGCACTGAGGGAGTCTTCCATGATTCGGGGACAAGTCCCGTCTCCCAGATTTTGTTGACTTTCTCGCTTAGTTTCTTGATGGTTTTACCGTCCAAGATACGTAAGAGCTCATTTAAGATTCGGTCTGGGCCCGCTGGAGAGCGTCCGTTGAGCTCTCAGAGAACCTCCCAAATTTCAGGTTAACCGAAAGGTGCGTCCAGCTCCTCCACCGTCCCCCCCCCCCCCCCGCCCCGGTCACGAGGACAGTTCACGTCCACGGAAGGGCCCAGCGGAAGATAGTTATCATCTAACCCCTTCAGAAGGGCTGTTTCAGACACGTCCTTCGCCTTTTGGCTGTGTAGGATTCTGCTATAGCGAATCGCTGATTACCTTTGGATTGCGACTCATCAACCAGCTGTTTGAGGTGGTTCCATTTGCCGCCCACTCTCATCTGTCATCAGCTGATGAATATACTTCGTTGCACTGGCGTTCAGATAGTTCAATAGAATGGGCTTCGTTCTCGCGATTGATTAGCACAATTTTCTTTCGAAGTCTGCGGCTGAGGGTTCGCGTGCTCCACTGTGCTAAGATGGAGTTTTGATGAGGAATGATGAAGGCCGGTCTCCGGCTGAAACGTTCAATAAATGCTTTCCCCATTTTTGTTGCCAATTCCTAGGGTGTGCTACTCATCTCTCTCTCTCTCTCTCTCTCTCTCTATATATATATATATATATATATATATATATATATATATATATTGTGGGGTCTACTAACGGTGAACTCGCCACTAGCAGCACCGTCCCGTGGTGTCTGAGCACTGGGCGAGCGGAGAATGGGGCTGTGGCGTCCGCGCGCTCGCTCGTCTCAAGCCATGCACCACCGTGCTGCCGCGCGCGTCAGCCCCGGCCCGCCTCGAGGCAGAACGCGAGCCGGCACACGCGGCGGAGGAGAAAATTAGGCGTCGCTCTCCGAGCAAGGTAATTAATAACAGGTTAAAGAAAACAAACAATACAAGCCGAATCATTTGAATGAAATGTAAAGAAAGGACAATTAGATCAACAACACGCGAACTCAATAACACGCAAAGACCATGCAGGGCTCCCCCTCGGCCAGAGTACCTGCGACCGCGCGCCCCCAGAAAAGGAAAACAGAAGGAAAAAAAAGAACATGCAGAGATGGGTGCTGATCGCAGGCTGCTGCCGCTGGTCGTTGAAGCTCGAGACGGCGCTCGCGATCGGGCCGACGAGGCCGTCAGCCGGAGCGTCGCAAAAGCACGTACGCATCGTTCCGAGTCCCAGCGAGTTCTCTCTAGCTCAAGCATCTCCCAGAACAAGAAACGCGCAAACTTGCGAGAACCTACCAGCTGCCCAAACACAGACTGCTTAAAACCACGTGGACAAAGAGGGCGGCCTTCGAGAGTGACGTGTCGCAGCTCTGTCCAGCTGAGAGATGGGGACATTCCGAGCAAAATAACGCATCCACAAATATATATATATATATATATATGTATTTGTAGGGACCGCGGTGCCGCGCGAAGCCTTGTACATATCTAAAAAAAGTTTTTCCTGGCTATCGGGACAAATATACGATGAGAAAGTCACAGTGACAAACACAATATTTAGGATTTATTCGTTTCGGCTGGAGACCATTCTCCAGTCGAAACGTCAGATTAAATCCTAAATTGTCACTGTGACTTTCTGATCATATACATATATATACAGAAAAAGAAGTGACTTATTAAAGGATGGGGCCGCAGAGAGACAAGACGATGATGAGGTTGGAATGGGCCCTCGGTGTGTGCATCAGTCTCTCGCGTTTTTAATATTATTTTGGTGCCGAAACCCCGTGCGGACACGTCTTACTCTCTTCGCGTCCATCGAGGGGCTCCCTACTGTACCGCTACTGGTGAGAAACGATAAACCGAACTTCGACGAATGGGTCGATTGAGGACCAAGCGAGTGGCCCGGCGAGAACAGAACACCATGGTTATTCACGATGCCAGATGTCTTCTGAACACGCGAAATGTTGACATCGCCAAGCTCAAAGGTATGCGTGATCGTCTTTCTTCAAGTAACGACAGGCTATCAAAAGTCGATGACGAGATCGAGGAACACATCCCGGAGGGTGAGTTGGCAGTCGAATGTGCGCGTGCTGCCGAGTAAAACGAGGCATTCAGCATGCTCGCTGAATTAACTAGTCGGATCGAGGCGCTGGAACGAGCCGAGTATTCCGTCGTAAACGCCACCTGTGGAGCCAACTTCACGGATAATGCTGTTCTGCCGCGCAGCTATTCCCAAGCTCAATATGCCAACGTTTAAGGGAGAGGTAAATCAGTGGACTGGATTCTGGGAACAGTTCGAGCAGACAGTTCACCTAAATAAGGCCTTCTCGTCGACAACAAAGCTTTTCTACCTGCGGCAATATCTTGCCGGAGAAGCCGCAGCGGCCATAGCAAGACTGCCAACATCAGAGTCTTGTTATTGCGATACTATCGATATTCTCAAGGAATGCTTTGGTGACAGAAACCGAATCGGGCAGCATCACCTAGCGGATATGAGGAACCTTGGCTATGTTAAGCAACGCACTGACGTGTGAGGTCTGAGACAATCGTGTACGATCGTGTACGACGCTACGCAGCTGCATATTTGTCGCCTGAAGTCTCTCAACGTGCCTACGCTAAGCTTTTCCGTCATACGTCTCGACATACTGCAAAAGGCTCTACCGTACGATATTGTTTTTGGGTTTACTAGAGAGCAACGAACTAAACCATTGAGGAGTGACTCATCAGACAGCACTCAGGCTGCACCCGAATCGGCTTCAGCAGGGGCTTCCTAAGATGCCAAATTGAACGAACTACTGGCATTCATTCGTGTCGAGTTGGAAAGTCGTGAGCGATGCATGACGCCAATCGAAAAACTTTATGAGCAACCTCAAATGGCAGTAAGAGGTGCCACAGCTTCCGTCTTACAAACTTCATTTGTAAGGAAAGCGGACTGCTTCTTCTGCCCCTCGAAGAATCATGGCACGCGTGCTTGTGACAGCGACCTGTCCCTTTCTTCATAGAAGGAGAAACTCTCCAAGGACAACAGATGTTTTCGCCGCACGTCCAGGGGTCGTCAAGCACGAACATGTCAAGTTAACCTAACGTGCTCATGTTGCCACAGAAGGCATGCAACAAGCATGTGTGACCGATTGTACCGCAAATCACGTGTCGATAGAGATGCATGCAGAAGCCGCACAGCAGTATTCGTTTTACCAGAAACAGCAGTGTCAAAGTCATGCAGTGGGCAGAGAGTAAACAACAAGGATAACGAAGTAGATCTGCAGACCTTTCGTGCTTTGATCATCCACAGTAACAAGCACCGCTGTGTCGGAGGCATTCTACATGGTGGAAGCCAGAGGTCCTTCATCAAAGAATACGTAAGTAGCCATTAAGATGATCTTAAGGTCGTAGGAGAGAAAAGGATATCATTCAACACGTGTGGTCGCACATCTCCTTCTCGAACTGAACGTTGGAAAATAGTTGAGGTACCTTTAAGCAGTCAACGAGGCACCCAGTTTTACCTCGTACAAGCTATTGCCGTCCCCGTGATACGCCACGACATCACTGCACCATCAGCTGACACTCATTTCGTACAACAGTTGCGCCTGGAGAATAAGTTCCTGGTAGACGACCGTATGCTCGCGCAAGTTAGTGAAGAGCCAGCACTTAGTGTGCTGATCGGATCTGACTCTCTGTGGAATAGTGTCCCTGGTGAAGTTATTCGCAGCAAGGAAGTTCAAGGGCTCACAGCCGTCAACACTTGCTTCGGATGGACGCTGCAATGACCTATTCGTCAGCGACGTTTTCTAGACCATAGCGCTAACTTGATGGTGTATGTTATGCGAGTGGACATCAGCGAAGTTGAAGAGCAAAGGGTTTTGCAAATTTTACGACCTTTCTGGGAACTGGAAACAATGAGCATTGAGGGCGTTTATGAATCATCTACCGCCAAGTCTCAGGGTAACTTCAGGAAGACCATCCAAAAGTCAAACGGCAGATCTCTGTCATGTTGCCGTGGCAAGAAGAATGCAAGCATCTCATCGATGACAATCGCGAAATTGCTGTCAACCGTGTATAGAAGCCCCGCCACGGTGGTCTAGTGGCTACGGTACTCGGCTGCAGGTTCGAAGATCGCGGGATCGAATCCCGGCCACGGCGGCTGCATTTCGATGGAGGCGGAATGTCGAGGCCCGTGTGCTGTGCGATGTCAGTGGACGTCAAAGACTTTAATCCCAGGAGCTCGAAATTTCCGGAGACCTCCACTACGGCGTCTCTCATAATCAGAACTGGTTTCGGGACGTTAAACACCACAAATCAATCAATCAACCGTCTACAGAAGCTAGTGGGCAGACTATCCCGAGAAGAAGGCTAGCTTGACCGCTACTGCACAGCCATACGACAGTCTATGTCGCATGGTCACACAGAAGTGCCCAACGATATTAGCGATCACCATCCGGTTTACTACATGCCACACCGGAACGTCATCAAAGAAGAGTCATTGCCCACCAAATTCGGGGTTGTTTTCGATGCATCATCCGATGCCCCACGACTACTCTCGCTCAATGACTGTCTAGAAAAGGGAGCCAAGTTAAATCCGGAGCTTCTGAGTGTGCTACTTCGTTTTCGATGGTTTTTAATCGCCCTGAACTCTAACATCGAAAAACGTGTCCTGCACACAAGAGCCAGGCAGAGACTCCTTTCGACTTCTTTGGTTTGATAAGACGCCTAAATAGAAGAACGCTAATGTCGTCGAATGGTGCATGAAGCGTGTGCCTTTTGGGTCAATGACAAGCCCATTTCTCCTCATGGCTACTGTCCATAACCGCCTAGACAACACTTGTTCTGAATACTAAAAGCTGGCGGCGAGTTTGAAGAAGCCATTTTATGTTGACTTACTTATTGAACCAGACACGTTCATAGAAGCCCTTCGAGTTTATGAAAGAACGAAGGGAACCATGAATGACGCCGGGATGAATCCTCGAAAATATAGAACCTATATGACAACACACTGCAAGAAGGTTTTCTGACAAAAGAAAAGCCGATAGATGGAGGCATTAACTATACTACAGCTGTATTGGGCATGCAGTGGAATACAGATTGCGACAGTTCTAAATTCATTCTGAAGTCAGTTATCGAGTACTTAACAACAAGAAATGCAAACAAAAAACGGCCTCTACGAAGGCAGCATCTAGAATCTATGACCCTCTTGGAATACTCTCACCATTCACATTAACAAGCAAGCTTCTATTTCAACAATTCTTGGTCCGAAACGTTGCGTGGGATGAAGAGATACCCAAAGAATTTGGCACACCTTGGAACAAATGGTGCAAGGATGTCCAGCATCTTGGTTCATTAGAATTCGGCGCTGTGTAGGAAGCAGTCTCCAAAGAGTCACGGATACGACGGAACTTCATATTTTCGTCGATGCTAGCTAGGAAATGGCGCATGTGCATATTTGAAGGCAACGAACCAGCTAGGGGAGACCCCTACTACGCTGACAGCAGCGAAATGTAGAGTTGCACCGATAAAATAGCTCACATTGCCGAAGTTGGAGGTAATGGGCGCAGTTATCGGAGCAAGGCTACTGAAGTACATCCGATCTGCCTGGGATTTCAGTCAGTTTCCTTGTACTACGTGGACCGACTGTAATATTTTCCTCCGCTGGATCCGAGGAGGCGGTGGCAAACTGAACCAGTTCACCAAAAAGAGAGTGAAAGAAATGTTAAGTGCAGCAGTTCCGGAAGAATGGCGTTATTCTCCTGGACAAGAGAATCCCGCACACCTTATTACCTGCGGCATGTCTGCAAAGTCTCTTTTGAAAAGCTGCGTATGGTGCATCAGTCCAGAATGGCCCCAGCGAATGGGTTCGGAACGGCCTACAGAACCCATCATGGTCTCACATGAAAATTTGGACCTAGAATCTGAGCCTACGGTGTTTAATGCACTCATTCATGCTAAAAAGAGAGATGACGTTTTCAAAAATTTAAGGGGATTCAGTGACTTACAGAAGTTACTACGCGTCACTGGGCTGGTATTACGCTTTGCTGAAAAGTGCTGACATGCCAAAAAAGTCACAAGGCAGAAATTCCACAGCACAACGCCGAAGAATTTTGGGTCCTTCGGGTGCAGAAAGAAATGTTAAAGATTGGAAGGGGGTTTATTGGTTTTAGATAGCGTATGGACAGGCGGTGCGACGATGGCAGCAGCCGTAGTTCTGGACAGCGTCGTCAGCTCGAGATCAGGGCTCGTGCCTCTTCCTCAGGCCATGTCCCACTGCAATGCGTGCGTTCGTGCTTCCCCACCACAATACCCCGGCGGCGAAGAGGAGCCAGGCGACTCAAGGTGACGCTACCATAAGTGCATCGTGATAGGGCTTGAGACGGCTCACATGGACCACCTGGCAGCCCAGACGGCGCTTATCTGTGGAAGGGTTGATGGGTTCGATGACGTAGGTGACGGGAGTCGGGCGCTCGATGACGCGGTAAGGGCCGTGGTACTTAGGAGCAAACTTGGGACTGAGGCCAGGGGAGTGAAAGGGTAACCGGAGTCAGACGTGGGAGCCAACTGCGAGTCTCCACAGAGATATCGCGGTCATGGCGATCTTTTTGATGTGCTTGGTTGTCCGCAGTGAACGAGCGGGCCAGCTGACGACACTCTTCGGCGTAGTTGGCAATTTCAGACACATGGCCGAATTCGGAGGCGTCCGGGCGATACGGCAAAATTGTGTCGAGTGGGGTGCACGGTTCGCGGTCATATAGGAGTAAGAATGGAGAGAAACCTGTGGTAGACTGTGTCGCGGTATTGTAGGCGTACGTCACGAAGGGAAGGATCACGTCCCAATTGGAGTGGTCATCGTTTATGTACATGGCGAGCATGTCCCCCAAGGTTCGAGTAAAGCGCTCCGTGAGGCCATTTGTCTGAGGATGGTAGGCCGTAGACGTGCGGTGAACTGTGCGGCATGCACGAAGGAGGTCTTGAAGGACGTCGGACAAAAATACACGCCCTCTGTCACTCAGGAGTTCGCGTGGGGCGCCGTGGCGGAGGATGAAATGATGTAAGAGGAAGTTAGCTACGTCACGAGCACCAGCGGAAGGGAGGGCGGCTGTTTCGGCATACCTAGTGAGATGATCCATAGCCACAATCACCCATATGTTGCCGGAGACCGAGCTTGGAAGTGGTCCGTAAAGATCGATTCCAATACGGTCGAAAGGGCGTGCAGGACAAGGTAAGGGCTGTAGAAGTCCGGGCGAATGAGGAAATGTCTTCCGTCGTTGACACGATGTGCAGGAACGAATGTATTTACGAACAAATGTATACATGCCACGCCAGTAGTAGCGCAGGCGGAGCCGTTGATACGTTTTTAGGGCGCCAGCATGACCATGTTGAGGATCAGCGTGAAAGTATGCGCAAATGTCGGACCTCACGTGGCTAGGGATGACGAGCAGCCACTTGCGGCCATCCGTGTGATAGTTGCGGCGATACAATAGCTCGTCCCGTATTGTAAAGTGCTTGGCTTGGCGGCGGAGGGCGCGTGGGTATGCAGAAGGGGAGTAGGAAGAAAGAATATTGAGTATAGAGGCTATCCAAGGGTCTTTCCGCTGCTCAGATGGCATGTCGGTGGCGGTAAGAGCAGCCAAAGGAAAGGCACCATTGTTCTGCGGGTCTTCGGGCGGTCGCAGGGGAGACCGAGAGAGCGCGTCCGCATCAGAGTGCTTTCGGCCCGATCGGTACACCACGCGAACGTCGAATTCTTGTAGACGAAGAGCCCAACGTCTAAGACGACCGGAAGGATCCTTCAGGGAAGCCAACCAACGTCTGCCATTGTCGGGATAGCGGGCAGCGTCCGACTTCGTAGTTCCAGGTTTGAAGACCCGGCACCTCCACCACTTTGGAAGGGGGTTTATTGGTTTTAGATAGCGTATGGACAGGCGGCGCGACGATGGCAGCTGCCGTAGTTTTGGACAGCGTCGTCAGCTCGAGATCAGGGCTCGTGCGTCTTCCTCAGGCCGTGTCCCACTGCAATGCGTGCGTTCGTGCTTCCCCACTACAAAGATATTGATAATGCCACTAAAAAGAGTTCTGCGCTGAGCGATCTACACCCATTCTTTGGTGCCAAAGGAGAATTTCGCCTCGGCAGAAGATTTCAAGAGGTGGATGGTACTTACCAAGAAAGGCATCCCGTCATTCTACCATGTAAACATGAGTTTACATGATTGATTTTGACAGATGCACACTGCCGTGTTTTACATTGTTGTGTGTCAAGCACAATGATACAAGTGCGACCACGATTTTGGGTTATACAAGGTAAGCAAGAGGCCAAAAGTCATCAACGCCAGCTTTTTGTGCAAAAGGTACCATACAAAACCTACTGATGTTAAGTATGCGCCCTTGCCCGTCGTCAGAATCAGATTGTGCCGACCATTCAAAGTGGTCGGCGTAGATTTTGCAGGTCCGCTTTATGTCAAGCAAAGGGAGCTTGAGTCTGGCACCACGAAGTCTTTCGTATTGCTTTTCACTTCAGCGAGTACCAGAGCGGTACACCTTGAACTGACAAGTGGCTTGTCATAAGCGGTTTTCCTCCTTGCGTTTCGCAGATGTCTATCACGCAGAGGAGTTCCTCTTACTATTTATTCTGACAACGCCCTGACATTCAAGAGAGCATTAGGATGAGAGATTTGGAGCGTCATGAATGGATCCCCCTTTGCCACTTTCCTTGCTTCCCATCGCATCGACAGGAAGTTTATATATATATATATATATATATATATATATATATATATATATTGACGCCAAGCAAAGTGCCCACCGCGGAGCAAGTTTCGAGATGCAAGCTCCCACTACAGGCGCTGATCTCGAGCAGGGGTAAGATGACGAAAACGGCAGTTTTGCAAGGGTTCTTTTGGTGAGTCTGGCGGTCGTATATATATATATATATATATATATATATATATATGTATTGCTTCTCCTCGTGAATATATATATATATACGCATACATACGTCTGTGTGTGATCTTCACAAGAAACAGTTGATAGTAGCGCCCGTCCTGTCTGTTTTGTTTCTTGTGTCTCTAAATCGTGCTAAGTTGAACTCTTCATGATTTTCCCAATAATATTTGGCTCACACGTTCACAATAACCTCCACGACTGTTCGGCATCGTTTGCTATCGATATTCCAAATGTTGCAGGGCTCCTTTCGTAACTGGAACCTTGCGCGATCGATGGGAACGCTATACGTAGACTGCGCATCACAACTGCGCATAGCATCAGCAAATTTTTGCCGTAGCTTCGATTCCGCATGCATGTTGTTATGTGGGGTTTTTACGTCCCAAAACCAGCTCTGATTATTGAAGACGCCGTAGTGGAGGACCCGCAAATTTCGACAACCTGGGGTTTTTAGCGTGCACTGACATCGCACAGCACACGGGCCTCAACATTTCGCCTCCCTCGAAATGCAGCCACCGCAGCCGGCATTCGAACCCGCGACCCTTGGATCAGCAGCCGAGTACCATAGCTGGGCGATTCCGCAGTGGCTGGGCGATTCCGCATGCACAAACTGCCTTCCATGACCAGGTAATAGAGAAGTTGATACTGTGAGAAGACGTGAGGCGTTTGGTCGCTCACATTTATTTACGCACTACACAGACAGTGTCGTTCTTGCCGCCGTGCTACCATCTTGCCGCCGTTCTACATCTCGCGCTTAGCTCGAACGTTGTTGATGATGATGATCCTTCAATTTTGGCATCTACCCACTTGGGGGGATTAGCCAAGAGTCAGGCGGATTTCAGTTTAATTTACTAAGTTATACTACCTGAAAGATTTAGTCGTCCTTTCATGTTGAATTTGAATATTACAAATGTAGTCAATCAATCAATGTTATAGAGAATAATGGAATAAGTAATTAGGATCTAATAACTGAACAAGCAAATCGATTCGAATCCGTAATGAACTTCTGCAGAGCAAGGCATATATTCCTCTTCATGTGTCCCAGCGCGGAGCAGCTGAGGCGCAACATCGTCTTCGTCGTCGAGACGCTGACGGCTCGCCATAGGGCTCCCCTTCTAGCGAGGTAGCCAGTGTACGAGGGAACGATCTCTATGAGCAGCTGGTGGGTTCTGCTGTTGCGAAGCGCGTTCGTCTGGTGTTTGTGGATGGCCTGTCGCCTTCAAGAACTGCGTCGGTGTCGTGGAAGGCCGGCTTTATGCGGCCAACGAAGACACTGTCTTGGCGTCCATTAAGCAGCAGGCAACGCTTCAGGCAATGCTTGAAGATTAAAGGGTCCGTCGTAAGGCGGGTGC
Source organism: Hyalomma asiaticum (assembly GCA_013339685.2). Classification (NCBI taxonomy): domain Eukaryota; kingdom Metazoa; phylum Arthropoda; class Arachnida; order Ixodida; family Ixodidae; genus Hyalomma; species Hyalomma asiaticum. The sequence goes on along the minus strand of JABSTT010001662.1, from coordinate 181,907 downwards.
AGTGGTGTTTTGACTGCATCGTGCTGTACGAAGACGTATGTGCAATCTCGGAGAGCACGACTGTTGAAACATGGGCGCGAGTGTTGACAGGGCAGAATAGGAGACACCTCTCTCATGGCATTCCTGAGGCGGCTGGCATAATTAGCAAAGTCCAGTGGTGGTACCGGTGACGTGTCGAAAAACAGGCCAGGAAGACTTCAGGTAGTGCCAAAAAGGAGCTGTTGAGCAGAGCGCGTCCGTACGTATCGTGCTGCGATAGGCGAGGAGGACGAGTGGTGAGGCCATGAGAGAGGCTTTGAGTTGGCGGTGAAAGCGCTCAACCATGCCATTCTAAATCGGGTGGTAGGCCGTCGTCTTCATGTGGTTGGCACCAAGCATTCGGGACAAAGTTCGGAAGAGCGCGGAGTCAAACTGACGACCTCGATCTATCCATTGTGATGGTCTCGGGAACACCGTAGCGGCTTATCCACAGGGTGATCAGTCCGGAGGCGACTGACTCTGCCGTAGTGTCGGTGAGCGGTAGTGCCTCAGGCCACCGCGTGAACCGGTCGAGGCACGTTAACCTATACCGGCTGTTCTCCGATGGGGGCAAAGGGCCGACGAGGTCCAGGTGCACATGACTGACCCGCGATTCTGAAGGCGAAAAGGTACCCGGTGGGCTCACTGTGTTGCGCTGGACTGGTTTGCTGGCACTTGAGGCAAGCGCGTGTCCAGCGGCGGATGTCCATATTCCTTGGTGGCCAAAGATATCGCGCTGTGACGAGGCGTTAAGTCGCCCGTATGCCGGGGTGCGAAAAGGAATGCAAGGCGTCGAAGACGCGGCTGCGAAATTGCGCTGGTACATAACGGCAAGGACATCAGGTAGAGGTGTCGCTAATGACTGGAATTGCACAGCCAGGAAGGTGGATATCTTCGGACTTGAGCGAGTTCTCTTTGAGTCGTATAACTTGAAGTTCGCTGTCCTCGCGTTGTGTAGTAGCCAAAGCTGCGAAATCGACTGGCGTGTGCTCATCACCGTTACGTTGATTTGTTATTCCGGATAGTGTGTCAGCAACAGGATTGTCTTTGCGACTGGTGTGTTGGATATGGCTGGTAAACTCCGATTAGGCAAGATGGCGGATCTCACGTGCACTGTGGGAATAGTTGCTAGCAGTCGAAAGACACGTGAGTGGCTTGTGGTCGGTGAGGATATGGAATTGTCGACCTTCGAGGAAATGGCGAAAATGCTTGACGGTGAAATAGGCCGCCAGCAGTTCGCGGCCGAATATGCTGTTACGGCTCTCGGTCTGTGAGAGCTTCCGGGAGAAGAAAGCGATCGGCGGCCAAACTCCATCGACCAACCGCTGCAGGACTGCTCCAATGGCAACAGCTGAACCGTCCATGGTGAGTGACGTGACGGTGAGGAGTGTTGCGTTAGCTTCCTTGATGGAACTGAAAGCTGTCTCGGCGTCGCCTGTTCAGGAGATGGAAGCGTCTGGCTTCGTTGACAGGACAGAAGTGCATGGAGCAGTTGCAAGATGGCAGTAGTGGGGAATAAACCGCCGGTAACACCTGTCAAGCCCGAGGAATTCACGCAGTTTCTTCAATCAATCAATGAATCGAAAAAGTTTTATTTTCGTTTCAGTCAATACAGTGTACTGTCACTGCGAAAATAGGGGACCAGAGAAAAAAGCTGCGCTTGCGCAGCTTGACTAAGCTCTGGTCACCCGTACAGCAGCAGTGACAGGACGAAACAAGAAAATCTAGCAGAGCATACACATTTTTATGAACAAAAAGTAGCTCGACTTGTGCTCAGAAAAATAAACACCAAAATCAATGTATGAAGCATAAATACATCCAATACATTTACATGAAGAAATCCGGTAAGGTTTTTTTTGGTGATGTTGTGAACGTCTACATTTATTTTATGTAGTTCATTTAATGTGCTTGCCAGTGCATAATCAAGTTTTTCTTTCCCGTAATGGGTACGCGAGAAAGGTACGTGGTATGGAGGGTGATACCTGAAAGGATATGAAATTGTATTTGCTCGAAGATTTGCTATTGCTTCAAATAAATCTATTCTTCCCAATATGGCATTCTTGTAGGTTCTCAATAATTTATGTTTGTATATGTTGTGAATCGTCATAATACGGTGTCTGTGGAATAAAGGTTCAGTGTGTTCTAGAAAGGCGGCGTTTTCTATTCATCGAAGAGCTTTTTTCTGAACCAGGAATACTTTCTGTAGGTTTGACAATGTAGTGTTTCCCCAGATTAGTGTGCAATAATATAAATGTTCTACAACAGTTCTACGAGGATGCATAAACGGCAATGAACAAGGTACAGACCCAATATACGATTGTTATGGGGGACTTCAACGCGGAAATAGGAAAGAAACTAAAAGGAGAACGTGCCGTCGGTAATTACGGAGAAGGAGATAGGAATAGCAGAGGGGACATGCTAGTAGAATTCGCCGAAAGAAACCACCTCCGTGTAATGAATACTTTCTTCAAGAAACGTAAGAACAGGACATGGACGTGGAAAAGCCCCAACGGAGAAACGAAAAACGAAATAGATTTCATAATGTGCACTGATCTAGGTATAGTACAAGACACAGAAGTGGTTAATAAGCTTAGAATTAGTGACCACAGACTAATAAGGGCGAAGATATCCCTCAATCTAAAGCGAACAAGGACAAAGTTAATCACACGGAAACAGGCCAACCCCGATAGCGTCAGGGCGAAAAGAGAAGAATTTAGAATTGCACTTAAGAACAAGTATGAGGCTCTAGGACAGGAAGATAATGAGGATATAGAGAAGATGAACGAAGACATTACTAATCTGATCACCGAAACAGCAATCGAAGTAGGGGGCAAAGCACCAAGACATGTTGTGAGTAAACTCTCGGAGCCTACTAAAAATGTAATCAAGCAACGCCAACAGATGGGAATAACCAACTCAAGAGACAAGATAGAATACGCCGAGCTATCTAAGCTCATCAGTAAAAGTAGAGTCAGGGACGTACGTAACCATAACGTGAAAGAAATAGAAGCAGCCGTCAGAAAAGGAGTCAGCATCAAAACAACCAAAAGGAAGCTTTGTGCGGGAAAGAAGATAATGCATGCAGTGAAAGATAAGCAGGGCAACATCGTTACTAACTTCAGTGGCATAACCAAAGTGGCCGAGGATCTCTATTCCGAACTAGTCAGCTCAAATACGAGTCTCCCCACCATGAGTGTATTAAATGCCGAGCAGGACTACGAAATGCCATGCGTCAGTGCGGACGAAGTTAGGAAAGCAATACAGGGAATGTCCCGCGGAAAAGCGGCTGGAGATGACGGCATAACCGCCGACTTGATCAAAGATGGCGGAGACATCCTAACTGGAAAGCTCGCGACACTATACACTCAATGCCTCAAAACTTCAAATGTACCCGAAAGCTGCAAAAACGCAAATATTGTATTATTACATAAGAAGGGAGATGTTAAAGACTTGAGGAACTACAGGCCGATCAGTATACTCTCAGCACTTTACAAAATATACACAAAGGTTATCTCAAACAGAATAAGGGCCACACTTGAATTTAATCAACCCAGAGAGCAAGCAGGGTTCAGAAAAGGATACTCTACCATGGACCACCTGCATGCGGTCAATCAAGTAATCGAGAAATCCGCTGAATACAACAAACCCCTCTATATGGCTTTCATAGATTACGAAAAGGCTTTCGACTCGGTAGAGATACCAGCAGTTCTGGAGGCACTACGTCGTCAAGGAATATGTCATAGCTATATAAACACAATAGCCAACATCTATAAAGATTCTACAGCCACCCTTCTCCCCCATAAGAAAAGCAGAAAAATCCCAATACAGAAAGGTGCCAGACAGGGAGATACAATTTCTCCCATGCTATTTACTGCATGTTTGGAAGAAATCTTGAAAAGGTTAGACTGGGAAGAGACAGGGCTCAGGATTAACGGCGAATATCTGAGTAACCTGCGATTTGCAGATGACATAGTACTCTTTAGCAATGATGGCGACGAATTGCAAAAGATGATTGAAGACTTAAGCCGAGAAAGCGCTAAGGTAGGATTAAGGATGAACATGCAGAAAATAAAGGTAATGCTAAGTGGCACGGCGAAAAAAACGTATATTCAAGGTCGAAACCCATACATTAGAAGTCGTAGAAGAATATCTGTACCTAGGACAGCTACTTACTGGAGAACCCACCCATATAAAAGAAATCCACCGTAGAATAAACATGGGATGGCGCGCATATGGGAGACATTCACAACTCATGAACGGAAACCTACCACTATCACTCAAGCGGAAACTATATAACTACTGCATCCTGCCAGTACTGACTTACGGATCAGAAACCTGGAGAATTACAAAGAAGCTAGAGAGGAAGCTAAGAACCGCGCAGCGTGTGATGGAGCGGAAAATGATAGGCGTTACACTAAGGGATAGGAAGACAGCCGAGTGGGTCAGAGAACAAACGGGGGTCGCCGACATAATGAATGATATTAAGAAGAAAAAATGGACATGGGCAGGCCACGTGATGAGAAGGCTAGATAACCGATGGACAGTTAGAACGACGGAATGGATACCAAGAGAGGGTAAGCGCAGCCGTGGGCGGCAGAGAGTAAGATGGGGGGACGAAATCAAGAAATTCGCTGGCATCAAATGGAATCAGCTCGCGCAGGACAGGCAAGGATGGCAAGGATTGGGAGAGGCCTTCGTCCTGCAGTAGACATAAAATTGGCTGATGATGATGATGATGATGACATAAATGAGAGTTAAATAGTGCGAAATAAAGCATTCTTTTAATGTTAGTAGGAAAAGTGTGACGGTTCCGGCTTAATACACCGGCTGATCTACTAAGTTTTGGCAATAAAGTTTTCCCATGTTCGTTCCAAAACATATTTTCTGAAAAAATTACACCGGGAATATTAATATGCTTTTATATTTTGATTTGAAATGGTCCTGGAGTTATATATTCATCGATTTTTCCTAAAATACTAGGGACGCGGAACAACACACATTTAGTTTTCGATTCATTAAGAGTAAGCCTACTGAACTTGCACCAGGTCTGTAAGTTATGACAGAATGTACCTCCCTTTCGTGTTATGGTGTCGAAGTCTCTTCCTTCAAGCAGTACCGAGCAATCGTCAGCATATATAATACATTTATAATCCTCATAAATTCTTACAATGTCGTTAATATAGAAAAGGAAGAGAATTGGTCCCAATATGCCAAAATTCAATAGGAACCCCAAATTCAATAGTCCTAAGTTGTGATTTATGTTTATTTAGTTCGACGTATTGGTGGCGCGCTCTCAAATAAGATTTAATAAGTTGTAGTGCTTTCCCACGAAACCCATAACGTTCTAACTTTTCAAATAAAATTAAATGGTTTACCCTATCAAAAGCTTTACTGAAGTCTAAAAATATACTTAATGTCATTACCTTTTTTTCAAAATTACACAATATTTCTTCTTTTTGAACTAGAAGTGCTTTCTCAGTGCAACGTCCCTTTCTGAAGCAATATTGGTAATCTGTTAATAGGTTGTGTTTTCTAGTGAATTTCTCAATACGACAGTTTATTACTTTCTCAAGCGCCTTTGAAAAAATAGGCAAAATTGACACCGGGCATAGTTACTTAAACTATTTCTTTCTCCATTCTTATAAATTACTGAGACTCTTGCCACCTGCACGTTGTCTGGAAAAACTCCAGTGGAGAGAGAGACGTTGTATATGTGTGTAAGCACTGGTGCAATTAAGTCTACAACATATCTGATCGGTTTTATTTCTAACTCGTCTACATCGCGGCTACGGCTGTTTCTTAGCTTGTGATGCAGCATTGTTACCTCAGCGACAGATGTTCGCTGCAAGTACATTGTGTGGGATAATATCGAGATATGATTAGCAGCATCGTGACAGTAGGTGCTAGTTCCGATTTCAACAAAGAAATCGTTAAAAAGGTTGGTCAGTTCGGTCCCACTAGTGATTTTGTCATTTATGACTAGATTGTCGATCGTATTATCCTTGGTATTTTTGTTTAACGCCTCCTTTATTTTCTTCCACACTTTGCCACCATTACGCAAGCAGTCGTTGTCAAATAGACGCTTATAATATTCATTTTTTGATTTTTTGATATCGTTATTCAACTTATTTCTGAATTATTTAAACTGATTTAAGTCTTCCATGTTACGCGATTGTAGAAAATTGTCAAAAAGCTTATTCTTGAGCTTAACGAGCTTGATGTGCTCATTTTTGATCCATGGTTTGCGCACCTTTTTTTGTTTGTGGTAAGTCCGAGATAGGAAAGCCTCTAAATAATGTTTTTTGAAAGTTTTTATAGACAGGTCAAAACACTCATTGCTGTCTTCAAGGATAAATACTTCTTTCCAATCTGTTTGATAAATCTTATTCCGAAACACCTCTAATGTTTCTGATGATATATATCCCTGTACATGAGTAGAGGCCAATCCCTGTTTCAAGGAATTGTTACGGTTGAGCATGCAAAATGAAGGCAGGTGATCACTGATGTCACTACGGATAGCGCCAGAAAGAGTACTATCGGTGCTTCGGTTAGTAATGAACAGATCTAGAACAGATGCAGTTGAAACAGTAAGTCGTGTAGGTGCTGAGATAAGATTCTGGAACCCGTTGCTTTGTAATACAAGCAAAAAATCAGTTGCCGCACTCGAGCCTTTTGCCATGTCAATGTTCATATCATCACCTATTGTTAGTAACCACCTGTTTTCGGTGGCACATGAAAGCAAGGAATCAATGAACTTCCAGAACACCGAGATATTGCCACTCGGTGGTCTGTACAGAACCGCGAATACATTGTTGTTTTCCTTAATGTAAATGGCTTCAACATCACAAGTAAGAGTGCTAAATTCGTTTAAAATTTCGAAACCTGCTACAGCAACTTGAATAGAGACACCACCACCTCTGCAATTCTTCCTGTTTAAAAAAAATGAGTGCACGTTGGTAAAACAAAGTGGTCCGAATTTTCATTGTACCAAGTCTCACTGAACATAAGTGCGTCGAAACTAATATTGCAGGATTCTAGAAGAGTGTAGATTTCTTCAAATTTACATTGCATGGATCTAACATTTAGGTGTAAAACTTTAAAAAGTTTCTCTGGCTTGTCAAATATGATACCACGCATGTTCTCGGGTAGCACGCAATTGGTATCCATGTTTTTACACTATGTACTATCAAAGTGTTCATGCCTGTCACGCGCATGCTTATCCTGTCGCCGTTGTCTTCTCCAAATCACTCTCCAGCTTTATTGCCACGACGGGCGACGTCTCATCGCGACGGGCAAATACGGCACCTTTTTTTACCCAGACGAACTTCCAGCCATGTTCGCGCTTGCGTGCTATTGCCATACCAAGTAGTGGCTTTAAATACTGACAAAGATGTTCAATCACAAAGATAGGATGATTTGCCTCATTTTTAGACGCTTCCATTGATAGACCAAGGCTCCTATTCATAAGTTTTGTTTTCTTAGCTTTCTTAAGAACTTTGTCCCTCTTTTCGCGCTTCACGAACTGAACAACAATGTTCCTCTTTTCCTTGTCTTTGGTAGCCACTCTTTGAATTACGTCTATGTCGCTCGCGGAAAGCGGTTCATTGATGGCCGCCCCAATTTTAGCCAGAACATCTGCCAAGCACTCATTCGGGGTTTCCGCGACGCCTTTAATCGCAAGGTTTCTGTTTCGCGAGTACTGCTCAGTTTTCACAAGGTTAGTCTGACACTCAATCACTTCCCTCTCTAATGTTCGAACTTTCTGTTGAAGTGCTTCATTTTCTCTTTTAAGCGTGCCATTCTCTAACAAAGTAGCATCAAGCCGCAGGTTAGCATCGTCAGTATTTTTACTAATGAAATCCATGCTCCGCTTCATTTCATCGATCTCAGTCCGGAGCTTTCTCTCTTCTGCACGCATGTTTCTCTCGAGAGATTCTTTTGAGTTCTTCAATTCATTCCGTAGCTCTTCTTTGAACTGTTCAAGCTGTTTTGAAACATCCTTCGTCATTTCTAATCGTCACAACAACGAACAGACAGTATCACACTTTGTGGCAGCGGTGACAGCGATACTGTGCTAATTAGACTTAGAAATATTTGAAAAAATTCGCTAACCTGCAATGTGCAACAGTCAGAATTACACCTACTCCTCCGTCGCTGTCACCGCTGCCAAATGATGCGTCCGTGCAACAGCGGTAGCTTTATAGCCGGGAGCTTGTCACGTGCTCCTTCGTCCAGCCTGCGCAGTCAGGACCCGATGAACGAAGCTTGTGCGCTGCCGATTTCTGTAGTAGACTTGCACTGTCTTGCTGCGTAGTCCCACGTGTCCGTCGAAACTCGTTGTCGGCACGGTCTCAGTTATGCCTTGAAGAATATGCAGATCTGCAATGTGCAACAGTCAGAATTACCCCTGCCGCTCCGTCGCTGTCACCGCTGCCAAATGATGCGTCCGTGCAACAGCGGTAGCTTTATAGCCAGGAGCTGGTCACGTGCTCCTTCGTCCAGCCTGCGCAGTCAGGACCCGATGAACGAAGCTTGTGCGCTGCCGATTTCTGTAGTAGACTTGCACTGTCTTGCTGCGTAGTCCCACGTGTCCGTCGAAACTCGTTGTCGGCACGGTCGCAGTTATGCCTTAAAGAATATGCAGATCTGCAATGTGCAACAGTCAGAATTACCCCTGCCGCTCCGTCGCTGTCACCGCTGCCAAATGATGCGTCCGTGCAACAGCGGTAGCTTTATAGCCAGGAGCTGGTCAAGTGCTCCTTCGTCCAGCCTGCGCAGTCAGGACCCGATGAACGAAGCTTGTGCGCTGCCGATTTCTGTAGTAGACTTGCACTGTCTTGCTGCGTAGTTCCACGTGTCCGTCGAAACTCGTTGTCGGCACGGTCGCAGTTATGCCTTAAAGAATATGCAGATGTGCAACAGTCAGAATTACCCCTTACGCTCCGTCGCTGTCACCGCTGCCAAATGATGCGTCCGTGCAACAGCGGTAGCTTTATAGCCGGGAGCTGGTCACGTGCTCCTTCGTCCAGCCTGCGCAGTCAGTTCTCGATGAACGAAGCTTGTGCGCTGCCGATTTCTGTAGTAGACTTGCGCTGTCTTGCTGCGTAGTCCCACGTGTCCGTCGAAACTCGTTGTCGGCACGGTCTCAGTTATCCCTTGAAGAATATGCAGATCTGCAATGTGCAACAGTCAGAATTATAATCAAAAGAAGAGGCGTGCAGGACACGGACACAAGGAGAGCAGTGAACAACACGAACGCCGACTAACAACTGATGCACAGCACTGAGGCGAAAGAGAAAGAAGACACACAGCTTATCTGCGTATGCTCGGAATGGTAGCGCCACCTGTCAATCGGTTAGACGTGCCGGACTTCGCGATAGACAACTCCTAAGGCTTTCTATCTCCTCTCTGTTTAAGCTAATCGACGGCTGACTCACGCATGCACTTCCACTAATACTGATATGCCAGGCCTCAACCAATAAACGCGTATCTTCGTTCTTATGCCTGTACAGGATCTCGGTTTTGTCTAACTCGGGCATGCAGCTACAGACCTGGCAGTGCAAGGATAGATTGGACGGCGTCCCACCTGATAGCGACCTTCTATGTTCAATTAATCTTTGATTAATACAACGCGCAGTTTGCCCTACATAAAAACGTCCGCAGCTAAAAGGAATCTTATAAACTACACCCATGCGACAGTCGCTGAAATTGTTCTTGGCTAGGTGCTTAACAGGACAGATATCCGTTCGCTTCTTACCTTCCATCTGCTCATTTCTTCTATGCACTGCAGCACAAACCCTTCCTAACTTATTCGGAGCCGTAAACACAACATTAACCCCATATTTACTTCCCACTTTCTTAAGCCTGTGCGAAACTGCGTGGTTATACGGAATACTCACGACCTTTTTCTTGTTAATGTTACTCTCTGCTACAGCTTTTGTTCCGGTCGAAATCGACTTCTTAAGACGCTCAGCTACTGTGGCTATGGCTAGTCTAGGGTAACCTGCATCTAAGAGGCGCTCGACCTGCGCATTAAAGCTAATGGTCAAACGGTGCACGCACGACTTCGATAGGGCTGACTTTACACAGGACAAGGCTATTCCGTTTTTTACTACTTTCGAATGCTTGGAGTCAAAGTTTAACAACGGTTTAGATGCTCTAGGGGAATACTGCCAACACACGTGATTCTGCTCAAGTGACAACGAGATATCTAAAAATTGTATTACGTTTCTCTCCGGTAGTTCTTTCGTAAACCTTAGACCATCCCCATTAAGTTTAAATTGATCGCTTACATAGGTGACGACGGATTCAAAATCTTCCTTACTACAAAGTACCAAGTAATCGTCCGCATACCGAAATACCCTAATGATGCGGTCCCCTAAGGCCTCTTTTAAACGGCAGTCAAACTTGCTCAAGTATAGATCACTTAGAATAGGGGCTACCTTTCAACCTATACAAATCCCTGACTTCTGCACAAACACGCCTTCCCTGTATCCAACTAATGTTGACGTTAAGTACATGGAGAGAATTTCTAGAAAGGTACCTGTGGAAACTCCGCATCTATCTATGAAACCGGACTCCTGCCCTTGTTCTTGAATACATTATTTCACGCAATTTAGTAAACCTTCATGCGGCAACGAGTAATACAAATCTTCTACATCCATGCTAAACGCTGTGCAATGGCCAGGATTTTCCTCTGTTAACAACTGAACTAGAGCCTGAGAATTACGTACACGGAAGGGGTCAGAAAAACTTAAGGATGTTAAGCACTTCTGCAAATAGCTAGCTACACAAACTTGCCAAGTCCCTGACTCTGATACAATCGAGCGAAACGGAATTTCTGGCTTATGGGTTTTCGCCGAGAAAAATAATTCTAAAGTGAGCAGTTTTGCCTTTTTAACACTGGAAGCTACCTTATCTAGATTATGTTTCAACAGGAGATCGACAGCTCGTTGTTTTACTACAGAAGGTTTCAGTTTCACAGGTCTAAAATTCTTTTCAACAGCTGCTGAGGCTTTTTCAGAAAAAGTGCTATTCGGCATTATTACAAAACAACCTTCCTTATCAGATAAAACAGGTCGAAGCTTATGTTCCACACAGTAATTTACAACCGGTCGGATAGGGTCAGAGGCCTTAACGAGATCGTTCGAATGCTTGATGCTGGCGAAGCAATCTGAAATCCATCGAGACCGTTCGACTTCCGGAATAACCTTAGTTATCGATCGAGGTAAGCTTAACACGTCAACTTCTTTTAGGTTAGGATGAAAACAGTACTTAGGGCCTAATGCTAGAATTTTCCTGTGGTTCTCGTCCAAAACGGCGTCTCCGAGAATCATTACCTTTTCCGACGGCGATTTAGTAGAAAAAGAATTCCTCTTACTTTGCCGTAGTTCCGGTAGCTTCGTCCCACACAAAAAAAGCGCGTGTTGCTCGGAAACTCTCAACCAATTGGCGCAAGTGCGGTTCCTTTGACGGTCTCCCCGGGTGGCGCAGCTGGCTTCTAAACACTGGCGATAAAATCTGACTTGCCGCCATGCTTCGGCTGAAATAATCGCGCAAATCCTGTTCGCGTGTCCCGTAGAAGGCTTCTTCCTTCTACGGGACACGCGAACAGGATTTGCGCGATTATTTCGCACAACCGCACAACATCTGAATTTCCATCGGAATGATATTATTGCGGTTTTCTTCTTCCTTCTACGGGACACGCGAACAGGATTTGCGCGATTATTTCAGCCGAAGCATGGCGGCAAGTCAGATTTTATCGCCAGTGTTTAGAAGCCAGCTGCGCCACCCGGGGAGACCGTCAAAGGAACGGCACTTGCGCCAATTGGTTGAGAGTTTCCGAGCAGCACGCGGATTTTTTGTGGGGGACGAAGCTACCGGAACTACTGCAAAGTAAGAGGAATTCTTTTTCTACTAAATTGCCGTCGGAAAAGGTAATGATTCTCGGAGACGCCGTTTTGGACGAGAACCACAAGAAAATTCTAGCATTAGGCCCTAAGTACTGTTTTCATCCTAACCTAAAAGAAGTTGATGTTTTAAGCTTACCTCGATCGATAACTAAGGTTATTCCGGAAGTCGAACGGTCTCGATGTATTTCAGATTGCTTCGCCAGCATCAAGCATTCGAACGATCTCGTTAAGGCCTCTGACCCTATCCGACCGGTTGTAAATTACTGTGTGCAACATAAGCTTCGACCTGTTTTATCTGATAAGGAAGGTTGTTTTGTAATAATGCCGAATAGCACTTTTTCTGAAAAAGCCTCAGCAGCTGTTGAAAAGAATTTTAGACTTGTGAAACTGAAACCTTCTGTAGTAAAACAACGAGCTGTCGATCTCCTGTTGAAACACAATCTAGATAAGGTAGCTTCCAGTGTTAAAAAGGCAAAACTGCTCACTTTAGAATTATTTTTCTCGGCGAAAACCCATAAGCCAGAAATTCCGTTTCGCTCGATTGTATCAGAGTCAGGGACTTGGCAAGTTTGTGTAGCTAGCTATTTGCAGAAGTGCTTAACATCCTTAAGTTTTTCTGACCCCTTCCGTGTACGTAATTCTCAGGCTCTAGTTCAGTTGTTAACAGAGGAAAATCCTGGCCATTGCACAGCGTTTAGCATGGATGTAGAAGATTTGTATTACTCGTTGCCGCATGAAGGTTTACTAAATTGCGTGAAATAATGTATTCAAGAACAAGGGCAGGAGTCCGGTTTCATAGATAGATGCGGAATTTCCACAGGTACCTTTCTAGAAATTCTCTCCATGTACTTAACGTCAACATTAGTTGGATACAGGGAAGGCGTGTTTGTGCAGAAGTCAGGGATTTGTATAGGTTCAAAGATAGCCCCTATTCTAAGTGATCTATACTTGAGCAAGTTTGACTGCCGTTTAAAAGAGGCCTTAGGGGACCGCATCATTAGGGTATTTCGGTATGCGGACGATTACTTGGTACTTTGTAGTAAGGAAGATTTTGAATCCTTCGTCACCTATGTAAGCGATCAATTTAAACTTAATGGGGATGGTCTAAGGTTTACGAAAGAACTACCAGAGAGAAACGTAATACAATTTTTAGATATCTCGTTGTCACTTGAGCAGAATCACGTGTGTTGGCAGTATTCCCCTAGAGCATCTAAACCGTTGTTAAACTTTGACTCCAAGCATTCGAAAGTAGTAAAAAACGGAATAGCCTTGTCCTGTGTAAAGTCAGCCCTATCGAAGTCGTGCGTGCACCGTTTGACCATTAGCTTTAATGCGCAGGTCGAGCGCCTCTTAGATGCAGGTTACCCTAGACTAGCCATAGCCACAGTATCTGAGCGTCTTAAGAAGTCGATTTCGACCGGAACAAAAGCTGTAGCAGAGAGTAACATTAACAAGAAAAAGGTCGTGAGTATTCCGTATAACCACGCAGTTTCGCACAGGCTTAAGAAAGTGGGAAGTAAATATGGGGTTAATGTTGTGTTTACGGCTCCGAATAAGTTAGGAAGGGTTTGTGCTGCAGTGCATAGAAGAAATGAGCAGATGGAAGGTAAGAAGCGAACGGATATCTGTCCTGTTAAGCACCTAGCCAAGAACAATTTCAGCGACTGTCGCATGGGTGTAGTTTATAAGATTCCTTTTAGCTGCGGACGTTTTTATGTAGGGCAAACTGCGCGTTGTATTAATCAAAGATTAATTGAACATAGAAGGTCGCTATCAGGTGGGACGCCGTCCAATCTATCCTTGCACTGCCAGGTCTGTAGCTGCATGCCCGAGTTAGACAAAACCGAGATCCTGTACAGGCATAAGAACGAAGATACGCGTTTATTGGTTGAGGCTTGGCATATCAGTATTAGTGGAAGTGCATGCGTGAGTCAGCCGTCGATTAGCTTAAACAGAGAGGAGATAGAAAGCCTTAGGAGTTGTCTATCGCGAAGTCCGGCACGTCTAACCGATTGACAGGTGGCGCTACCATTCCGAGCATGCGCAGATAAGCGGTGTGTCTTCTTTCTCTTTCGCCTCAGTGCTGTGCATCAGTTGTTAGTCGGCGTTCGTGTTGTTCACTGCTCTCCTTGTGTCCGTGTCCTGCACGCCTCTTCTTTTGATTATGGACTGTTACCAACTCGCTCAACTTTCTGTCCTTTTGAGTCAGAATTACCCCTGCCGCTCCGTCGCTGTCACCGCTGCCAAATGATGCGTCCGTGCAACAGCGGTAGCTTTATAGCTGGGAGCTGATCACGTGCTCCTTCGTCCAGCCCGTGCAGTCAGGACCCGATGAACGAAGCCTGTGCGCTGCCGATTTCTGTAGTAGACTTGCGCTGTCTTGCTGCGTAGTCCCACGTGTCCGTCGAAACTCGTTGTCGGCACGGTCGCAGTGATGCCTTGAAGAATATGCAGATGTGCAACAGTCAGAATTACCCCTGCCGCTCCGTCGCTGTCACCGCTGCCAAATGATGCGTCCGTGCAACCCCAGTTAAAAATCACAACAGAACTTGCCTTGTGTACTACAGAAATTTCTGTTGTCACAACAAGATTTTTCTGTAGTTACTACACATTCCTGACGCTGCGATAGACTTTTCTGTTGCAGAGCAGATATTTCTGTAGTGACAACACAAGTTAATTCTGTCATATGTGTGTTGTTACAACAGGGAGCTGAAGTAGCACAACAAATGTTAGTAGTACTGCACAAAAATGTGTTGTCACAACAGGCACTTTTCTGTAGTTACTACACATTCCTGACGCTCCGATAGACTTTTCTGTTGCAGAGCAGATATTTCTGTAGTGACAACACAAGTTAATTCTGTCATATGTGTGTTGTTACAACAGAGAGCTGAAGTAGCACAACAAATGTTAGTAGTACTGCAGAAAAATGTGTTGTCGCAACAGGCACTCAGTCATTACAACAGGAATGTTCCTAAGCAATGCGACAGAACTTTGTAGCCCAACACAAATCTGTTGATCTTCCCAGCCAACCATATCACATCCTCTGGACATTTATTAGATATCCACAATAAGATATCTAATGTCTATAGGATATCCACGAAAGTTGTTCTAATGTTAAATAAATATCTACAGGATGTCCATTTCGAACAGAATGGACATCCACATGATGTCCACAGCTGCTCCACATATAGATTGACTGGATGTTAGTGGACATCCACATGATGTCCACACCTGCTCCACGTATAGATTGACTGGATGTTAGTGGACATCCACTGAATGTCCTCATGAGTTCAACTTATTATAGTCATACGATGTCGAATTACATTTACGTTTAGGTGCAGGGACCCATGCAGCCAGCAGCAGCAAGTTTAACACTCAATATCACTGCCTTTATGAAAGAGTCAAATTTATTCAAAGAATGACAGGGCAGAAGCATGTGTCTCTCAATCTTCATCTGTCTTTTTTTTTCGATGTCTGCAGCAGGCGTTGCAAAGACACTTCTCGGGCGCACTGTTATGAGATTTCGTGCACTTTACCACCTGTAAGAGATATTTACGTGCAGTCAGTCCAAAAGCACGCAACTTATTAAACTCGAATGTACCAGAATCAAGCTTCATACAATGGGAGGGACATCGCATAGCACGTCAGGGCTGACATGAAAAATATCACAGTTACCTTACACACTACCACACCTTGACCAGATTCTATGATGTCGAGTCAACAGCGTTCTTTTTCCTGGTATTTTATCACACACAACACGTTGACAACTGCCAACAGCTTTTCAAGCAACGTTTCATGCAAATCACACTCAAGCCATCAACATTCACATGCTGACAAGCAGGCTTCTCGGAATAAACACAGAAGCGCACACGCACGCTGAAAACTGGTCTTGAAACAGAAATGAACGAAAAAAAATGTAGTTACCTCCAAGTAGTAGAGTCGTCCGAGGATCACCACGACACGTAGTACAGGAAGAAGCGGCCGCTAACGTGCAGCTAGGAGTTGTAAGTAATAATGGCTCACGTGCAAACCTGTACCAGAATACAGGTAAAAACAAGACTTGTGCACCAATTCTTCTTTTAAATACTGCTGATTTACTGCACAAACACGCACACCACTTTGACACAACTCGGTCCGACACTGCCACGGCCGCCATGTGCAGCGCCTCCTCCATGACGCATGCGTCACGTTTACGAATCTGCGGGGCCGCGGCTGTTCTTATTAAAAATTTTCCTGCATCTGTAATTCTTCTATTTACTCTTAATAAAATTTACGCCTTTTTTGAGAGAAACTAACAGTTTCATTGGTTTAGTAAGTTACTCTGCGCATAAAATAATGCATAAGAATGTATATACGTGACTAACGCTGACGCAACAGCGCTCTTGGTAAACAACAAACATGGCCGCTGCTAAAATGGTGGTTTTGGAAGCTCTTGTCAGCATTTCGGTGTTATCTACTCTTGTGTTTTAAAAGCAAGTTCTTCGTATGGTTCATCATGATAAATGCCTGTTTGTTCGACGTTGCAAGGGTGCCGATGCATTGCAACAGGTGCGCGCACAGTATGGGAAGAAGCGCGGAGGACCCCGCATACGATCTGCCAAAAGTTGAATGAAAGTGCTGACAGAACAACGCTACCTACTTGTGTTCGAAATATTAAACCGTGCAGCAGCACATCGGTTGATCAGAGCATCAGAACTGAGAGCGAGGCGACTAAGGTGTACATGTTTCTGAAAAAACAAAACAAAAAAAAAACATTGCGTGTCATATTTGTTTTGTTTTTCCTTGCGCTTTTTGAGATGCGATATCAGCGTCGTTTCCTCACCCCAGTGAATCTACTGCTCGCGAGTAAGCAACATTCCGAACGCTGAACTGGATTCTGTTTCCAGTAGAGAACTCACATTTCCAGTTGTTTCCAGCAACATCAGCAATTCCAACTGCACTTACTTCCAAGTGTTTGCAGTTGGAAAAATAGCAGCTTAAATTTTCAGCTGTCAACGGATATTAATGTCGACTGGCAACGCAGCGGGAACGTGCTTTTTTCATTTGGAAGTTCAGCAATAGTCTGTCGAGCTAATCGGCATACGCGAGAGACAGTCCGCGTCGGCGTGTCGCCTACCGCTCTTGTACGAGACAGTGAAGTTGTATTCTTGCAGCCGAAGTGCCCAGCGCGCCAGACGGCCGCAGGGGTCACGAAGGTTTACGAGCCAACACAATGAGTGGTGGTCGGTGACCACTGTAAAATGACGTCCATAAAGGTAAGAACGGAAGCGCTGAACTGCGAATATAACTGCGAGGCATCCTTGCTCGGTGACCGTGTAGTTCTGCTCGGGCCTACTTAGTGAGCGACTTGCATAGGCAACCACGTGCTCGCCATCCCCGTTGCGTTGGATAAGGACGGCCCCGATACCTATGCCGCTGGCATCCGTATGAATTTCCGTTGGGGCTGAAGGATTGAAGTGCTGAAGAATCGGTCGTGACGTCAGCAAAAACTTCAATTGACGAAAGGCAGACTCGCAATCCGCAGTCCATTCAAAGGGAGTATCCTTTCGTAGCAGGCACGTCATCGGATATGCAACATCAGCAAACCTCGGAATGAATCGACGGAAATACGAGCAGAGCCCCGGAAAACTACGAAGCTCCTTCACAGAGCGCGGTGTACTGAAAGCTTCAACGGCTGCTGTCTTCTGGGGATCAGGACGGATGCCATCCTTATCAACTAGATGCCCAAGAACAAGAGTTTGGCGTTCACCGAAGTGGCATTTCTTCGAATTTAAAACGAGGCCGGCGTTTCTGATGCAGTTCAGGACAATATCGAGCCGGGAGTTGTGCTCACTGAAGGTGCGGCCGAAGATGACAACGTTGTCGAGGTAGGATGGTATCAGTTATGTTTTCCTTGTTCGTTTTCTCCTTGATATGGATTGAAGTCCCGTCAAGGAGATGATCGACGTCGATGAAGCAGGAGGCAGGTTGGAGGTAATGAACTTGAAGGTATATTGCAGCAAATATTTACAGTCATATGTACATCTTGCCGAAGCACACTGATGATAACATAGACATCAACAGCTTCTTACTCTTCTACTTAACTTTTCTTAAGTTAGAGCCTAGAACACTGTTACTATACACACAACGAACTTAGTCTCACTGTTCGACCACCGAGTGGTTACGGCCCAGACAGAAGTTGCATCGTACGGAGTCTTACTGATCGATCAGTTAAGTGATTACAGCCTAGACTGAAGGGAAACGAATCCCGTCCAGTCTTTAGTACCTTGCGGTAACAAAGAAAGAGGGGAGGTGGCCACTGCTGGTCCGCCTCAACCTTCCGTCATCCAATCTGTTTATCCTCAGATTAAGCCACTCCCTAGTGGGCTGTCCCTAATCCCGACAGCAGCGTCTTTGCAGTTTAAACAGGCATTTTGGCATTCTTTCCCATCATGGCTCTCCCTCTCCTTATCCCACACTCTCAGATATTCTCACAATCGAAATATCGGTATCGTAGCAGCCCTGCGGCATTCGGGCCATCTCCCACGCTCATCCAGTCGAACCCTGTCGTTCCAGGAAACACAGCGTGTCTTCGCCTTTCCCGCAGTTCGGACCTTGCACTGCTGGGACTCAACCCTTTGTTCCAGTCGGCGCGCCGAGAGCGCATGCCGGTCGTTAAAGAATTGGTTGGGCCAAGCGCATTGTCGCTCCGAGCGACGGCGCACTTCTCATGCATTCCTTCCTACGCGTCCGAGCTGCTCTTCCCCGAAACGGCCACTGAGGGGCAAGTACGGTCGCGCAGCCGCGACCCCCCCGAGCGACGTTCAGCGAAAGGGAAGGGTCTCGTACCAGGAACCCCTGGGGGCCAGCGTGGGAGACCAGCCGCTCAATGGGAGCAGTTTGCTTTCCATTGATAATTGCTGTCCAAGACCATGCAGAGAGAGAGCCGAGAAAGAAGCTTTGTATAGCGTACGGTGCTACGTCGTCCCTTCTGCACGATCGCCTTATGAGCGGCAACATAACACGTCCCCCCTTAAGAGTACGCTGGGCTGTTCTACGCTCAGTGGTACGATAAATCACTGCCGCGATTAGGTCACTGGACTTTCTAAGCATACAACAGTATACACAAACATCAAACACAATTGCGAGACAACACGACAGGAGAATACAAGAAACGAAAACAAATACATGCTAAACGATCAAGCACACCATTGCTGCTTCAAGCAGTAAGATCACTAGTGTCTGTTTCTTGGATTGTCAATCACACAGTCCACAATATACAGCAGCGAGTGGGCAGGAACATTCACGTTCCCCCCTCAGTTGGCATGGCACTGTTATTCTGATTGCTTCCACAAACTATTCTGGAGCCTCGATAATGCATCCGCATTCCCGTTACATATACCCTTCCGATGTTGTACCGAGACATGATATCGCTGTAAAGCCAGCGCCCATCTTGCCAATTTCGCCCCGTGCGGAGTAGAAGTTGTAAGGTACGACAGCGGATTGTGGTCGGAAACGACGTTTACTATGGCACCGAAAAGCCAGTAGTCAAACTTCTTTAAGGCCCATATTATTGCGAACGCTTCCCTCTCAATTGTCGACCAACGCATCTGGGTCGGTGAGAAGCGGTGGCTTGCAAAGGCGATAGGCCTCTCTTCTCCCTCAGCTGACATTTGCGCCAAACATGCTCCCGCCGCCGTAGCTGAGGCGTCTGTGAAAAGCCAATAGGGCTGAGAGGGCTCTGGGGTGTTTAGCGCCACGGCCTCGCACAAAGATTGTTTGAGCATCTCAAATGCTGCCTGAGCTTCCTCCGGCCAGGGTATCTTATTAGGTACCGCTTTCTTTGTTAACAGCGTGAGCGGGCTCGTCACCTCTGCATATCCTCGGACGTACTCGCGATAGTAACCGCACAGTCCTAACAGGCTGCGTAGTTCCTTTTTGGTGCGCGGTGGTACCAGGTTCTTAATCGCTGCTATTTTTTCAGGGTCTGGTGCGTGTGTCCCTGAACCGACAATATGCCCCAGGTAATGTATATGGGATCGCGCAATCTGACACTTCTCCGGACTGGCTTTCAGTCCCGCCTTCTCTAAGACATTAAGAATAATGTCGAGATGCTTTAAGTGCTCCTCCCAAGTGCTAGAAAAAATAGCAATATCATCAAGGTATGCCGTGGCATACATTTGATGTTGCGACAAGAGTTTATTCACCATTCTTTGAAAGGTTGCCGCGGAATTTTTTAGCCCGAAAGGCATTACTTTCCATGCGTACTGACCCTCGTGCGTTACAAACGCGGTGAATTTCTGACTCTTCTCTTCCATCGGTACCTGCCAGTACCCGCGCCTAAGGTCCACTACCGTAATGAACTGCGCTCTGCCTACTCGGAAAATCAATTCCTGAGGATTCATCATGGGGAACGCATCCGCTTTGGTGACGGCATTTAACGCCCTGTAGTCCACACACATGCGGATAGTCCCATCCTTTTTTCCGACGCATACTACCGGGTGTGCAAACTCACTCTCCGTGGGGTAGATCAACTTCCAAGTCAAAAGTTCGTCAACTTGCCGGCTGACTTCCTTCTTTAATAGTTCCGGCACCCGATAAGGAAACACCTTTTTTGGCTGGTGGCCCGGTTCTATTTCTATCCTATGTTCGTCTACCTTCGCTATACCCGGGGTGCCGTCAAAGAGTGTGCAATGTCTTTGGAACACCGCCTGTATTTCCGCCTGCGCGTCAGCATCAAGGTGAGCAACCTTCTCGCTCGTTAGCACTAGCTCTTCCCGCTTTATAGTGGTTGGTTGTGGAGCATATTCCACCTCCCCAAAATCATGGTCCTCATCGAAGACTACCCCAATATGACTGACCCTTGTATAGTAAGGTCGAATGTTGTTGGCGTGGACACTTTTCACCTTTCCCTCAGATGTTTCAACGCGGTAAGAGTGTTCGCGCTCACGTCCAACCACTGTGAATGGGCCTAGCCATTTAGGTGACATCTTACAATTCCGATCATTGTCGAAAACCACAACCTGGTCGCCAACGTTAAAAGCTTTGAGCCTGGTGCTGCGATTATAGGCACTGGCGTAACTCTCCTGATGAGTTGCACTAGTTAGCTCAGCAATATTAGCGGCCGTCTCGAGCTGCTCCTTAAGTTGCTGTAAATACTTAGCGGGGCTTTCTCTCTGGCCTAATGATGCCTCCCTTTCTTCAACAATTTGCGCATCTTCGCCGGAAACGTCTTTCCTGTCCAAAGTAAGATTGCATGCCATGACCTTTGGTTTCTCTACTGCTTGTGCTGCCTCGGGAGCAGGCTCGGCCGGTGCTCGACAGGGTGCCAGAGGGCTGCTGGCCTTCGACAAAGTTTCCAATCTTCCTCGGTCAACAAACAATCTGTGCCCTCGACGAGCTCATCAGTTAACGCGCAGAGTAGGTCGACGCTCTGAGGCTCCGTAACCTCTCGCGGGCTATTTAATTTGACCGGCAACGTAGCTAGCCTTGCCTCGATAGTTTTACCAAAAGCAGACACCAATCTCACCTTGCCAGACGGCTCTACTAAACTTCTCGGAAGCAGACTCTCCCGAAAGACAGTTATTTCACTCCCTGTATCCAAAATTGCATCTGCGGATATACCTGCACATGATACGGGAATTAACTGCAGTTTATTTGTGCCTTCACCCTCGTGTTTCAGAGACTTCACCTTTGCGCTAAGTACTCCATCAGGTATTTCAGTTTCCGTCTCGTGGGATAACGTTACCTTTTGGACCTTCCGCTTTGGCTCGGTAGCCTTCTTCGGGTTGTTCTGCTTATCACTAGACTTCGGGCACTCTTTAGCGAAATGGCCTGAGCCGTGACATAAGTGGCACTTCAGAGCCCCTTTCTCTACTCGTGTCGCCGGCTTCTGCCCCATTTCTACAGTTGGTTGCTTTGAAGCACGCCCTTTTCCTTTCGCTTGTTCGAAAGTTTGCAGCACTTTAGCGATCTCAGTTGGCCTAAGCCATCCCTCGCCTTCTCTTAGTCTCACATACTCAAGACCCTCCGTGCTAAGGCCCGATTTTATGCGATCAGCAACCATGAGTTCTGCCATTACTTCTACCGTGTCGGCCTCTCTCACTTGGAGGTAGTAGGAGAGATAAGTTTTCACGCGGGACGCGAACTGCGCCCACGTTTCTTCCTTCCGCTTTACCGCTCTTTCGAACCTCTGCAGATACTCTGCCGGAGAAAGCTTCAGTTCCGTCAGTACTGCTGCTTTAACTGCCTCGTAATCTGCACTCTCTTCAGAGTTGAGGTTACGCAGTAGGTAACGAACTCGTTCAGTTAGTGCTGGTATAACCAAATGCACGCGACTCTCATACGGTACTTGGTAAGTAGCAAATAGTTTTTCTACTTCCTCAAACCATAATGGCACATCCGCGTCACTCGGCAGGCGGAACCCTTTCAGCACTTTTGCGCATTGCTGGACAGAATCGAAACACCGTCGCCCCCGATCGCCCGTCTCCGACCCAGAGTTGGACAACGTGCCATTGAGACGTTCCGCGTTCATTCTAGTTTGCAATAGCTTTTCGTACTCAATCTGGAGATTGAGCCTTTGAATTTCAAGTTCGAGCGTTCTCGTTTCACTTGAATTCGGCAAAACCTGAGATGCCAGCTGCATCGATTCTTGCCTCTGAGTAGGCACTCTCGCCTCATTTGACTGATCAGAATTTAGAATACCATGGTTTGATGGCTCTCGACTCCGATCCACTGCTACCGCACTCACACCTTCATCTCCATTAGACTCCATTGTTTCAGCACCCCCGCGTGTTCTCACCATGTGCTCTACACATAAACTGCCATGCCAACTAGAGAAAAACGCAAGAAATCCTGCTCACCCTTTGCTGTATGCACTGTCGTTCCTGGATCTCTTCCACGGTGCCGGAGTTGGCTGCTGTGGGATCATCTCGACGTTGCCGCTGGTGGCTGACGGCTGCCTTGCCCCTCGGTCTCCTCGGCACTGGTCCGGTGTATGGTGCTGTAGAGCTTCGCCGATCCCTGTCCGACTGCGCCAGTTATGTTTTTCTTGTTCGTTTTCTCCTTGATATGGATTGAAGTCCCGTCAAGGAGATGATCGACGTCGATGAAGCAGGAGGCAGGTTGGAGGTAATGAACTTGAAGGTATATTGCAGCAAATATTTACAGTCATATGTACATCTTGCCGAAGCACACTGATGATAACATAGACATCAACAGCTTCTTACTCTTCTACTTAACTTTTCTTAAGTTAGAGCCTAGAACACTGTTACTATACATACAACGAACTTAGTCTCACTGTTCGACCACCGAGTGGTTACGGCCCAGACAGAAGTTGCATCGTACGGAGTCTTACTGATCGATCAGTTAAGTGATTACAGCCTAGACTGAAGGGAAACGAATCCCGTCCAGTCTTTAGTACCTTGCGGTAACAAAGAAAGAGGGGAGGTGGCCACTGCTGGTCCGCCTCAACCTTCCGTCATCCAATCTGTTTATCCTCAGATTAAGCCACTCCCTAGTGGGCTGTCCCTAATCCCGACAGCAGCGTCTTTGCAGTTTAAACAGGCATTTTGGCATTCTTTCCCATCATGGCTCTCCCTCTCCTTATCCCACGCTCTCAGATATTCTCACAATCGAAATATCGGTATCGTAGCAGCCCTGCGGCATTCGGGCCATCTCCCACGCTCATCCAGTCGAACCCTGTCGTTCCAGGAAACACAGCGTGTCTTCGCCTTTCCCGCAGTTCGGACCTTGCACTGCTGGGACTCAACCCTTTGTTCCAGTCGGCGCGCCGAGAGCGCATGCCGGTCGTTAAAGAATTGGTTGGGCCAAGCGCATTGTCGCTCCGAGCGACGGCGCACTTCTCATGCATTCCTTCCTACGCGTCCGAGCTGCTCTTCCCCGAAACGGCCACTGAGGGGCAAGTACGGTCGCGCAGCCGCGACCCCCCCGAGCGACGTTCAGCGAAAGGGAAGGGTCTCGTACCAGGAACCCCTGGGGGCCAGCGTGGGAGACCAGCCGCTCAATGGGAGCAGTTTGCTTTCCATTGATAATTGCTGTCCAAGACCATGCAGAGAGAGAGCCGAGAAAGAAGCTTTGTATAGCGTACGGTGCTACGTCGTCCCTTCTGCACGATCGCCTTATGAGCGGCAACATAACAGTATCCATGAATCTCTCGAATGTGGCCGGAGTGTTGCATAGTCCAAACGGCATCACGTTAAATTCAAACAGTCCGTCCGGGGTAACAAAGGCGGTCTTTTCTTTGTGCTCAGGATGCATCGGGATTTGCCAATAGCGTGACCTTAAGTCTACTGAGGAAAAGTAAGAAGCCGAATGGAGGCAGTCAATTGCGTCATCAATTCGTGGGAGCGGATACACATCTTTTTTTGTTACGGCATTCAGTCGGCGATAATCAACACAAAATCGCCAAGATCCATCTTTCTTCTTCACAAGAATTACTGGAGCTGCCCAGGGACTCGCTGACTCTTGTATTACTCCTTTTTCCAGCATTTCATGAACTTGGTCGTTAATGACCTGGCGCTCTGATGGTGAAACGCGATATGGTTTTTGCCTAATTGGAGCTGCTGGACCCGTGTTGATCGTATGGCGTGTCCGAGACGCAGGTATCGGTGACTTTGCCCCATTTTGCGCGAAGTCGAATGCGCAGACGTGCTTCGATAGCACATCCACTAACGTTCGGCGTTCACTTGTGCTAAGGGACTTATTGACCATAGACAAGAGGGCCGTTCCCAGCTCGTGATTAGCAGGCTCTTCCGGCGCGTCTGTAAGTGAAGCCACCGACGTGGACGCGTGTCCTCTGACGAAGGCCAGTTTCAGGCCGTCTGGCAATACCACGGGCTCCGTAGACGAGTTTACCGTCCATAGGACGGCACGTCCACTTTTGACGGACACAACACAATGTGGAACCAGCACGTTCTTCTTCATGCAGTTAACATGGATCGGCTCTACGGTGGCATCGAAGCTGTCGCAATCCGCACCACAACAAACAACAGCAACACGAGCGGTAGACGATGGAGGTACGACAGCGTCGCCACAAACACATAACGTAGTTTCGCCTACGTGGTTCTCCAGTAGTTCTGAGGGCTCCCGACCACTTATGAACACCTGCCCTGTGCGGCAATCCACGGTGGCACCAGAATCCCGCAAGAAGTCCATACCCAGGATAACATCATGTGTGGACCTCGCAATAATCGCAAACTGCGTCGTAACGACATGGCCACCGAAAGACACGTCGGCATTACATAAACCAATAGGCTGCAACGGATCGCCGCTCACTCCACAAAACTTTGACGTTTTGTCCCATTGAAACACAACCTTTCGCCTTAACAAATCCTTAAAAGAGGCACTCATAACTGAAGTGTTACCAGGGCCAACGCAGGCACATCATCAACAAAAACACACACTTTGTTCTTGAGCATCACCACCGGAGGTATTTCACACAGTTGCAACTCCCCAGCGACCTCACCCCCATCGGTCGCTCTGGTTAGTTTTCCGGTGGCGGAGGGGACGAGGAGCGACGATGAAGTGGCGAGGGAGAGCGGGGAGCACGAGGACGCGGTGGAGGCGTCAAACTTCGGTCAGATCCTGGAGAGCGGTTCCGAAAGCTGCTCGGCCAATAGTTGTCGCCGTATGGTGCCGACCGCGGAGCTCCTTGAGGGCGTTGAGAAGGTGGTCTGTAATACCGCGGTGTTCTGCGACGGTTGCAGAAACGCGATATATGGCCTGTGACACCGCAGGAGTAGCAGACCGGTAGAGACCGCCTTGGTGGCTCTTCAATGTACTCAAATGCCCCATTCTCTCTAGCGTGGCGTATAGCTTCTTCGCGCAGATCACGGCGAGGCATCGGCAGTCGAGAGTGCGGACGCTGAGCGGGTCGTCCAGAGTGCGAAGCCCCGTAGCGTGTCGTCATCCTTGATTCTGGCGTTGTGCTGTATTCAACTGCCGCTGCGCTAACCTCAGGGTCGAAACTGGCGTTGCCGATGGCTCGCATGGTGTATATGCTCCATGCCTCTCATTAACTTGTTTCAAACAAATAAAGAACGAGCCCTTGACCCCTTCCCTTTCGTTATTTCATAGCGTGGGCCTCGTTGCGGCAGACTTGGTGCCTTAGGTAGCATGCGAGGGCTTATTGGGCAGCAGTCATCTCAGCTAAGTTCACGTTCTACGTGACGCCTCCTGGCAAGAAAGTGCGCTCCACGCACGCCGTCTTGGCCATGAGTGGCGCTGCCTAACACTGCCAGGATAATATATACATAAATACACAATAAAGTGGACGGGGGGACGGCCGCCTTCGTAGCTCAGTTGGTAGAGCATCGGACGCGACATCCGAAGGTCGTGGGTTCGGGTCCCACCGAAGGCAGGTTTGTCTTTTCGTCCACTTTAATTCCTTTCTACTTTCTCCACAATTAATATACCACAAGAACTTCCCCTATGCTTTCCTAGGCTTCATTGTCTGTTTGCTCATTAACTTGTTTCAAACAAATAAAGAACGAGCCCTTGACCCCTTCCCTTTCGTTATTTCATAGCGTGGGCCTCGTTGCGGCAGACTTGGTGCCTTAGGTAGCATGCGAGGGCTTATTGGGCAGCAGTCATCTCAGCTAAGTTCACGTTCTACGTGACGCCTCCTGGCAAGAAAGTGCGCTCCACGCACGCCGTCTTGGCCATGAGTGGCGCTGCCTAACACTGCCAGGATAATATATACATAAATACACAATAAAGTGGACGGGGGGACGGCCGCCTTCGTAGCTCAGTTGGTAGAGCATCGGACGCGACATCCGAAGGTCGTGGGTTCGGGTCCCACCGAAGGCAGGTTTGTCTTTTCGTCCACTTTAATTCCTTTCTACTTTCTCCACAATTAATATACCACAAGAACTTCCCCTATGCTTTCCTAGGCTTCATTGTCTGTTTGCTCATTAACTTGTTTCAAACAAATAAAGAACGAGCCCTTGACCCCTTCCCTTTCGTTATGCCTCTCAGATGTCACACATGACGCCTCTTCACGGCGATTAAGCTCTTCGCGGACAATCTGCCGGATAGTCGATGCTAAGTCAAAACACGTGCTCATGTCCACGCTAGCGACCGTGGTAACGTTTGCCAAGCGGCCGAACTTCGGCGTAATGCGACGCATCTTCAGTGACTCGAAGGTTCTGCAGTGTCGAATTACGTCAGACACAGAACTCAGGCTCTCTTTACCGATGAGGAAATTGTAAACGTCCTCAGCTACTCCTTTCAACAGATGCCCTACCTTGTCTTCGTCCGTCATCCTAGCGTCAACCGTTTTACAGAGCTTCAATATCTCCTCAATGTACGTGGTGCATGTCTCACCAGGCAGCTGCGTCCGTTGCGAAAGGGTTTGCTCAGCTCGCTTCTTCTTGGCAGCTGAGTCCTCGAAGCAGGCCTTGACCTCGTTAAAAAAATGTCCCACGTCGTGAGTGCGTCCTCGTGGTTTTCGTACCACACCAGCGCAGTATCGGTAAGAGCGAACACCACGTTGGCGAGCTGAGCGGCAGGATCCCAGCCATTGGACTTACTCACTCGCTTGTATTGTACGAGCCACTCGTCAACATCTTCTCCAGCCTTCCCGCCGAAGGTCGGTGGAACTCGGTAATACAGCAGCGGACCGCTGGTCGCTGCCCTCGGAGCGGCTTGGTCAGGCATATCGGAGATGGCAGTGGCAGATGGCGGGAGACCGGCAAGTCGACGGCTTCGACGAAGCTCTAGCGTTGGTAGTTCCGTTGTTGCAGGCGTGTACCCAGCACCTCCACCACTCTGTTACGAGTAAACGGGGGCACTCGTCGCTCTGAGCAAGGAAGGGGTCCTTTAATGAAGTAGCGAAAGCGAGATCAACAGCGGCCAGCTGGTGGTTGATGCTAACGTCGTTCTCCTCTTCCTTTCAGTAGCGCCGCACATGCACGACCATCAATCGTCGTCCTCTTCGCGCATATGCGCAACAATATATAGGTTCTGCTATTAGTAAAATGTTAGTAAAACAACATCCACAAACATTTTATAAATATACACCGCATGATATTCAGCTGTATAGTAAAATATGTTAGTAAGACAACATCCACAAATATTTTATGAATATCCACTATATGATATCTAAATACTGTAGTCTACTCAATATCCACTGAATATTCACAAATAACATTGGACATTTAGACCATTTGTGGACATCCTCTGAATATTGATGGTTGGCTGGGTTATGCGACAGACTTTCTTAGTACTACAGAAATGTCTTGTGCAACAACAGGGTCATTCCTCTCTTAGAATGCTTCCAATTGTGACAACAGAAGTGTTCCCAAAGTAATGCAACAGAATACTGTAGCAATACAGAAATGTGTTGTGGTGCAACAGAACCTTCTTGCCTTAGCATGCATCCAATTGTGGCAACAGAAGTTTGAACGAATGCGACAGAGTTCTGTAGTACTACGGAAAAGCATTGTTAGAAACCGCTGCTATGATAATTCCTGCCTGCTAGAATTTCCTGTTCTGAAACAGAATACTCTCTACAGCAATGGAAAACTTCATGCGCAATGTTGCACAAAACAGAGCAACAAGCACGCACAATGCTACTGGCCCATTCACGAATATACATTTTAAAATTTAGGATACGCTCATAGAGCGAACACCCTTACCATGGTATAGTCGGAAAGAAACTAACCATGCAAACAAAAAGAACAAGTCAACAATTAAAACATCCTTCAAGAATTAAAGCTTCTCTTCTTGAGCCTGGCACAGAATAGTGCATTTGTGAGCTTGTTGAGATAAAGCAAAGCTAACAAGTTAACAAGATAATATTTTAGGGATTCACTTTGTGAAATCATGAGGCAAGACATAGCAGAGTGGCTGTAGTAAATTATACCATATCAGGAGCTTTAATGTGCAATTAAGTTTACGTGCATGTGTCCATTTTTTTTCATTTCACAGGCCTTGTAGAAGTGTGGCCAAGAACTGAATATGCACGCTTTGTGCTAAGTAGTTAAACATTTTATGGCCAATAAGGCACAATGGAGGGTAAGAAAAATAATGAACTTAGTTTTGCTTAGTTTTGTACATCTTTAATATCCATAATTAATCCAGTCAATACATATTTCGCAAGTAGATCAATCAAATGTGGTTTATAACCTCAGTGGTTGTTAAAAAGGAGCCAGGTACCCAAGCACATATAACTAATACGATTCTTACAAGGAGAAATAAGTGCGCAAGCTTAAGAGACGCCTCAATATTGCACCATGGCCACAGTTAACCATACTGAAACAAACAAGCTCTTGGCATATGGGATGTCGCTCTCCTGAGTAGGTAAGTTATTTACCTACTAAAATACAAGCCATTAAGCCACTCTGGATAAGCTTTTATTTCACAGCAATCACTTTAGAACACTCAACAAGGCAGCTAGTCACATAGTGTAAAACAAAGTACTAATGGAAATACACAAGCGCTTCATTGCACGAACCTTGTGACAACAAAAACTTATGGCTGAAATTTATCAATGCTAAACATGACATTCTTATTTTAGAACTGGCTAGAGAGGTAGCCTTCTACAACAGGTGGTTCATGTTCAACGAAAACTGCAGCAAAATGGCTCGATAACACAGCATATAAGACATAGCATACACCATAAGGACAAAAACTGAGTTGCTTACTAACAGGCATTGCCAATGAAAAATGGCACAAGCACTAGCCCTAGAGACCGTTTTGCTTTACGAAAGTTACAGAAAGAAAAACAGCAGTACTTTAAAAACAGGCAAGACAGATGATGGGCACATGATGACTGTAAAGCAATGCTGTAGCCTCATTTATGTAGCTTATGTACCAGCACTACGTACCAAGGTTACGTACCAGGGCAATATAGCACGGCTAAGCGAACACAGAATTGAAATTATGTAAGAGAAAGAAAGCACACTTTCGTGGCATGACCTTGACAAAAACCGTTATAGGCATAGTGCAGATACATAACATTAAAACACCAGAATACCCTAACATAACAAATAATATTCTTTAAGTGGTTAAGTACACTACCATAAATCATGGCCTTTTCATGCACCAGTTATAGCACGTGGAAAACAGGTGCCAGCCCATGCTCATTGCAAGTCGGCATCTCAGAGTAATGCGAAAACAGCGGCCGATCTAGAATAGGCTTCGTGTTTAGTCCTTTCAAGAGTCATGCTAAGTATTTCCCGTCGAAGTCTCTAAACCAGCTGTGTCCTTCACAAGGAGTTAAGGAAACAGTGAGCAAAGGCAAAAGACAAAAATTGAGCAAGGAATACACAATGCCATGGCTTATATATATGTATGTCCTAAGTCAGGTATAAAGTTAAACATGATCACCTTTCCACATTACACTGTAGCTCTTTACCACTGTCTACCAGAAGAGCTACTAGCTGGGAATAGTGTTGAGCAACGGATGAGCATGGAATACACAGCAGTCACAGGTGTAACAAGAACAGCATTCTATGGCCTGCCCTTAGTTCAGTGGACGTTTCTTTATTGTTATGACAGTGTGTTCGACATGAGAGTTGCAAATGAAGCCGTCAAAGCAGGTTTAGCTGGCTTCAATTGTGTGCCGCAATTGCATGCCATTTCAAAACTCACCTCCGATGCGATTCGGCCATAATGAAATCGGCACATTACCGCTTACACTTTTTTGGAGGTTAATATTAAGTAAACAGGTTGTCACCTGACCACAAGAAGGAATATATGCAGACTACAAGATGTGCTTTTGCCATGTTGCAAAGACAATGACACTGCATTCTACTCCCCTGACAGGAGTCTGCTGCCAATTTTGCAAACACAGTTTGATTCTAACTTGCAGGTAATTTTTAGACCTGTTACAGCAAAGCCAAAATATGTGCGTGTTATAATGCCATCAATATATGCTACTTATATTGCCCACAACATGCTAATAAATTCCCATTTAGGAAGACACCTGCATCTAGTGTTTTATTTTACATTGTGATTATGGAGAAGTCTACTTACATTCGAGTCAACTTTCAATTGTATAAATAGGATAGTTGGTAACACATATTAAAAGCTACAAGCACCCCGAACATTGCACAAAGGAAGGCACAGAAACACTGCAGATCTCCATGCAGTCTGACAGCCATTCCATGCAGCTTTACTAGTTGACGTTTCTCAGGAGAGCGCACAGTTCAAGTTTAGGTCACATACTTCCTATGTGTGTTTTAGATGAATTCTCAGACCATTTGCAAACATACAAAAAAATTACCACAATGAGATGGAGCTTCCATGAAGTGATAACACATGTAAGGGCGTGACATGAATAAAGTCACCATGGAAGAGAAACGCAAGTGTACATGGCAAGATAACAGAATGAGTGAAGTAGACCTAATTACTAATAACTAGTTTTCTTCATGTCGTTCAGACTGATAAACAGAATTATAATTCGATGTTACAGGAAAATGGAGGCCATTCCACCATGTGAAAGTGGCTGACCAGCGGAGCTCTAACAAAACGGATTGTTTAGCTAGTTCGCTATGCCTTTCCAAAAGAGAACAGTGCAATAGGCCCACACACAGAGAAAAAAGTAGACAAGGGACTGACGCTACTAACAGCGGTCTGTTCTTGCCACACTCCCCGACATCTTATATAAATTTAAAAGCACTGTGCATGCTCGCCATCAACTAACAAATGCAAATAAAAGGACAAGAAAATATATCACAAGCAACCATGCATGTCAAATGGCATCCTGTAGAAAATTATACGCAGAAGCACACAAGGTAATCGAAGCCTCACTTCCAGAAATTTTACTATTCTCTCTGGTAAAGAATGCTTCCAAGGTGCGCTGAGGGCAGCAGCTTTTACATCTGCCTAAAATCTGTTTCTCAAAACCTAGGCTTACACTCACATTGCGAGTAAATTGTCTCAAATGCGAAGTACATAAGGCACTCCTTTTTCAGACCTAACCACGGTCCCCAAAAATCCAGATTTATATCACCAGCAACTACAGGGCCATGTCACAGCTATTTACCCCAGAACCCGCTGTTGCCAGTTGTCATCTAAGTTCACACCACTGCTCTCCAAGAGTCTTAACCATGCGTAGTCACCCCATAACGTCATACAAAAAGCCACCCAGACCCAACAATGTTATTTAGCATGTTGAGGCCTTGCCGGTTAGCCACCTACAACCCTACGCCGACAAGACACACAGATTCAGTGACTCCACATAGTCCGACACATGTAAGCCCTCCCCTTGTTGTGCAGCACTCCGGATCGTTTTATTGGTTTACTCACCGTGGTAGCATAGCTGCTAATGTGTGTCACGGGGCTAGCCAATCAACGTGCCCTCGTGTAGGTTCGTGTGTTTTGAGTTCGTGTGTTCAAAACTCGATGGCTTGACAGTCATCGAGAAAGGATAGACGAGACCGTTTGTGCAGAACAAAACAAACAAACGACACTCGCTGTATTTAAAGACATGAAAAAGAGAGAAAAGGATAAAGACAAGACGAGGCATGAAAAGGAGAGGAAAAGTTAACAAGACTTTGAATGGGAGAGGAAATAGCTAGCGGTGCGTACGAATAGTTCAAAAGGCAAGACTGTCACCGTTCTGGTGGGCACATGAAAGCAGATGGCGAGGTGGAGGCAGTAGACGCACTCGGAGCGGACTTGGATCGAGGTGTCGCTCGGAGGGAGGGTAGCGTCGGGCGAGTCGAGGTCAGCAACCTCTCGGCGTTCCTGAGCCGACGCTCAGACCACGAGCCGGGGCCGCAGTTGTGCCTGGCCAACGCCAGACGATGGAAAGCCGTTGGAGTGCCTGGCGAACGCCAGGCGATGGGAAACCGGTGGATTGCCTGGCCAACACCAGGCGATGGGAAGCCGGTGGATTGCCTGGCCAACGCCAGGCGATGGGAAGCCGGTAGAAAGCCTGGCCAACGCCAGATGCTGGAAAGCCTGGCCAACGCCAGGTGCTGTACCGCTCGGGTACACGCCCAGGTGGGAGCCTGCAGCGGCCTTGCCACAGGAACTCGGCCGCCACTCCCGCGCCCTGGTATGCTTCCTTCTTCCACCACGTCCCAGCCACGTCTCCCTGGCTCTGCTTCGGAAAGCCTCGGCCGTCCTTTTCTTCTGCCGTGGCGCCTCCTATTTCGTCGGGCAGTTTCGCGCCACCACGCGCAATGACGCACTGCCTCGTCGTCTTCTATGTTGATGGGATCGGTGGCGCGCACTTTAAACACATTACACTTGGCCCCGCACGGCCACTTCACTCCATCACACATGCCCCTCCTTCGGGAAAAAGTTTTTTTTATATAAAAAAAACTTTCCAGGTCTTAGCCGCAGTCAACTCTGGTCCACCAAAAGCACTACGCCGCACCAGTGAGTACAACACAATTGGTGAATGTGCTCCGCAAATTGTCACACACCCATAAACAAGAGAACACACAGAAAAACCATGCAGTCAACAAGTTCACTGTCTTGTTTTCCAGAGCTGAATAAATCATGTTATTAAGAAGACATGGCACGTAGGTCCTACATGTTTAAGTGCTAAAGTCCACATGATCAAGTTACGTGCAACTTTTTGTATCTACAGCCTATTTACAACTCAATTCCTTGCAAAATCCAGAAGAAAAACTGTACCGCATTCACTGTCTAAACCGAAAAAGCGACCGGATAGATGGAAAGGGAGCTATGTAATTGCATCCCACACCATACGACATGCAATCTTCACGTGCTCACCGGAAACCACTCCTCGGAACGCTTGGAAACGTCTCAGACCGGCCTTCCAGGTGTAAATACATATAAAACGACTCGGACGCCGAGCCGATGTAAATAAGCTAACCCAACAATCACTGCACTCGAAATCAAGTTGCAGTGACGTGCAACCACCATACAGTGTTGGAACGACGTCTTCCATCATGTCAATGCTTTGCATCGTCCTATCCGAATTTGTTCGTGCATCAGGTGATGCGACAGGATGCGCGTTCACATCCGCGATACTCTGTAAGTGCCGCGCTTCCAACCAGCATCAACTTCTGGCACACCAGCATACGGAACCATGACCTCATTCTGCTCCACCGCGAATTCTAGGAGTAGCACTCTGGCACTATTTTCCTCCTTACTCACACAAACGCCATTTGCATCGTCCTGAGAAGAACCTTCTCTCACCGCGAGGTCATCCGCATGACACTCCACGATGCCCGCTCCGCATGTGTGCCCGACTGGTGACACGCATTCAATAGTGGCAACCTCTCTCTCTAACTCCGCACGACACCCGCCGTGATCGTCGAGAGGCTCTGTAACCTCTTCGTGAACTGCACCTTTTCTTTCGAAGAATCCAAATTCTTTTTCCTTGGGACGCTCATCTCCCTTGCTCTCAAAGCAGCCGATGGCATCAGTGAACTCTTCACTGTGCGTTTTACTATCTCGGCTGACTGCCTCTGTATCACACGAGACATCATCGCTTCCATTTTGGACATCGCGCTCTCTGTCGGACACATGACCATCTGCACTTTGATCTGCCGTTAATTTCAACCTCCCCGGAGGTAAATTATCTCTGTGGTCTTCGAGGACCAAGCTTTCATTATGTGTTACCGCTGCTGGCGGAACACTTATAGTATTCGTGGCCATCGCCCTACTACACTCCTGACAATGGCATTTGCTGTCCTCACCAAGACAAACTAGCAGATCTTCTCCGCTAGATATTTTATGAGGAACTCTTTCCTCATCTACAACACTCCAGAGTACCCCTCAACCTTTATGCAATTTCCCCGTTCCCAGTTCGCAAATCTGACATCTGCCTCACCGAGCAGCTTTGAAGCCATCCCAGTCTCTCGGGTGTCTGTTTCGATGCTATCCTCTAGCTCAGGTTCTGACCCCATCGAAGGGCTGTGGTATGGTCCTATGCTGCTACCAAAGAGAGACCCCGATCCTTCCTTTAACCAAGTGCTGCCTATATAGCAAACCTCATCCGCCTCATCACATGTGTTATTGCGCGGCGTTTCGCTACGCATCAAACTCGCCATCCGAGCTTTTTCCACATCTGCCAGTCGGAGTGTTTTTAACCTCATTTCTTCGGGCTCTTTTTCCTCCTCCTCCATCTCCCTTTCAATCTCCAACTGCTCCTTCTCTTCCTGTAGTCGCGCAGCCACTCGAGCATCAACCCACGCCGTAAATCCCTCACCTACCAAGCCTATGCGACGGGCCAACTCTTGAAAGACTTGACGCGATTCCAATGCGCTCATTTTCTCTTTTTCCCGTGCGAAATAATAAAGTGCAGAAACGGTCTCGTCGTCCTGTCGCCGCGGACGCCAATTTGTCACGGGGCTAGCCAATCAACGTGCCCTCGTGTAGGTTCGTGTGTTTTGAGTTCGTGTGTTCAAAACTCGATGGATTGACAGTCATCGAGAAAGGATAGACTGAGACCGTTTGTGCAGAACAAAAGAAACACACGACACTCGCTGTATTTAAAGACATGAAAAAGAGAGAAAAGGATAAAGACATG
Organism: Hyalomma asiaticum; assembly: GCA_013339685.2. Classification (NCBI taxonomy): domain Eukaryota; kingdom Metazoa; phylum Arthropoda; class Arachnida; order Ixodida; family Ixodidae; genus Hyalomma; species Hyalomma asiaticum. Next base: position 146,519 of record JABSTT010001662.1, on the reverse strand, counting down.
ACGAGGCATGAAAAGGAGAGGAAAAGTTAACAAGACTTTGAATGGGAGAGGAAATAGCTAGCGGTGCGTACGAATAGTTCAAAAGGCAAGGCTGTCACCGTTCTGGTGGGCACATGAAAGCAGATGGCGAGGTGGAGGCAGTAGACGCACTCGGAGCGGACTTGGATCGAGGTGTCGCTCGGAGGGAGGGTAGCGTCGGGCGAGTCGAGGTCAGCAACCTCTCGGCGTTCCTGAGCCGACGCTCAGACCACGAGCCGGGGCCGCAGTTGTGCCTGGCCAACGCCAGACGATGGAAAGCCGTTGGAGTGCCTGGCGAACGCCAGGCGATGGGAAACCGGTGGATTGCCTGGCCAACACCAGGCGATGGGAAGCCGGTGGATTGCCTGGCCAACGCCAGACGATGAGAAGCCGGTAGAAAGCCTGGCCAACGCTAGATGCTGGAAAGCCTGGCCAACGCCAGGTGCTGTACCGCTCGGGTACACGCCCAGGTGGGAGCCTGCAGCGGCCTTGCCACAGGAACTCGGCCGTCACTCCCGCGCCCTGGTCAGCTTCTTCCTTCCACCACGCCTCAGCCACGTCTCCCAGGCTCTGCTTCGGAAAGCCTCGGCCGTCCTTTTCTTCTGCCGTGGCGCCTCCTCATTAGTCGGGCAGTTTCGCGCCACCACGCGCAATGACGCACTGCCTCGTCGTCTTCTATGTTGATGGGATCGGTGGCGCGCACTTTAAACACATTACACTTGGCCCCGCACGGCCACTTCACTCCATCACAATGTGTTAGCTTAGCCAAGAACATGGTCGTACGACCAGATCCCTGCCATGTCATTTCGATGAGGGCGAAATGCAGAAAACACCCATGCACTACTTACACAGAGGTGCGTGTTAAAGAACCAGGTGTTCAAAATTACTCAAGCGCATTCCACAACGGATGTGCCTCATTACCATATGGTGGTTTAGGCATGTAGAATCCCACCAATTATTATTTCTTACTTGTTTGCTTCAGCTAATAATAGAGGCCAGCATCTCTACACTTTAAAGCTTGGTGAGCACTTGTGTGCGGAAACTTTTACGCCCAGCTTTATACAGCTGCACTGTAAAAACTCTCCACTCGAGCTTTTGATTGCGGCACCAATTATTCATGACATTCTATAGTAACATGAGCTTATACAGGATTTGTCCGGGAAGTATTATGATTGACTTTCTCACCAAAATGTGGTAGAGGAAGGGGAACATACTGCACTGCTTGGGTGGTAGGGAGTCTTAACATTGAGCGCAATCAAGTGGTTTTCAGTGCCACAAATTGTTTCAGGAGGGAAGAGAGCACGTTGAAAATACACAACAGTTATGAACCCTTCAATGGAAAACATAATGAAAACTAGGTTAAAGTGCTAAATGTCTGACCGCAGATTAAATGTGCAGATAATATCAGACCAATTAATTCGCCGAAAACTGTGGTGCACGAAAACGTAAATGAAAACTTTGATAAAAGTTTGAACAAAATTGCTGCCAAAGGTGTTGACCAATGAACAACAACAAAGATGTTTTAAAACTTCTTGATTGCATAAGTGACAATCCAAATTTCCTCAACAATATTATCACCACAGACGAATCGTGGCTTTATTGTGCCACCCACGACAAGGCACCAAAGCTTGGAATGGCACACCTCCCCCTCACATTGCCCGAAAAAGACTGCATGGACAGGTTAAAAATGAAACTGATATTTATCACCTTTTCCGACTGCAAAGGAGTGGTTCAGGAAAAATTTGTGCCACATGGTCAGGCTGTGAATGTTGCATCCTACATAGAACTACAGTAAAACCTTCTTAATATGTACCCACTTGCGACATAGTTATAGTAAAAAATGTAGTTGCTACAGTTCCCCTGCCAAACCCCCATTGAAACCAATGTATTGATCGACCGCTTACAGTGTACAGGCTCGTAGAATGCGTACCGGTTAGCGCATACCATTTTCACTAAGTCACAGTATATGAACAGCATGTTGTGCTGCAAATGCATTTTTTTTTGCTTCTGAAAAAGAAACACGGAAACTGCAATTTAGTCGGTGCCTGGAGGTCCTGATTGATGCTGCATACCGACGGTGCCATAATGGTGATGGAGATAGGGCTTCATCCTTTAGATCTGGTTGCCAAACGTGGAGAGCACAGCAGCAGCACAGCTAAAAGCCTCAATGCCTCAACCATCACTTTCGCATTCACACCTGCCTATATTGCTGCTGCTTCGCAACTGGTTCGTATGTGTCAAGGCATTGCATGTGTGTCATCGACAAGGCGTCGTGCATGGTTGTTTAATGGTAACCGGATATTGCATCGCACATTTGACTTTGTCCTAGGAGTGTTGCGTGCATAGTGGTGCCCATATTCATGGTTGTCGATCATCGACAATATTTCACTGGGTTTCATCCGGAGAAGGGAAGTAATGCCAAAACATGGACAAAACATCCACGTACTACACATGAAGGAAAAGTTGGACATTGTTCATATTACTGATGATGGAACTACAAAGACTACCGTCGTGCATGCCTGGGGAATGAGCTTAACAACAGTTTGCGGGATATGAAAAGTACACGAAAAGCCAAGAAGTGGTGCTGCATAGAACATTAAGAGGTGCCGCTCAAGGGGATCAGCCTTTCCCAAGGTTGAAGGGGCCTGGCTGTTGTGGCTGAAAAAAGCTAGGGCGCAAAACTCGCCAGTCAGTGGCCCCCTACTCACCGAAAAAGCAGAAATATTTGTGAGCCAAATGAACTGCAATAACTCTTCTTGCAGTAACAGTCGGCTAGCAAGGTTTAAAGCATGCCACAGCGTAAGTGCGAGGGTTGTGTGTGGAGAGACAGCACATGTGGACCCCGAAGGTGCCACAGAATGGACCTACCTAGAGGGTGCCTATGAGAGTGCATGCAGGTTACATTCCTAAATTCAGGTTCAATAGCTATCAACTCTTGTAATCCAGGGTTTTCCAATCAGCTAAGTAAAAACAGTGAATACCGGTTATAAAACAAAAAATGCCATTGCACGTTTCAACACTACTGCAGCTTGTTTTCAAGGTAAGTGCGGTGGGTGCTCTGAATCGCATAGGATTGATCAGAGCTCAGTGTAGTGTATCAAAGACAGCAGGCCTGTAGCCGAGGGGTGGTTGGGGGGGGGGGGGTGCCCTAGGGGCACACGGGCCCCTCCAGAAATTTTGGTTGGGGATAGTGTTAATAACATAGCATGCTGCTAATAACATCAAATTTAAGCTTATTAATAATGTCACATTTAAAACGTCACATAATGTACATACTGCGATTTTTACCGAAATACTGGAAAATATATGTTTTTCTCAAATAGTCACGGCCTTTAGCAAATGGGCCCTCCACAAAAGAATTCCTGGCTACGGGCCTGAAAGACGGCCTTGTCACTTGAGTGTAAACAAACAGTGCAGCGATTTAACGGCACCCCTTGTAAATTCACACCACTTGCTTTAGCAGCACCTGTCTGGACGATTTCCCTTTTTCACTGTGCAAGAGTTCTATGCAAATTTACAAGCCTTCTGGCTATCTATAGCCACAACTTCATTTGTGCATTGCTCTGCAATCTGCACAGCCACCCCTTTTGCTGCACTTACTAGCTTAACCAGCACCCCATTGCTGTTTTCAGTAGGAAAAGCTGACATTCCCCAGAGCAGTACAAGCACATCAACACTTTTTCTTTAGCGTAAAAGTTGATTTACGCTGAATGTAGCACTATTCTTCCTACACAATACACAAAGGCAGAAGCTAGTCAGCATTCTGAAGGTCACCAGTGCTCAAAAAGTCATCAATTGAAAAGTGCAAAAACTGCCATACAAAGTAAAGTGTGTGAGGCACCCTCGATGAAGTATATCCTTCATGCATGGTAAGGAAAAGTCAGTACAGACACCCTGTTCCTTCCAATACTTCCTCGCATAGGGCGAGGAAGGTGACAAAATGAGATTGGTGGCCCTAGGTCCTGGATATGGTACTCCACTTCTTGCAGGTGCCAGCCAATGGCCACGAGACACACTTTTGTGATTCACTGTGTGACACCTTCCGGCACGTGATGCATGTAATCTGGAGGGAGGCACCGCACAAGGTTGAAGTCTTTCAGTTGTAAGAGTGGGGGGGGGGGACCTTTGATACCATAACCAGGTTGTCCTTGTTCATGGGCATCCTCCATGTCGTGTACCATCCTCCTGTGAGCGTGCAGAGCAACAGAGCAAGGTCCCTGCATGGTAGCATATTTATTTTCTCACTGCACAACCAAATTTCAATGAGACAAAAGTCTGACTGAAGCGGCCATAGTAATGTATGATTTATACACATGCTGCATATGACAGTAGTTAGCTTGTTCTTCCCTAAATAATGGGAAATGATACTTTCGCATTTAAGTGTTTTATTTAACCAGAATTCTTAAGGGAAGAGCCTTCTCAAAAAGAAATATTTGTGAAGTTTTAATGCAATTAAATGTAATTATTCCTCAGCAACACAAACCACCAGTCATCCATATTACACACTTAAGAAGCAATACCAGTGCATTACTATGATCATATAGACAACAGCTGTGCATGCATGCTTTTAAGTCGTCTGCAATGTTGTTGGACAGCCACGCAGGAGAAACGTTGCAGTCTTAATAAAGCTTAAAGGGAAACACAAAGACGTTGTACGCTATACTATCACATGGCTAATGCTGCATTTTAGCAAAAGTGCAAATGTGAGCAGTGAAGATGAGTAAAAATCATCAGAAAATTAACAAATCAAACTGTTGTGAGAGGTTCAATCAAATTAAGCAATTTCTCTGCCCTTTTCAAAACGCCACATCTAGTGAAGGCAAAAGCGACAGCTATCCGACGAGGCTGTCACAGTGAACCTATAAGCTAGAGAACTTAAGCTGGATAAAATGAAAATGAAAAATATAAAATTACAGTCATCACATATGCTGGCATGAGAGCGAAAACAACACTCCACACGGCTGAGGCTCACCACATGAATATTAGTGGAAGTTCATATGTGTTATGTAGCCCTCGAGGACAGTGGATAATGATCAAATGTCACACATAAACAAGTAGCTTCCGTGTAGGTCCACAAGTGTGCAACACTGACAGGTGGCACTGGAATTCCTCAGTGTGTGCTAAGTTGTGCCCTTTTCCCCTGATACTATGCAGCCCTCCATTTAATACCATACTGTTTACCTTCTGTTGTATGCTTGTCAGCAAACCTTCTGTACAAAAAATACAATTCTACCATCTCACATACAGAAACTGCGGCCCAATTACAAGATAGGCATAATATCTAACCTACGTGCACGTAGGAGTTTGCGGCACATCAGTGAAGACACACCAATGAGCAGTGGAGTTGGGTGGCATTATTAGCACTAATAAAATTGTGTGGTAATTTCTCTCGAGTTGTAAATAAAAACGTCGTAACCTTCTTTTTCATAGCTTTGATGTGATTGCTCTAATGCATAACCCTTCGCACGGCATAATGACGTGAGAACTTTGCTTTGTATGAAAAGCTTATAAAGACATTTTAAGACATGGCTTGCATGTGATGTCGTGCCAGGTGGCTCGTTTGTACAGTAACCATGCTGTTGAACAACTGCAAAGGCCATAACTGCATTTGCAGTGGTGAAGTGGCAGCAGTGATGCGACACGAGCTTCCCAGCTTTTGTGGCAAATACTGCCACCTTAGAGTAACCTAGCTTCACACTATTAGAACAGAAATGTGGCACTGATGGGCTGGTCTGCATACACTGACTCGCATACAGGGAAGTAGGTTAAAGCATTCAGGCATGGGCACTTGTCTCCATGTTGTGCACTAGAATTGCTGTCATGGCCATTCGGTTCATCACATGTTGCTTTCCCGGCATGCGCATGATATACAGAGTATCACAAATGCAGGTACTTGGAACTTGTCTAGCTTGGGTGAACGTTTTAAGGACAAACATTTTACGAAGTTCGCACTTCAAACTCTGTTGTTGGCTCTTGCTGTCAAAACAATCATACTTTACCGCACCAGGCACCACGAGCCACAACGTTGTATTCAAAATGAGAACACAGTTACTGCATTGGTACAGTACAAAAAGCACGTATATGTTAATGTTTGTCGGGTGCTGCTTCTTTGCTTTAGCTCCACTGCAGTTGGAACTCCATACAAATGCACATATAGACATGAACAAAAATACCTGTATGACACTTCCTGGTACGTTTCGGTGCAGCTTCAGTGGCAATCAGTCATCATTCATTGACTGCTAATAACAAAAACACTGCACGTGGTTTTGTTGTTAGCAGTCAATGCTCCTATGAACCTGCTGCAGTGCCAACAGCACCGATGCACGTGCTAACAGCGATGTCACAATAGCCACAATCTTTTAATACCTGTGTGCCAGGAAGCTGCCCATGGCAATGTACGCCTACAGTGACTAAGCCTTAAGTGAGCTGTCTTTAAAATGAATGCTAGCAAACATGTTGTTCAGGTCATCATCAGCAGCAGCCTATCTTATGTTCGTTATAGGACGAAGGCCTCTCCCAATCCTCGCCATCCTTGCGTGTCCTGCGCGAGCTGCTTCCATATGACGCCTGCGAATTTCTTAATTTCATCCCCTATCTTACTCTCTGCCTCGCACGGCTGCTTGGTATCCATTCCGTCGTTCTAATTGTCGATCGGTTATCTAGCCTTCTCATCACGTGGCCTGCACATGTCCATCTTTTTCTTCTTAATATTGTTCATTATGTCGGCGACCCCTGTCTGTTTTCTCTGACCCACTCGGCTGTCTTCCTACCTCTTAGTGTAACGCCCATCATTTTTCGTTCCATCACCTGCTGCATGGTTCTTAACTTCCTCTCTAGCTTCTTTGTAACTCCGTAAGTTTCTGCCCTGTAAGTCAGTACTGGCACGATGCAGTAGTTATATAGTTATATAGCTTGAGTGATAGTGGTAGGTTTCCATTCATGAGTTGGGAATGTGTCCCGTATGTGCGCCATCCCATGTTCATTCTATGATGGATTTCTTTTATGTGAGTAGGTTCTCCTCTCAGTAGCTGTCCTAGGTATGTGTATTCTTCTACGACTTATAATGTTCAGGTATGCATCAGCAATACGTAAGCATGCAGGGAAAAAGATAAAAAGAAAGTATAACTTACGTTCCACAGCAGGGCCTCCCTCCACGCGCCATGGGCAGCTGTAAAATCTGTTAAGCTGCTTCATCATCAAAAGTGAAGCCCTTGATGGCGAGTCACCACAGCACCATGTCAAAAAGCCATTTGCAATAACCTTTTCTCCAGCGTGTACACACGATACTGCTGTTGTGTTATTAAACACGCTGAGAAACGTCTTCATGAATAGGTGCGCTGGAGGGTGACACTTCGCGAACGACAGTTGTCCGACAATAATGTTGCAGAAGCGTACCTCATACTACAGTTCATTAATGGAAAGCTAACACAGTCACACTTTGTTTGACTCGAAGACTGGTTGATGTCACATCGCAGCGAGACCTTTTCTGGTGTTGTACAGACGTGCATCAGTAACATCCGAATGCCACCCTTACGCACACAGCTGTGTTGAAGCTTCCGAAACTGCACTGAGTATTGGCTGTTTTAAGCCAAAGAATAGGAATAAACTGCCTTTAGAAAACAGGCAGCTTACAGTTACGTCACGTTACAATGCCTACAAGTGAAGACACTAGGGTTGCCGCACATTTTGCATTCCAACGTAACTGTAGCACTGTTGGCCCATACCTTTCTGAACACTGTGACCATGTAATACCGGCGCACACGACGCAAGCCATAATGAGCAATACCGCTCGCGCATTGTTCATGGACGGTATGGTCAATGTTTAAATCTCGCAGTTTTCAAAGTGTCTCACGTCATCGTCTTCAGCTTTGAGTCGTCCCCCGCATTGTCGCTATCATTGTGGAAGTCGTCTTCGCGCACGTTCTTCACTCGCGGTCTGCTCATCGATGCCGTTGTGAGGGTGTTTCGCCTAATCGTCGGTTAGTCCACAGTCGATATCAGCTTGACGGAATTCGACAACGCTTCGAAATTCTGTCCACAGGCCAACGCACATGCGTATGTTTCAATGGTCGTGGTTTCAACGGTTTCAAGCAGTTTCAAGCGAGTATAGTCGCTTTGCACAAAGTTAGTGTGTTAACTCTACCTCCGTGTGCTTCTCCTGCTCCACGCACCACTACCGTAAAGTAAGCGCTGGCGTCGGTAGCGATATGCCAGCGTCGTGTATGTCAGTTTCCCACTTATTTCGCGATATTCATACCTACCTGCTGTGCGGTATATAACTATGAGAAACGCAGTGGCTGAAATGCACGCAGAATTTTCATTTGTTTGATGCTCCTTTACAGTAAGATTATGGTGAAAACGGGAGGTAACGGCAGTAGAAAATGCAGTTTTAACGGGAAGACTGCAGAAGATATAGTCGCTTTGAACCAACTTCTGGCAATAAGAAAAATTATTCTCGTTATCGACTTGACGCACGCATTCAAAAATCTTATGGTAGCCTTTATAATGATTTGTTTACTACTCATCAAAGACAGCTGGCGCGGATTCCTATCAGCAACCAGGACCGTCATACACAGTTCTCATATGCGCTCATATATCTGCGACGACACACATTTGATTGCCCCCTTGATCGTTTGCCGTGGCGGCAACACCGCTTTCAAGTTGAAACTGGTTCACGACACCAAATTTATCCCTGCATGCCGCTAAAACAGACGGTGCGTGCCAAGTTCGTTTGTGCAGATCTGGCAGGCGCGGGCGTGCGGCAGAGGGTGTCGCCGGCATGTCCAGAACGTATACATGCGAATTTGATGCCGGGACGTTAGCCTTCTCGAAAAAGGGGCCCCCCATTTGTCAGGATTTACTTGTGTTAGCCGATATACGTCGTTATACGTATATGGAACACAGAAGTTCATGGCCACACAGTTTCTAACGTCAGGCCAGGGCGCGGTAACTGCAACGATCATTGAAATCATCAGCGTGGACATATATTGAAAACCATAATTGCGCGTTCAGTTTGTTGTGCTATAAAACTGTTTGGTTTGCGCCGGACCTGCGTTTATTACAGTTTATTGACGAAATGATGAAAATAAACACAAATATGATTAAGCAGGTGGACCCACAAATCTCTCTGTGGGCTCTGTGGGGCACCACGTCTGTGTTCTGGGCACACTGCTGTTACACGTGTTCATTAAATGAAAAATACTATAGCTTCCCTTAGTGCTCCACGTTCCTGCAGAAACCTGCGAGGCTTTTGGTCTCTGTAGACGCTCGTCTGGAGCTATTACTTCCGACTCTTGCTGGAACCCCTCGCTTTTCCACTACATGTTCGGCGAAGGGAGTTGCTTAACGTCGAACTGGTTATGCAATTAGACCAATTAGACGTCTGGATATAGGATGCACTTAAATCAGAAACGACGATGTCTGTCAATCTTTATTGACAGTGGATTGCTACGACCACTACTTCAACGTGCGATTGTTTCTTGATCAATTGTGACAGTAGTTGGCTCACAAAGTGTGGAATTCATATTTGCGATGTGTCGCGAGAAATTAAGTCGCACATTTGTTAGTTTTGTATAGATTTATTAATATGGAGCAACAAGAAAGACCGAGAGACCAGCTTCATGCAAGCGCCTCAACTGGCTGTCGCTGCTGACGACAGCGCCACCCTGGCCGGTCCCCGTTCTGCCAGTTCGCTGTGATGCCGCCAACTAGTTTTTCTTTACGGTCCTTGTTCTCTGTGTCACTCGTTTGTATCCATGAGTTATTAAGAGGCTATATCACTATAAGGAGACTATATCACATTTGCTCGTGTTGCTTTTCACCTTTTCGCAAGCCGTAGGTAACGTTGTGCTGCTGCTTCTTCCCCTTCCTCGCTTTTGTTTACTTTGACTGTGTGCGGTGCTGTATGGAATGCGTTCACGATGCAACGTGGTCGCAGTGATCTCAACTTTAAGGCCTTCAGCAACGGTCTCAGCGATAACATCAATTTCGCAGCAGTGTATCTTATTGTGCGGTACAACAAGAAGAGATGAATACAGTGAAGGACACATATATTCGTTGTTTCCGCCCGCTGGACATTGACAACTGACTGGAAAGTGTCGTGGACTGGCGACGAAAAAGACCCTCGTTGGATATTTATACGGCGACATGGAACCGTAAGTATTACATCGTTGTTTGGATTGGTTTGTTTGCAAGCGCACTTTTAACGCATTGTCTCCTAACTGCAGAAACTGAGGAATAAATGGAGGTGTGGGTGACCACCAACCGACGTGTGCTGCGTTAAACGTGGAGATGCTGAAACGGCCCGCGTGGCCAAACTGTGACCGGGACCGCACAGAAAAAGTGAGCTATGCATACTTCTTTATTTAAAGGATCTTCAAGGTTCATTACGCGTAAAAAAGGGCGCCGTCCGTCAAAGTTGAACTCGAGAGGCGGTGTGAAAAGCCTCTCGGGAGATACGGTAGTTTGTTAGCATCATTCTGCAGCATTGTGACTTGCTGTCAGAGTGAGCCCCGCAATGTCCTAATGAGTTAAGGAGCGTATTTTTTCTTTTTTTTTGTTTAAGGAGCATACGAATTGTGCGAGTTGTGCTTGTGAAGCGCACGAAATGAGCGTTAGACTCCGCGCTCAACTTGCTGTTCATTTCATTGCGACAATGCGAACAGCTTGTTGTATGTCCTACGCTTATTTCAATTTCTCAGACCATCAAATTTGTATAGCACAGCACCGTGCTGGAAGGAATTTTATTAATATTCACAAATTTCCTGTGCATAGTGGAAAATGATACATTGCCACAGTATGCACGTGCCGAAGGTATACATGCCTTGCACCTACGACACGACTAGGACGTCTCGGACACCAATTTGCCATCATAGAGGACCAGCTGAGTTTGTGAAAGTGTGAACCTATATGTGTTTCTTCACTCACCCTCGTTATTGTGCTAAGCGCTGTATTTGAGTTTTCGAACTGCAGGAAAACAATGACGAGATAGGAGTAAAAAAACAAAAACCTCATTCAAGTGCCAAAGACCGTACACAATCAGTGCGGCTGCACGAAGGCTCTGAGCCCAAAGCGTTGCAGTTTGTGCCAGACATGCATCAAGCATGCCGGTCGTGACATTGAACACGCACGCTGACAGCCAAGTGTGCTGGTGACCCTGGAAGCGTTGTTAGTGTTTTTAGAGCACAGTTATGCGCATATCCTTGTGTTTAGCATCCATTGGCCCTCGCTGTAATTTAGGGAGAGTGCACAGAGATAGATGTTCTGGCTCGCGCACCTTAAGCCACACTACACACATCTTTTGTGAAGGCCGGCTGGGCTATGGGTGGGGGGGTATGAGCCAGTATTCTAAGGCCAACGTTATCACAAGCCAGGAGAACACGTCACTTCACGCGGACGAAACACGTGCCTATCGTACTTTCTCAACAGTGAGTGGCATATTTGGTGGAAGTGCTTCGTCAGCGTGGCAACCTAAATATGCGGGAAGGAAATTTTAGACATATCTCTCATTCTTTTGCTGAACATGTCGCCACATCAACACACACGGTTTTGGGCTGCACTCTGATCTCACCTTAGGCAGTATTGTGTTTAATGTTCTGATTACTGAAATTCAGGGAGACCATGAAAGGAACGCACAAACTGCACTCATAGGCAGGCCATATGAGACGTTGGAGGGCACAAGTATTGATGGGGCTCCAATGCTTCTACTCTGATGCAGCGCAGATCATGAAAAGCGCACTGCAACAGTGTGAAAGGGTGGCAGCTGCAGAAAAGTTAGGCTGCTGCAGTGGCAGTCTCAGATTCACGGAGCACTAGGTGTCTACACAGTACAAGGCCAGCCGTTACAGGAAAAGATGAAAGCCGTGCAGAAGGAAATGAGGCAGTGCACCACATTATGTACACATTGTTGATATCCATCGCCGTGTTGGCGTCCAGCTGCGCTTCTTGTACAGGCCGACACAGTTGCACATTCGAACTTTTCATCACATAAAGGTTGTACCAATCCAGTTAACTCAGTGTAATATGCTTTCCACGAGGATTGGGCAACATTGCAATTCGTTAAAAAGAAACATGGTTGAGTCAACAAATGTATGAGTGGCACTCCACAGACGAAGCAACAAGTGGTCCCCATGCCCCCCCCCCCCCCACCGTGTCCATCCCTTCTACTGCGGGACAGTCATGTCACTTGCAAGCCATGTACAATTTTCTTTCTGCATATCAGCTTCTGATACTTTTGCAGGCTCTCACACACTACCAGTTTGAGCGCACTACTGCAGCTGTGACCTAGAAGTGCAGGTCATGTGCGCAGTGAAATACTAGCAGAATTCATTTATCTTGCTTGACTTGCCTCTCGTAATGAATGCACCAGCTATGGCTGCATTTTTTTTCTTTTTACTTTGAGTGGCTGTGTCATTGTTGCTGTATTGTTGCACTATCACATACCTTTGCTTTGCATTACATTTAGGCTATTCTCGTGCGAGATAAAGTTTCCTTTCTTGGTAGAGCTTTTGTTGTGCTTTGTGTCGAGGTGCTTTCAGGCCATGTCTATTCTCGTGGCAGATCGTATCGTGGTTTTGGGATGTAAAACCCTATAAGTCGAGTCTTCATGGCAGTTATTTTCATATTCGAATTGTGTCCAACTAACTGCAGAAAGTTGGCTCAAGTGGCAGCAGGAAATTTTTTTCCAAAGTTATTCTGCAAGTAACTAACCTCGAGCTGATCATGAAATAGAATGACACAGCACAGCACTGTGTTGTGTCCTACTCTTCTCTCTATCCCTGTTTTTCTGCCCTGTGGACCGTGACAATAACCTCGAGCCACTTGAATACCTTGGCAATCCTCCTTGTGGCTACGTTCTTAATGAAGTTGCTGTTGAATACATTTTCTGTAATCAGCTTGATGCGTGATGACTACATTGGTTTAGACTCTCATAGCAGGTTTGAAAATTTGGATGACCAATTCCACATACTGCGTTTCACACCACGGCCATAACAGCCGACATTCAAGGTAACCTTAGTGGGCTGCCTGGCTCCTATGACAATTCGTGTGCTTGGCTGGCCTGGTTATGAGGCCGTCCAATTTCAAAACCTGTTGAAATGTCCCCAACTAGAGGGCATTCAAATAAAAGTACCGAAAATTTAATATAATAATTAATTGCTTCAGTTCATGTAGTGTATAGGATAAAGCAAGCCATTTACATGCGTATACACTTTGAGTAATTCTTCTAAGTAGTGGCAGTTATTGTGGAATTCGGCATAAAAATTCATTTGCTTTCCACTTGATATTTCTTCAAACCTTCATGCATCCAAGCTCGTGAATTACCATAACAGCAGTGCATTTTGTTGTAAACTTTGGGAACATAGTGGTGAGTTCAGTGAGAGTTTGCTGGTCAGGTAACGTGGTCACACTCGGTGTGTGTTTCACCTTGACTTGCACAGCAATTTCTTCCCAAACTTCAGGAACATTGCAAGAGGTATTCAAAATGTCCATGTGACCAGCACTTGCAGAGTGAGCAGCCGTAAAACCCAAATGTATGTGAAGTAGTCGGATGATGTATCACTCAGCTGTATTTTCTGATGACTCATAAGCACTTGCTGAACTTCACCAGGCCACTTGGCGGTATTAAGTTGTGGGAAGGCCCATCTTGCCATGTGGGTCATTCAAGCCAAATGTCCCAGATATTGCGCTCGACCTTCTCTGATACTGTTCAAAAAAATTATAGACAATCGTTTTGGTACACCATTTGCTCTTGTGATGTATTTTTGCAAGAAAAATAATTTTCTCTGTTACAGTGATTTTAACGTCGCCGTAGTTTCAGAAAAATAGGTTGAAAAAATATATTCTGAGAAGTACAGTACTGCATAGAATGGTTAGAACATTGCGTATTTGCTAGAAAAGAAATTGCACTGTCTTGTTCTCGGTAACTGGTGGCTGCTACTTTGTCTAACATTGTGCTTTTAGGTCAAGCAAAACACAAATTTTGAGCCATTTTGGAGGATTTTTCATAAATTCTGCAGTCTAAAGAGACTTCATAATTATGTCTTGTGGCTGGATACATTGAGTTTGCCAAAAAAAGTATTGAAGTCCAGAGCCCAGCAGTCTTCGAGTTGAGAGGGTACAAATGTATGAAAATGTGCAAGATTGGCTATGTTCGGGCGCGTTTAGATTGGTGTGGCAGTCCAAGTAAATATACACGCTTGTGCTCAACTGTTGATGTAGTGCGGGCCAGCATTGCACTTTGTTTTGTTAAGTGAGTGGCCGATAATGCACCACTGAAATGTTTACCATATAAGACTTGAGATAAACTGATTATGAATATTCCATTTGCTGCTGGCACCTGTTCGTATGCGAGGCACAATACGGTAAATATTACAATCTCCTCCTTCGCAATGTAGCCTAGCACAATAACACCTTAGTACATGCTCCGTCCTCGCTGCATCTGGAATTCCATTCTTTTCAGGCCTCACAATTAAAGTTATCTAGGACAAAATTCAGGGCAAACATTCAGGACAACCACAGAGAAGAGGCGTGACACACTGGTGCTGTATTAACAACTGTTTTTATTCTTCATCTGTCCAAGCATATGTACATCCCAAGCCACAGAACCATGCACATACTCCTGTAGAGAACATATGTAAATAACAACATAGCTGAATTTACCTAAGTCGCAATAACATGAAATCATATTCAAATGAGTGTGAGGCCCATGAAGTGTCACTGATGCAAGAATCTGCACTTTATGTGGAAAGGTTCCAAGGCTAGCCATGCATGTACATTCTTGCTTCTCCCATTTACATGTTCTCTGCAGGACGGCGTGCGTGGTTCTGTGGCTGGTGACATATATATACTTGGACACAGGAATAAAAAGTTAGTACAGCGCCGGTGTTTCTCTCCTAAACGTCTGTGCTGAATTTCATCATTCGATTACATAAATTATTGTGTGTCAAATGGGCTTTTGTTCCAGGTAGATTGATAGGTTATCTTTAAAAAGTTTGCACGAGATTTCCTTTAATGCATAAGTCTGGGTGGTTTCTTATAATATAAGGCAATATTCTTCTCTTCACAGCCCCTGTTGAGGAGCAGCAGCTGCCCCCTGCAAGTGGCGAATGGCTCGGGCTAAAGCTGCCTAAAGGTGCGTATTTTCTCTATGTTTCAATAGAGTTATTCTTGTTCTTGTTCTTTTATGGTCTTCAAGGATCATCCTGTCACTTTCCTGTCCCAGTAATTTAAGCATTTTTTAAATGTGGCAACTATTGTATAAACCGGACTATAGGTCGGTCGAGTGGGAATATAGGTCGACTCCCAAGCTTAGGTGGCCAGGAAAGAAAAAAAAACAACCCAAAATTGCCTGAGCACATTTATTTGCAAATCGGGCGCACTGCCCACCCATCATCGGAGCTCCCCTCAACCATCGTCGCAGCTGTTCCTATTCATCAGACGAAGCATCACTGTCTAGTGAAGACGAGTTTGTTGCTGGCCGCCTCCCACAATGCGTCATCTTCCGTTCCATCCAGCGAGTTGCTGATGCAACATTTCTTAAAAGCGTTTTCCATTATGGAATGTGGTAAGGAACGCCAGGTGAAAGCACCCAGCCACAGACAGTCGCAGGCAAAGGCCTCTGCAGGCAGGTCATCGGCGTCTTCGGGTTGTCGCTGGATATCCACTGCTGGTACTCCAGCCACACTCGGTCCTTGAACGGCTTGTTCAGCACAATGTCCAGCAGCTGGAGGGTGGACATCATACCACCTGGTATCACGAGGTCCATTTTTCCATTGCCGAGTGTGCTTCACAGCCTCGGTCAGGTGACCACAAAATGCATCCAACACAAGCATGCTGCGAGGACACAGCTGTGCACCTGGCTGGTGGTTCCACACTACTCGTATCCATTCAAGCATCATAGCCTCATCCATGTAACCTTTTTGGTTTACGCGAACGACAACGCTGGTCGGGAACGCTTCCATCGGCATTGTTTTTCATTTGAAAATGACGAAGGGCATCAGCTTTCTCCCATCTACCGTGCAAGCCAGCATGACAGTGAAGCACGAGTGCTCATTGTCACTGGACAAGTGCTTCACATCCTTGGCGCTGTGCTCAGCGATCGTTGTCGACGAAGGCATGTGAAGCCACATGGGGGTCTCATTGGCATTGCCAATTTGCCCCATCATGTATTTCTTCTCCCAAAGCTGGTTCACAAAGTGCTGGAAGTTCACACAAGCTTGTCCTCAAGTTCCTCCGGCAACTTTTGACAGATGGATGTGCGCTGCCGGAAAGAAAATCCTTTGCATCTCATGAATCGATGCACGCACGAGTTTGGTGCATGGAACTCTTGTGAGCCCAGCTTCCCGAGCGAGCTCCGTGCCTTTGTTGCGAATGGTACTGTAGCGAAGAAGCGATAGCCGTAACGGCGGCCGACGTAGGCCGTGCCATCGTCGCTACTTTATTTAGCTGCAGCGAACAAGGCCCACGGCTGAACGGAGCGGCGGGCTGCAGCGTCGAGTCCTGCCGTGAGCGTGAGCTCGTCCTCCTCGTTTTTCTTCGTGGCTCGCTACCTCGAGCCACGCGAGAGACGCGGCGCGGCCCGCGATGGTGGCAAGCGATGGCAATGAAGCTGGCCGCTATAGTACTGTATCCACGGTCAGTGGCAGTGAGCGTGGACGAACTCCCCGCACAAAGTCTGCGAGCGTATCCTGCACCTGTGTATGAACTGCACTTCGCCCACGAAACGGTGTTTTTTGAAGGTTGCACTTCTGCAGCTTCCCTTTCTGCGCCCTCGAATAGTGCACACTTTTTTCTGAAATGCCAAAGTGGTGCTGAGTGACCATGTTGCCGTTCGATACGGCAAACTCAACAAGATTTAGTTTAAATGCAGCTGAGAACTGCCTCCTCGTGCCGCTACTCATATTCAATGAACGAAGAAAAGAGAACACTATAAAAATCAAATGCGACATCAGTCGGAGCGGAAAACTCTGGAACGGATCGGAAGCACAGCACGAACACACACGCAAAAAAGCAGGAACACTAAAAAAAAAGCTTCCTATTGGATTTGTATGTGGATATGGTCATGTGTGGCTTTTGACGCACATGCACGCCACATGTTGCCAGATGGCGACGCACTGTCGGCTAAACACCGCTATATAAGACGAGGGATGACATTAGCTCGTTCTTTTATTGATAATATCTTGACTTATATTCCGGTTTATACGGTATACATTACCAAATAGTGACATGTTTGCAAGCTGAACCATGGATTACTGGGAGTTACTTGACAGTTTCTCTTAACCCAAGCAGCTTTGCGCTTGTTGCTTGCGTGGCAGAGAACATAAGCCTGCATTCAATTTTGAGTTTAAAGTTTAGAGTCTTGGTGGCATAACAGCAGTGGCATTAATGATTGGTGTGTATGCATCTGGGACACAGAGTCTGCATTGATGCCACGATGTGGCGATGCGCCTCTCTGGAATAAGATGCTGTCTCAATACAGCCTGATCAGAATGCTGTCCATCTGTGCTAGTTAGAAAGGAATGACAAAAACATATCCAGCACTTTTTCCTGTGAAGGTGGTGTCAGTGTAAAGTGAGCACGAAGTCGCGCAAATGTTGCACACTTAGTTAGTTGATACAATAAATTGCCCTTGAAGGTTTAACCTTTTCCGGTTTTGTCCACTTTCATTTTATTTGATATTATAATTAGTATAATTCAATGGAAAAAAATGAACTACCAATATTTTCCTTGGCTTCTTTCCGGCTCCATGCATTATGTTTAACAAAAAACAGCCCACATTCCACCAAAATGTGAAAGCACTGGCATTTTCCATTGAGACATCGTGAAAGAGAATGTCACTTTGCTGATAGATAATGGGCTGCTGTCATGCACCACGACTGACCAATATGATTGCTGGTTATTTGATTTTTATGTTTGTTTAGAATGCCAGCAAGCGAGGACATGAAGCATTGGTAGGATAATGAGGGGCTGTTCTCTTATGTTATACAACTTGTGATTATCTGCTCTCTGACACCAATGCCCACCCACTCAAATGGTGCGATGCATCTTTTACGTGCCTCCTTTCCTTTGAAGAGTTGTCTTATGCTCGCTTTTTACATTTGCAGGCTCCTTTTCTCACTGTTCGTTGAAAGTGAAGAATTGCCCCTGCATAACCACCAGAAGAGCCACAAGCGCCTGCAGTGATATATAGTCCAAAGATGTGTCAGCTTGTGCTGTTTAACGAGCTAAGGTGTCATGTAGAGGCTGTTTTTACACCGATAGGAAAACTGAATGCTTTGCAATGGACACAGTGTTTTCTCCTAAAGCCTGTACGTATATGCATTAATTTTGTGCTAATTTCAGTGTTGAAGATTAAAATCATCATTCGTATAAAAATGAGTACTTGTCAACTTGACTTGCGTGGTACTAATAGGTGGCATAAGTGTATTTTAAAAAAATTCAGTCACTAGCCTAGGCACTATCTATATAGAGTCATATGCTAGTGCAGCAGCAATAACCTATTCATTGCTCCACTACTGTAGGCAGATACAGAACCTAAGAGCATTGACCAGCTGAATGTAGCATGAGACACTAAATGCCTTTTCCAAAGCAGCACCCTTCTTCATTAGGTCAGTTAGTAAATGACCTTTAGCTGTCAACTGCAGTGCTTCCACCCCATACATTTTACAGCATGCAGTGTTATCGAATTGTACTGGCTTCAGTTGCTTTGTGCATGCAGTTCTGAAACCATGTGCATTGCCACAAAAGAGTAAATTATTGTTGAGCAAGTGCCACACCAAATTTGCAGTGCTGCTGTTTTCACTGCCGAGGAGCTGAGTTTCAGAGTGGCCATATTAATACAGGCCACCCAGCCAATGATGTAGCATTAATGTGATCATGAGGCTGTAGCACCACAAGGGATGATGACTGCATGGCAGACAATTGGGCTGCATGACATGAGACGAGACTGCAACAGACAGCTGGACTGCGCGACACAAGAGTGGATTGCACAATAGACGACTGACCTGCGCGACACAGTTGAACTGTGCGACGCACCACTGGATTGCACAACACACAATTGAACTGTGCGACACACAATTGAACTGCGCGACACACGACTGGATTGCACGACACACAATTGAACTGCGCGATACACGAATGAACTGCGCGACACACAATTCAATTGCGCGACACACAACTGAGCTGCGCGACACACGACTGATTGCGCAACACACAATTGAACTGCGCGACACACAATTCAACTGCGCGACACACAATTGAACTGCTCGATACACGAATGAACTGCGCGACACACGACTGAGCTGCGCGACACACACTGAGCTGCGCGACACACGAATGAACTGCGCGACACACAGTTCAATTGCGCGACACACGACTGAACTGCTCGACACACAATTGAGCTGCGCGACACACGACTGGATTGCACGACACACAATTGAACTGCTCGATACACGAATGAACTGCGCGACACACAATTGAGCTGCACGACACACGACTGGACAGCGCGACACACGACTGACTGCGCGACACACGACTGGACTGCGCGACACACGACTGGATTGCGCGACACACGACTGAACTGCGCGACACACGACTGAACAGCGCGACGCACCACTGGATTGCACAACACACAATTGAACTGCGCGACACACGACTGAACTGCGCGACACACGACTGGATTGCGCGACACACAATTGAGCTGCGCGACACACGACTGAACTGCGCAACACACAATTGAGCTGCGCGACACACGACTGGACTGCACGACACACGACTGGATTGCACGACATACAATTGAACTGCGCGACACACGACTGACTGCGCGACACACGACTGAACAGCGCGACACACGACTGAACTGCGCGACACACGACTGGACTGCGCGACACACGACTGAGCTGCGCGACACACGACTGAACTGCGCGACACACGACTGAGCTGCGCGACACACGACTGAACAGCGCGACACACGACTGAACAGCGCGACACACGACTGAACTGCGCGACACACAATTGAGCTGCACGACACACGACTGAACTGCGCAACACACAATTGAACTGCGCGACGCACGACTGGATTGCACGACATACAATTGAACTGCGCGACACACGACTGGATTGCGCAACACACAGTTCAACTGCGCGACACACGATGAACTGCGCGACACACAACTGAGCTGCGCGACACACGACTGACAGCGCGACACACGACTGGAAAGCGCGACACACGACTGGGCTGCGCGACACACGACTGAACTGTGCGACACACGACTGAGCTGCGCGACACACGACTGGATTGCGCGACACACGACTGGATTGCGCAACACACAATTGAACTGCGCGACACACGACTGAGCTGCGCGACACACGACTGAACAGCGCGACACACGACTGAGCTGCGCGACACACGACTGAACAGCGCGACACACGACTGAACAGCGCGATACACGACTGAACAGCGCGACACACGACTGAACTGCGCGACACACGACTGGATTGCGCAACACACAATTGAGCTGCACGACACACGACTGAACTGCGCAACACACAATTGAACTGCACGACACACGACTGAGCTGCGCAACACACAATTGAACTGCGCGACACACGACTGAACTGCGCGACACACAGTTCAATTGCGCGACACACGACTGAACTGCGCGACACACAACTGAGCTGCGCGACACACGACTGGACAGCGCGACACACGACTGGACTGCGCGACACACGACCGAACTGTGCGACACACGACTGAGCTGCGCGACACACGACTGGATTGCGCGACACACGACTGGATTGCGCAACACACAATTGAGCTGCACGACACACGACTGAACTGCGCAACACACAATTGAACTGCGCGACACACGACTGGATTGCACGACATACAATTGAACTGCGCGATACACGAATGAACTGCGCGACACACAGTTCAATTGCGCGACACACGACTGAACTGCGCGACACACAACTGAGCTGCGCGACACACGACTGGACAGCGCGACACACGACTGGACTGCGCGACACACGACTGAACTGTGCGACACACGACTGAGCTGCGCGACACACGACTGGATTGCGCGACACACGACTGGATTGCGCAACACACAATTCAACTGCGCGACACACGACTGAGCTGCGCGACACACGACTGAACAGCGCGACACACGACTGAACAGCGCGACACACGACTGAACAGCGCGACACACGACTGAACTGCGCGACACACGACTGGATTGCGCAACACACAATTCAACTGCGCGACACACGACTGAGCTGCGCGACACACGACTGAACAGCGCGACACACGACTGAACAGCGCGACACACGACTGAACAGCGCGACACACGACTGAACTGCGCGACACACGACTGGATTGCGCAACACACAATTGAGCTGCACGACACACGACTGAACTGCGCAACACACAATTGAACTGCACGACACACGACTGAGCTGCGCGACACACAATTGAACTGTGCGACACAACACAATTGTGCGACAGACAACACGTCCCAAAATGCGACAAAACATCACAATTTTTGTCGTGGAATTCTGTTGTAATTTTTAACTGGGACCGCGGTAGCTTTATAGCCGGGAGCTGGTCACGTGCTCCTTCGTACAGCCTGCGCAGTCAGGACCCGATGAACGAAGCCTGTGCGCTGCCGATTTCTGTAGTAGGCTTGCGCTGTCTTGCTGCGCAGTCCCACGTGTCCGTCGGCACGGTCGCAGTGATGCCTTGAAGAATATGCAGATCTGCAATGTGCATGAGTGAGTGCGCTACCTGTGCATGTGCGGTGTGCTCGATGCTGTGTGGTGTGCTGGTGTCGCCAGTGACGCAAACGCGGTGGCGTGACGCGAGCGAGACACCGCGCAACGGACACGTGCGGCGCATGAAAAAGGAAGACGTCGGCGGGACATGGCACGTGCGCGCGGGAAGAATACCGGCTACGACCAATTCAAAGAGGACACGTAGCAAACCAAGGCAAAGACGATGACGAAGAGGGGAAGGCGGGCAGTCGGACTCTGAAACTCGAAGGAAGGGACGCTGGTGTCAGGGTCCGTGTCGTCGGGTTGCGGACTCGAGCACGAAGGGCCCGACAGTGTCCAAGCTTCCAGACGTCCTCGGAGAGCAGTGATCGTGGGGAAGAGACGCCCCGACGGTCCGGGCAGCTGAACCGACTGCGAGAAGCAAGCTTCGCCACCTCGGGTGGCTATCGGAGTTCTACTGCCGAGTGTCAGCCACGGGACGAGCCCAAGCGCATACCGCCATCCTCCACGCTGTGTACGTGCGCAGGGAGGCCACCGACCGGCTGTGCCTGAGGGCGCCGCCTTCTACAACCGTGCGCCAACTCGTCTGCTTGTCCACCTCGGCGAGCAGCCTCGCCGCCTTCTACAACCGTGCGCCGACCCGTCTGCTCGTCCACTCGGCGAGCAGCCTCTCCGCCAACGCAACCACCTGCCAGCGACTCCACCGCTCCACTCCACTCAAGCGTCGCCACAGCTGGTGAAGTGTTTTTTCCTTCCTTTTCAACGGTCCGCTGAACCTTCGCCGTTTAGCCAGTCGCCGCTCGCAGTATTGTGGACATATTATTAACTTATCTCTGTTTTGGTTACTTCTTTCGTTTTTCCCTTTCTGTTTTATCTTAAACTCCATATTAGTCTGTATTGGTTTTTGTTGTTGTGTACAAAAAATGGCTTCGCTGTTCCTGATTTGAGGCTTTGTCTCCATCTAAGCAATATCCACAATAGAACCTGCATGACAAATTGGCGTCCGCTACGACAGGACAGGACAGGACGAAGCCATTTTTTCCATTTGCATGTCTAGAGAGTTACCCGCGATGAGTATGGCAGAATTTATAGCGTTGGGTGAGCGCATGGGGTTGCAGGGCGCGGAGCTAAGAAATGGGTAGATGAGCAGTCTGAGAGAGCTCAGGTGGAGGCTGCTAAAGCTCGCGAAGAACGGGTAGCAGAGGCGCGAGGCAACAAAAGAACGTTTGCAAATGGAGCAGAAGGCACTGGAGCTACGCCTTAAACTGGCGGAAGCTGGACGCTCCGCAGAGTCAACCAATCGAGTCCGCGAAATGGAGGGAGCACACCCATCGTTGGTAAACCCTCACAGTCTAATACCCGTGTTCAATGAAAACCGGGATGATTTGGACGCGATTTAAAGCGATTTGAGCTTGTTGCTAGTGGTCAGGAATGGCCGAAAGAGAAATGGGCCACTGCCCTGAGTTTGTGCCTCGATGGTGAGGCATTAAAGGTGTTTGGCCGTTTGTCGCCTGAAGACTCACTAAACTATGACTCTGCGAAAAAGGCTTTGCTCCAACGTTTTCGTTGTACTGCTGAGGGCTATCGGGAGAAATTCCGTCGTAGTAGGCCTCTCGACAATGAAACCGCTAAGCAGTACGCCACTAGGCTGTTTAGTTTTTTGATCGATGGTTAGAGATGACCGAACAGGGCAAAACTTTTGAAGCAGTGCGAGATTTGATGGTCGCAGAACAGCTTTTGAACATTGCCATAACCGCCTTTCACTGTTCTTCGCGAAAGAAACTGTAAAACGGTTCAGCAAATAGCAGAAGCGGCTGACCATTTCATGGAAGCGCAGCGGCAAGCAACCTGCTTGTTTTCCGAGAGAAAGAAGAAACACGACAGAAGAGCCTTGGTGAACCCGGCAAGTCCTCAACCAAATGTTTCGTTTGTGGCAAACCAGGACATCAAGCGTCAGATTGTCGCTCAAAAGTCAGTCAACCCTATTGTGGCTTCTGTCGGAAAACGGGTCACGACACCCATTCTTGCCGACGGAAAGGTGGTGGAGGAAGGAATCCACAGCGGGTCTTTCGTCACCAATTGAGGTCTCAGGACAGGAGAGGTCGAGGTGGTCCAACCAAAATACAAGGCAAGCATCTGGACATCAAGCCAATGAAATCTACAACATGCCGGTATTGCCAGGAGAGGTGTTCGGACAGAAGGTTTCAGTGCTACGGGACACGGCAGCAACAGTCTGGTCGTACGCAGGTCTTTGGTCCCTGATAGAGCCCTGACCGGCACCAAGGCAAAGCTGTTTCTAGCCGATGGTAGTATGATTGAAGCCTCAGAGGCGGAGGTCACCATATCTTCGCCATACTTCAGTGGTCGCGCCATTGTGAAATGTTTGGAAAACCCCCTGTACCGACGTCATAGTCGCAATGTCCCTGGTGCACGTAACCACACGGATCCCGATCCAGACTGGAAAAACTTCACGAAAGTTTCAGGGGGCGACCACAGATCTCTTAGACAGGATCGCATGGACGCGTCGGTAACGGCAGCCGATCCTGCGGTCGTTGGCGCGAAGGTCGCGAAGATGCACCACAACAGTGATTTAAACCTATTGAAGGTGTCAAGGCAGGTGTTCCAACGGGAACAAGAACAAGATTCAAGTTTGGGACATTTGCAGGAAGAAGATTGGCCGGACGTTTCAAGGTTCTGGGTCCACGGCGCAGGTCATTTTATATGGATGAAGGGCTCATGTATCGCTCTTACCAATACTGCCTGGGAAGACGGTGGAGCAAGCGGGTGGTGCCCAGAAGTCTTCGGGCCCAAATTTTGGTACTAGCCCATGAAAATCCATTGTCTGGCCATCAGGGAATAAAGAAAACTGCCGAAAAGATACTCATGCGTTTTAACTGGCCGGGCATTCAAGCAGATATTAAAAGATTTGTCCGATCATGTGACTCCTGCCAGAGGACGCTACCGAAAGGCAGACTCGGCAAAGCTCCACTCGGACACATGCCACTCATCGATACGCCGTTCGAGCGAGTTGCAGTGGACCTCATCGGTCCTTTGTCTCCGATCTCGAGCAAAGGAAACCGCTATATTCTGACGCTGGTCGACTTCGCCACGAGATATCCTGATGCCGTACCACTACCGGCGATCGATTCGGCTACAGTGGCTGAAGGGCTGCTGGAAATGTTTTCCAGAATTGGTTTCCCGCGCGAGATCCTTTGTGACAACGCATCCTGTTTCACATCCAGTTTGATGAAGGAGGTGAATGAAATGTTAGCGATAAAACACCTCAGCTGCACTCCTTATCATCCAATGTGCAATGGGATGGTCGAACGCTTTAATGGCACGTTGAAAGCAATGCTTCGCAAGCTGTGCCAAGAACAACCCAAGATGTGGGATCGATATCTCGCCCCACTTTTGTTTGCTTACCGTGAGGTGCCACAGACGAGTCTCGGGTTTTCACCTTTCGAACTCATATACGGTCGACAAGCAAGGGGTCCACTAAATGTACTCAAAGAGCTGTGGACCAAAAATGAGATCAACGAGGAAACTAAAACAATATATCAGTACGTATTGGACCTGCGGGAGCGGCTTGAAAAAACGCTGCACCTTGCGCATCAAAATCTGAGCAAAGCACAAGCCTCACAAAAGAAATATTACGATAGAAAGTGTTATCGCCGACAACTCAAGGTGGGAGATCGAGCCTTGATACTGCTCCCAGCCGAACATAATAAGTTGTTAATGCGCTACCTGTGCATGTGCGGTGTGCTCGATGCTGTGTGGTGGTGCTGGTGTCGCCAGTGACGCAAACGCGGTGGCGTGACGCGAGCGAGACACCGCGCAACGGACACGTGCGGCGCATGAAAAAGGAAGACGTCGGCGGGACATGGCACGTGCGCGTGGAGAAGAATACCGGCTACGACCAATTCAAAGAGGGACACGTAGCAAACCAAGGCAAGACGATGACGAAGAGGGGAAGGCGGGAGTCGGACTCTGAGAACTCGAAGGAAGGGACGCTGGTGTCAGGGTCCGTGTCGTCGGGTTGCGGACTCGAGCACGAAGGGCCCGACAGTGTCCAAGCTTCCAGACGTCCTCGGGAGCAGGTGATCGTGGGGAAGAGACGCCCCGACGGTCCGGGCAGCTGAACGTCTGCGAGAAGCAAGCTTCGCACCTCGGGTGGCTATCGGAGTTCTACTGCCGAGTGTCAGCCACGGGACGAGCCCAAGCGCATACCGCCATCCTCCACGCTGTGTATGTGCGCAGGGAGGCCACCGACCGGTTGTGCCTGAGGGCGCCGCCTTCTACAACCGTGCGCCAACTCGTCTGCTTGTCCACTCGGCGAGCAGCCTCGCCGCCTTCTACAACCGGCCGACCGTTGCGTCCCTCGGGCCAGTAGCAGCCTCTCGCCAACGCAACCACCTGCCAGCGACTCCACCGCTCCACTCCACTCAAGCGTCGCACAGCTGGTGAAGTGTTTTTCCTTCCTTTTCAACGGTCCGCTGAACCTTCGCCGTTTAGCCAGTCGCCGCTCGCAGTATTGTGGACATATTATTAACTTATCTCTGTTTGGTACTTCTTTCGTTTTTCCCTTCTGTTTTTATCTTAAACTCCATATTAGTCTGTTATTGGTTTTTGTTGTTGTGTACAAAAAATGGCTTCGCTGTTCCTGATTTGAGGCTTTGTCTCTATCTAAGCAATA
Source organism: Hyalomma asiaticum (assembly GCA_013339685.2). Classification (NCBI taxonomy): domain Eukaryota; kingdom Metazoa; phylum Arthropoda; class Arachnida; order Ixodida; family Ixodidae; genus Hyalomma; species Hyalomma asiaticum. The sequence continues at coordinate 120,040 of JABSTT010001662.1, read as the reverse complement.
TCCACAATAGAACCTGCATGACAAATTTTGCATGACAAATTGGCGTCCGCTACGACAGGACAGGACAGGACGAAGCCATTTTTTCCATTTGCATGTCTAGAGAGTTACCGCGATGAGTATGGCAGAATTTATAGCGTTGGGTGAGCGCATGGGGTTGCAGGGCGCGGAGCTAAGAAAATGGGTAGATGAGCAGTCTGAGAGAGCTCAGGTGGAGGCTGCTAAAGCTCGCGAAGAACGGGTAGCAGAGCGCGAGGCAACAAAAGAACGTTTGCAAATGGAGCAGAAGGCACTGGAGCTACGCCTTAAACTGGCGGAAGCTGGACGCTCCGCAGAGTCAACCAATCGAGTCCGCGAAATGGAGGGAGTACGCCCATCGTTGGTAAACCCTCACAGTCTAATACCCGTGTTCAATGAAAACCGGGATGATTTGGACGCTTATTTAAAGCGATTTGAGCTTGTTGCTAGTGGTCAGGAATGGCCGAAAGAGAAATGGGCCACTGCCCTGAGTTTGTGCCTCGATGGTGAGGCATTAAAGGTGTTTGGCCGTTTGTCGCCTGAAGACTCACTAAACTATGACTCTGCGAAAAAGGCTTTGCTCCAACGTTTTTGTTGTACTGCTGAGGGCTATCGGGAGAAATTCCGTCGTAGTAGGGCTCTCGACAATGAAACCGCTAAGCAGTACGCCACTAGGCTGTTTAGTTTTTTGATCGATGGTTAGAGATGACCGAACAGGGCAAAACTTTTGAAGCAGTGCGAGATTTGATGGTCGCAGAACAGCTTTTGAACAATTGCCATAACCGCCTTTCACTGTTTCTTCGCGAAAGAAACTGTAAAACGGTTCAGCAAATAGCAGAAGCGGCTGACCATTTCATGGAAGCGCAGCGGCAAAGCAACCTGCTTGTTTTCCGAGAGAAAGAAGAAACACGACAGAAGAGCCTTGGTGAACCCGGCAAGTCCTCAACCAAATGTTTCGTTTGTGGCAAACCAGGACATCAAGCGTCAGATTGTCGCTCAAAAGTCAGTCAACCCTATTGTGGCTTCTGTCGGAAAACGGGTCACGACACCCAGTCTTGCCGACGGAAAGGTGGTGGAGGAAAGGAATCCACAGCGTGTCTTTCGTCACCAATTGAGGTCTCAGGACAGGAGAGGTCGAGGTGGTCCAACCAAAATACAAGGCAAGCATCTGGACATCAAGCCAATGAAATCTACAACATGCCGGTATTGCCAGGAGAGGTGTTCGGACAGAAGGTTTCAGTGCTACGGGACACGGGCAGCAACAGTCTGGTCGTACGTAGGTCTTTGGTCCCTGATAGAGCCCTGACCGGCACCAAGGCAAAGCTGTTTCTAGCCGATGGTAGTATGATTGAAGCCTCAGAGGCGGAGGTCACCATATCTTCGCCATACTTCAGTGGTCGCGCCATTGTGAAATGTTTGGAAAACCCCCTGTACGACGTAATCGTCGGCAATGTCCCTGGGGCACGTAACCACACGGATCCCGATCCAGACTGGAAAAACTTCAAGAAAGTTTCAGGGGGCGACCACAGATCTCTTAGACAGGATCGCATGGACGCGTCGGTAACGGCAGCCGATCCTGCGGTCGTTGGCGCGAAGGTCGCGAAGATGCACCACAACAGTGATTTAAACCTATTGAAGGTGTCAAGGCAGGTGTTCCAACGGGAACAAGAACAAGATTCAAGTTTGGACATTTGCAGGAAGAAGATTGGCCGGACGTTTCAAGGTTCTGGGTCCACGGCGCAGTCATTTTATATGGATGAAGGGCTCATGTATCGCTCTTACCAATACTGCCCTGGGAAGACGGTGGAGCAAGCGGTGGTGCCCAGAAGTCTTCGGGCCCAAATTTTGGTACTAGCCCATGAAAATCCATTGTCTGGCCATCAGGGAATAAAGAAAACTGCCGAAAAGATACTCAATGCGTTTTACTGGCCGGGCATTCAAGCAGATATTAAAAGATTTGTCCGATCATGTGACTCCTGCCAGAGGACGCTACCGAAAGGCAGACTCGGCAAAGCTCCACTCGGACACATGCCATTCATCGATACGCCGTTCGAGCGAGTTGCAGTGGACCTCATCGGTCCTTTGTCTCCGATCTCGAGCAAAGGAAACCGCTATATTCTGACGCTGGTCGACTTCGCCACGAGATATCCTGATGCCGTACCACTACCGGCGATCGATTCGGCTACAGTGGCTGAAGGGCTGCTGGAAATGTTTTCCAGAATTGGTTTCCCGCGCGAGATCCTTTGTGACAACGCATCCTGTTTCACATCCAGTTTGATGAAGGAGGTGAATGAAATGTTAGCGATAAAACACCTCAGCTGCACTCCTTATCATCCAATGTGCAATGGGATGGTCGAACGCTTTAATGGCACGTTGAAAGCAATGCTTCGCAAGCTGTGCCAAGAACAACCCAAGATGTGGGATCGATATCTCGCTCCACTTTTGTTTGCTTACCGTGAGGTGCCACAGACGAGTCTCGGGTTTTCACCTTTCGAACTCATATACGGTCGACAAGCAAGGGGTCCACTAAATGTACTCAAAGAGCTGTGGACCAAAAATGAGATCAACGAGGAAACTAAAACAATATATCAGTACGTATTGGACCTGCGGGAGCGGCTTGAAAAAACGTTGCACCTTGCGCATCAAAATCTGAGCAAAGCACAAGCCTCACAAAAGAAATATTACGATAGAAAGTGTTATCGCCGACAACTCAAGGTGGGAGATCGAGCCTTGATACTGCTCCCAGCCGAACATAATAAGTTGTTAATGCATTGGAAGGGACCTTTCATCGTGTCCGGCAAGAAAAATGACTTTGACTATTGGTTGGATATTGGCAGTACCAGAAAATTGTTCCACATCAACATGCTCAAACGGTACGAGGAGCGAGAGCCGATGGACACGTTTCAAGCGTCGACCTTCGTTGTGGTCGAAGAAGAGGAGACAGACAACCAGGCTGAATGTCTGAAGCCAGGCCCAGCACTCAGAAATGAAGCCATCATAAGATCGAAGGACTTAAATGAGCTCAAGATAAAAGTTCAAGATGTGGTGTTTACGCCTAAGAATATCTTTCCTGAAGTTCCTAGAACTCAAGGTGGAATCCATGCCGGTCCACGATGCGTTCGAAGAAACCGTTTTTCTTCAAGCCCACGAAAGCGTCTTGGACCTCGTTGCCCTTGCAGGCAGTATGTTTCACATGACACTCGATATTAGGCAGCGATGATACCTGGCATTGTTAGGAAATGTGTTGTTTCGTAGAGGTGTCGAGGAGTGAATATCGAGTACTTTGTTTGTAGAGGAGGTGTACTTCTCAAGTCGCTTTATTTTGTATTTGTATGAGATTCCAAGTGTGAATACTCAATCGGTGACTTTTTATTGTGCATGTGTGCATAGCAGGTAACAGTATATGCATGTTTGCCAGTTTACATCACTCATCGAGCTCCAAGTTTTTTTTTTATAAAAAAAACTTCTCTTCGGGGGGGACTCTTGTGATGAGTGAGTGCGCTACCTGTGCATGTGCGGTGTGCTCGATGCTGTGTGGTGGTGCTGGTGTCGCCAGTGACGCAAACGCGGTGGCGTGAGGCGAGCGAGACACCGCGCAACGGACACGTGCGGCGCATGAAAAAGGAAGACGTCGGCGGGACATGGCACGTGCGCGCGGGGAAGAATACCGGCTACGACCAATTCAAAGAGGACACGTAGCAAACCAAGGCAAAGACGATGACGAAGAGGGGAAGGCGGGAGTCGGACTCTGAGAACTCGAAGGAAGGGACGCTGGTGTCAGGGTCCGTGTCGTCGGGTTGCGGACTCGAGCACGAAGGGCCCGACAGTGTCCAAGCTTCCAGACGTCCTCGGGAGCAGGTGATCGTGGGGAAGAGACGCCCCGACGGTCCGGGCAGCTGAACGTCTGCGAGAAGCAAGCTTCGCCACCTCGGGTGGCTATCGGAGTTCTACTGCCGAGTGTCAGCCACGGGACGAGCCCAAGCGCATACCGCCATCCTCCACGCTGTGTATGTGCGCAGGGAGGCCACCGACCGGTTGTGCCTGAGGGCGCCGCCTTCTACAACCGTGCGCCAACTCGTCTGCTCGTCCACTCGGCGAGCAGCCTCTCCGCCAACGCAACCACCTGCCAGCGACTCCACCGCTCCACTCCACTCAAGCGTCGCCACAGCTGGTGAAGTGTTTTTCCTTCCTTTTCAACGGTCCGCTGAACCTTCGCCGTTTAGCCAGTCGCCGCTCGCAGTATTGTGGACATATTATTAACTTATCTCTGTTTTGGTTACTTCTTTCGTTTTTCCCTTTCTGTTTTTATCTTAAACTCCATATTAGTCTGTTATTGGTTTTTGTTGTTGTGTACAAAAAATGGCTTCGCTGTTCCTGATTTGAGGCTTTGTCTCTATCTAAGCAATATCCACAATAGAACCTGCATGACAAATTTTGCATGACAGTCTGAAACACTGGCCGCCGTCAATGAATGGCCCATGCATTTCCCGTAAACTGGTATGACTGACTGCACTGACGAGCGCGTGCTCCGTATCGGCGGTGGTACCAGCACACGCTGCGAGGCAGACTTGGTTGTCTGTCGGAGCTTTGGTGTCATTGCCGTGACGCATTGCATCGGTCGTCCGCTTGGAGCGAGCTCAGTTGAGCGGCCAGCTGGTCCACTTTGCGGTTGAGCTCCTCGTTAGCTTGAAGGAGACGCTCCAAGCGGTCGTCGAGAACCGGCGGAAAGAGGGAAAGGTCACGTTGTCTCTCGATTCCAGATGTGGCCGGGGTGCTGACATCCATAATTTTGTCGGTCATCTGTGCCAGGGAGACGAGGGTTTCTGTGGAGGACATGCTGAACGTAATCCGCACCTGCTGTTGCAGTCGCTGGAGGAAGAGCTTCTTTTAGAATAGATGCGTCCAACGAAGCAGAGTGGTCCCCAGGCAGATGCCGCATGCGACACAGAAGCTCCGTAGGCTTTCGGTCACCGTGCTCCTCCGCAGCGAGTAGCTGCGGCAGCCTACGTTGTGCCGACTCGGTTGGCCGGCGTATGAGCTCTGCCCTAAGGGTGTCGCAGGGTGTGTCAGGAGACGGAGAGCGCAGAATGTCCCTTGCGATGGCGATGACCGAAGGTGGCAAAGCAGCGATGACGTAGTCGTACCTTGCTGTTTGCGATGTCACTCGATGTCGGCTGAAGAGAGGCTCCACGCTCAGAAACCAGAGTTCTGATTCCGACTGCCAAAAAACACCATCTTCCCAAAAGGAACCGTGATGGGATGCGAAGCAGCAGCGCTGCTTACGGGTGGCGTGACGGGTTGAACGGCGCTAACGCGGGTGCTTCGCATCGCATCAGGGTTCCCCTTGGGAAGATGGTGTTAATTTTGCACGTGAACCGACGAGTCGGCGGTGTAGCGAGCGGCAGGTGTTGCGGGCGCTGGGACGAGCGCGCAGCAGGCGAGGGAGAGAGTGACGTCAGCGCGCACTGCGAGGGGAGCGTGACGTCGACGCGCAGCTGCGGCGTGACCTACTTGGCACCGCTCCAACACCTTCGGCGAGGATAGCGCGTTGCAGTGCGTTGTACGGACGTACGGAGGGAGAGCGTTACACGGGCTAGTCAAAGAGCTGCTTCGCATCTAAAACGCCGGTAGCTTGAGAGTACCGACGACAGAGCCAGGTACCATTGGCTTCGGCGCCGCGTCGCTGTTGGATGTGGTGCCCATGGTAAAATGGACGAGGCTGAAGGTCTTTACCAGGCTCACCGAAGACACTCTGTGCGTTGGCGAGACAGCGGAGTGGGTCAGAGAAGAGACGGGAATCACCAACATAATAACCGATGTTAAGAAAACTTGGACATGGGCAGGGCAAGAGTTGAGAATTAAGGCTAGATAACCGATGGGGAGTTAGAACGACGGAATGGATACCAAGAGAGGGTAAACGCAGCCGCGGACGACAAGGAGTAAGATGGGGGACGAAATTAAGAAATTCTCAGGCATCAAATGGAATCAGCTCGCGCAGGACAGGCAAGGATGCAGAGGATTGGGAGAGGCCTTCGTCCTGGAGCGCACATAAGATAGGCTGATGATGATGGTGATGACGTCACCTGATAATCTCTGCCCTGCACTACCCCCCACCAGCAACCTGGTTCAAGGGTTCACTTCCCAGTTCGTACCACATGAAACACTGCACTGCTTATGGAATACCATAAATCCGCTGTGCACAACAGCGTGCCTGTAACAATACTATGGAACCAGATAACAGGTCGTGTAATACTTTTGCTATTCGCGGTCTGCAAGAATGAGGAACCCCAAAATGCAGAAAACCGCGACAGCGTGGTCAATGAGAAACAATAATAGTGAACATTCTCAAGAGAGTCACTTGACGCTAACAAAGTTTAAATGTGACCGAGAACGCGCACACGACACTCATGGTCATCTGAACGCTGAGCTGCGTGAAGTCATTCCACCACCACAAGGCGTCATGATTGCCTGCGGCAGTTCTGCTGACATGCCTAAACAATGCGCAATTGCTGAAGCATGCACATAAATTTCACAGCCCTGAACTGAAACCTTATGTCTGCGATGCCACAGTGAATGACAGCGCGTTTGCCCTACAACTCGCGATATCACATGCATGTGATAATCATCATCATTCATCTGTATAAGACACGAATAAATTACTACTGTCACACACAGTTATACAGGTGCTATACTCACTACCCGTGACGGCGAAATGACAGGATGGTGCGAACGACGCCAATGCAATCCTTACTCAGTAATCGCGCTAAACACGCACATAGACCTAACAAAGTTTCAGAATGCATTCATGCACGATGATCTGAATAATAAAAGCACAGTTGCGTTTCTTGGTGTTTGAGTTGATGCGTCAACTGTCTGAGACCTTACACAGTATTAATGCTTATTGTATCTGTTACAGACCTATTTTCCATATCCGCGGAACACATGAGTGATCTCACAGGCATCCTGCTACGCCATTAAAGTGTGGTACTTACATTTATTTTCGGCAAGACGTAGACATTGATGTTGCAGGATCCAGTCAAAGAAGCGCCGGAATCGCACCAGAGTTAACTCAAGGATGAAAGTAGGAAGAACAAAATGCTACCACACAAACACAGGCAGCAGCAGCACGGTAACCGAATTTTCTCCAGAAAAAAAAGGAGAGTCAGCCGCCAACAACTTAACTACGCTGGCTGTACCGCCAGCCACCCATCCGACCTTCGTTGGCTTTGCTTCGCACCTGAGCCAGTCTGCGCCCTCTCGCCTCTTCTTCTCCGCGTCGTATGGCGAGAGAAGGAGCCATACATTCCGGTACCTCTCCCCAGGACCCATGGTAGCCGGCGACATCTCGGCGCCGAGGACTGTGCCGACGCCCGCCGACGCCGACCAACGCTTTGAGCCATGCCCTGCGTTCGCATCTCCGGTGGGGAGGGAGGGAGGTGGCGAAAGAGGGGCGCAAGCTCGCACTAATGTTCGATGTTTGCCTGCGGTCTCGTGAAGACGTTTCGGAGACGTCTTCATCGTCCCTTTGATATCACTCCCTCTGACGACGTCTTTGAGACGTCAACCACGCGAACTAATCCCCCAAATAGATGTATTTTTGGTCTCGTGTGCTAGCTGGGGAGACGGCACCCTTTTAAATAGAGCAGCCACGCTGTCGGCGACTTGCATAATCGATTACTGCATGCTTTCCAGAGCCGTACTGTTGGAGTCCCTCTCATTAGAATTCCACACCCCCTAGGAGGCGCGGCCCTGTTTTTACCCGAGTGCGCCTGTGCTTCCGCTGTTAGGGGCATCTGCTCTCTCTCTCGCCCTGGGCCGAGTAAGATTTACGGAGTGGCTCCAGGTCAGCCGTCATCTGTTGAAGCTCCGTCCTTAGGCGAGCTTTCTCTTGGATCGAGTTAGCTACCCTGGGTTCTTCCCTGTACTCTCGCAGTGCTACCTGCGTTACCATTGTTGGCGGCACCGCTGACCTTGGCTTGGCTCGATCCGCCGAGAGGGCGCCTCCTGGATCGACATCCGCGAGCGAGAGCGGCCACCGGAAAGGCTGCGCCTGTGGCAAGCTGGCGTGGCGGAACGGCCCCGCCTGTGAGCACTTGCCACGCTGGAGTCACGTGACCGGCACCTTTCGGCTGACAGTCGCTGAGCTTTCTTGGCGCGCTTTCATCGCTGTCTTGTCCGTCACATGACGTAGGGGACATGAAAGGGATGTTTGTATGTTCTGTCTACCGTGAGATGTGGTCCTCCGCAAAGAGAGCACTTCGGCGAGCACTGGTCATTGTCAGGTGGGTAGGCTAGTTCACAGCCTCGGCACATCTCGTCTGGGTTGGGGCAAACGTCGGCCCAGGCCAGCGCACGCGTAACTTACGTCGGTTAACGCCGCACATGACTTAGTTCGGCACCTTCATGCTGTCGAAAAGCACTACCACTGTGGTGGTGTTCTTGATCCTGTTGGCTTCTGGGGCCTTCTGATAGCACTGGTTAACAATCATCGTTTGGAATTGGGCACAGCTTATTCGGACGTGTAACCCTCGTATGACTCGTTTGCGGGTGTTATTGGGGGCCACGACATATGCCCCCACCTTGTAGAATCATCCGCTTATTCGAATCTGTCGGATCACTGGACATGCGTTCGCATTCTTCTTCACCGGTGTGGAAATGAAAAGAGTATCTTGAGCAACGTTAGGGCAAAAGACATCACCCTTGGTCTCTGCTGGGGGCTAAAGCAGCCGCCACTGCAGGAGCATAATTTTGCTTACTTTTCGGACGTTTAGCTGGTCCCTCGGCCGGATGATGATTGTTATGTGGTCCCTCAGTAGCCGAGGGAGCCTCGATGCGGCTTCGAGTCGCTTCATCGCGCTTTGCGGTGAAGTTTCTTGTTCCTGCCCAGAGGCACGTTGCGCCTCTTCGTCGAGACAGACCTAAGCCTACCGGTGCCTCAGCGGCGATAATTCGGCAAATGGACCACTCGGTGACAAAGTGCGGTATCGACGTGATCCTCAGAGGAACCTGCGTCGAATGGTGCTCAGCTTGGCCACAAGAACCACGAAAATCAGGCCCAAAGCATTTACAGAAGCGGCAGCCGATCCTTCCACATCCGCACTGCTCGCCAACATCTTCCCTAGTCACACTAGAGTAGCGGTTGTAATCACACGCAAACAATCGTGCAGCGAGGTTTTGCACCGGTTCTAGTGAGTCGATGAAATAGGCTTGGTTAGATGGCTAGATGCAGACGCATATTCGAGTTTTGGAGGAACAAATGTTTTCGTGTTATGTTAGTTGTAGTGCTATGGGTGGCGCCGATTAAGCGTAATTTGATGTAGCGCAAAAAACAAGACACGGACAACAAGAAGGCACACATGGACACCACATAGCGCTGTGTGGTGTCCATGTGTGCCTTCTTGTTGTCCGTGTCTTGTTTTTTGCGCTACATCAAATTACGTTTAATATGAACCACCAACAAGCCCGCATCGCAACTCTTGCCGATTAAGCATTAGCTTTCTGGTATCCAAGTGTGCGCGATGCTGTGCAAGTAATTCTTTCAAAGTGTGTGGACCAGTATAGATTCGAGGTGAAGTTAGCGCCAAAAGACTGGCAGTGGTCCGTTGCAATATAGGTTTGCACGATCGCTTTTTGTTGGGCTAGTTGGTACTTGTTAAGTGACATTATTTTGCAGCGCAATACTAGGAAAGAAAGCCAGATAGCAACAGGAGAGAAGTTATAGAAGGCGCCACAATTAAAACTCTCACAGCAGGTACTTCGAGAGTGTGTGCGCGTGTATATATGTATCAGCTTTGAGCCTCATGAACTAGTTGCAAGCGCGGCGCCTTCTTTGACTTCTCCTCTCTTTCTCGCTCGCTTTTTTCCCCAAGTTTTGCGCTGCAAATTAATGTCCGTCATTATAGCTCAATGTGAACGGGTATGCACAAGTCGAGTTTGAATGCATTCGGCTGAAAGTCATTACTATGAGTCTCTCAATGTTAACCTTCATCTGCCACTGTGAGCACCAGAATGTGATTAAGTAGGGATACTATTGGTGTGCCAGTCTACCTGCAAGAGTTGGCGAACAAACGGATTTTTGATGTGATATGAGGTGGAAGGCCATTAATGTAGATGAGAAATAATAAAGGACCCAGGACACTACCCTGAGGAACTCCAGAAGTAACGTCAGATAATGGAGTTGAGGTGGTATTGACCGATGTAAAATGCTTGCGCGAGGAGAGCAAGTTCCGGAGCCATGATACAGTTAGTGAATCAAGAATAAGGGAACACAGTGTAGTATTTAAACGACAATGCGCGACACGTTCGATGGATGATGAACAACTTTAGTTAAAAGTCCGGCGATGGTAGATCGAGGCGAGCGCTTGGGCTCGGGCGGCGTCCTCGGCTCGCTGGACGGCCCATAGCTGTTGTTCTAATGCGGAGCTAAGTAGACCCTCCTGCCAGCACACCCTGCGGTTCGAGACAGCCTCCTCGATTTTGACTGCGTCGTTGAGACTCGAGCACTCGCATAACATATACCCCAAGGTTGCCCGGGAATCGCATGCTTTGCATTTATCTGTCGAATACAGGTCAGAGTAACAGAGGCGAAATGTCACTGGATAAGTGTGTTTGGAGTTGTCTCCATGCCTCTTAGTGGATTGGATTGGATAAACTTTATTTGTCCAACGGCTAAAGTTTGTGCCCGGGGCTAGGCTGCCAGAAGTCCACCGCTCGAGGAACATCTTTCAAGGTCCTCGATGATGGCTCTGGCCCGATGGACGGCCCACTCTTGTTCTTCAGGAGCTCCGCTGAGGAGGGCGGCTTGCCATCTCTCAGAAAGGCACTCTGCATCACAAGGTCCTGCTGTTCTCATCCTCCTGCTTTCTTCCTCGTGGCGTTGGCACTCCCAAAGCACGTGGGCCATATCAGCCCGTTCGTGCTCACACCATGGACAGCCGGGCGATGGGTGCAGCGCGGGATACAGGCGGTTCAGGTGGTAGGGGTTGATGAAAGTGCCCGTCTGCAGCCTCCTAAAGTCGACTTAATTTGCTATACCTAGCTTGTATACTGCTGCGCAACCTCACTGTAGCTAGTCACACTTTCCCTTCACTCCCACATTTCTCGGTGTGCGGCCTAGGTAGAGGCGGTATCAGCATTGCGCAGCGGTAAAACGGCAAGTTGGGCCAGTTGGTTGGGATTCATTTTTTTCACTTGGTTACAGCGCAACATAGACGAGGACAATAGACGGAAATGAACAACACGGCGCTGACTCGCAACTCAGTTGCGAGTCAGCGCCGTGTTGTTCATTTCCGTCTATTGTCCTCGTCTATGTTGCGTTGCGCAGCGGCTCGGTTCGTAGGCTCTCAAGCCGGGCGGCGTCCGCAGCCTCGTTACCGGCCAGTGTGTGTGTGCCAGATCCATATAAAAATGTGTCATTTTTGTTTCGGATTCTGTCCTCGTTGATTGCCGGTATTCGCAGTGCCTCCCAGGACACCCGGCCGTTAGCATACTTTCGTATCGCCAGCTTCGAGTCGCTAATCGCTTCTTCGGCAACGGTGATGGGCACCTCCTCGGCCGTCTCTGCGTGCTGGGTTCTAACTGTAACGCTCGTCTTGCATTTCCCTTCGTGGTCGACCACCGCGGACGCGTAGCCGCGCCTGCGCACGTAACGAGCCACGTCAACGAAGACCGCTTCTTTGCACTTGCCGAATTTCGTCTGAAGCATTAGACACGGTCGAATGCGTTAGAGAAATCGACTTACATGCAGTCTGTGCATATTTTACCATCGATATTGCAGTAAATATTATGGATGAATACTCGTAGCTGCGTTTCACAAGACAACGTTTTGCTACAATTACGATGTTGAAGAAAATGTTATGGTTATTTTCTAAGTGATGGGCAATATTATATGCATTTAAGTGTTCAAGTATCTCTTCAAGCGATACGTCCCGGAACTAGATTAAAATATTTGATCTTAATGTATAAAAATCTAAGAAAAATTAACAATCACTACATTACACACCACGCACTGCGCACAAGTGCAAGTACACGAATACAGGTGCATAAACGATATATTTCAGTATTGTTTTTTTCCAAGAACCATAAGCGCTTGGAACTGACTACCGAAAGAAGTTGTCGATAGCCCCAATGTGGAAGTGTTTCCTACGCAGCTGAGGAAAATGTGTGGGTAAAGGTGCCCTGATATCACGTATTTAATTCGCGGTGTCTAATACGTTGTTTTCATGTTTAATGTGATCGAATTCCAGTGTATTTTAGTGTTTGAGTAGCAATGTTTTATGCGTTGATTCATGCTTACTATTGTAAAACCCCTTGTTGCTGTGTTTTCCTTTTGCGATGTACATTTTTTTAAATAAACCAGCCGGCTTAACCGGTGGTGTCTTCGGTCGCTGGCGCTCACGGCAACCTGTAACATATATTGCATGACATTTGTGCAAAGCCCGGGGCAATAGTACATTTCGCTCACTCTAGTGAGTGTTCGTATAGAAGCCTCAGTGGACAGATGTGGGTCTATCGTGGCAAGCGAAGGAAAATGTCGTCTCGCATGCCTCTTGGAACAACCACCAGGAGGAGAGCATGGAGGTTCGAACAGGCACTTTTTTTGCACAGCACGCAGTCCCGCAGACAGAATTACGTCAACGAGCGCGAAGGTGGCTGTGCCATCGCCCTCTAAGTTATGAATTATTTAAATCGGGTGAATTTCTCGTGTGATCGGGTGAATCTCTGCGCCATCTCGCTGCCATCTCCTTAAATCCCTTGAACTAATGGCGCCCAGGAAACCGTCATTTTTGTCTGTTTCTTGACTGGCAAGATGAATAGGTGCAGGCGACAGTGTGACGGCGTCTTCATGTTTCCAGCCAGACTTGTAAACGATGGTGGCGTCAAATTCCTGCAGCCGCAAGCTCCACTGTGATAGTCGTTTTCGAACGGCGGAGCAACTTTTCTTGCTTCGCGTTTCGAAAGCGCACGTGCATCGCAATTCAGCAAGGGAAGCAAACGAAACACGTTAGTACCACTTGCATGCCCCGCATTTCGCACACAACTAATGTAGCTTACCGCCAGGTGCCCGAAGAGGACTCGACTGGCAAAAACAACTGCAATCAAGTAATGTTTTCATCGTTTATTAAGAGCCCCAGAGCCGGTGCAAGCATTCTACAGCTAAAAATTTGCGATCAAGTCCAAACGAAGCCTGTCATACAAGCTGAGTGCGCTTCAACGCGTGTGTAACCGCTCTGAAAACTGACATATATGTATGGAGAAATTAAATGCCTCTGCTTTCAGTTTCTCCATAGAGATGTTCTCATTAATCGGAGCCATATTATTCTGGCAGATAGCTCTCGTACAAATGTTCTTTCCTGTAGCTACCGTCTCCTAGCAGCTTTGCAGGCGTTTTCGAGGAAGTCTGGATTTCGAGATAAATGCGCGGCGCGTAGTCGGTAACATGGCGAGGAAAGAAGTGGTATTGCCAAGTTTGTGTACGTCAACCATAACGGATGCTGAATTCTTGCTGCCCAAAGTATGCACATTACCACGGGTATCGTGTTAGCTTGAGCCAGTCATGGAGCAATAAAGGCCATGTATTTAAATGCATTTGCTGCTACAGCTTCGTTTATTTTTCAATATAGTTATGCTTGGAAACAATAACATATGTGTATTCACTGATAATTTGAGAAGCTGCAACTTTCAATTTCTGAACGCCATTATGCATACATCAAATTCATGTGTGCTTTCACTAGTTTCTCAGTTTCCTAGACATTCATTTGCAAAGGTACAGTGCTTGTCTTCATACGTCGTTCGAATTCAAAAAGGTAGGTAATATGAATAGGGCATCTTAATTTCTTTTCTGATAGCAGAGGTAGGCAGCTTAAACGGATTATTCTTTTTTGCTGTAAGAAAAGCGGGGCTTCCCGCGAACACAAGTCTGCTTATGATGACGTTAACATGCTTCATGCTTTATTTACTTCAAGTAGTGCTTGTCACACTTGTAATTTGTTTGTTGAAGCGGTATTAGCCTTCCGCTAGGAGAAGAGGGGGCGCAACATCCTAGGGGGCAAAGAAGAGGACGTTGAAGTAGAGACGCAGGTATTAAAAGATGGACGCACGTTCCAATGCAGTGTATTCTATTGTGTCCTTGTAAATAGGAACGCTACATTATTTTGGCGCAGTCGACAATCGACTACAAGATGTGGGTGACCTTCTTCCTTGACGAGGCCTCCGCGGAGGATATCATCTTTTCGAAATACCAAGCTCAAGATGAACCAGCGGTGGAACTACCCCGGGAACTCAGCTCTGCTGAACTTGTAAATGTGGTCTTGGAGAAATCTTTCATGGACACTGATCAACTACGTCGAAGAGGTGCTGTGAAAGTGAACTTGCGTCTGCAGACTTTTGACGAGCTAGTCCTTCAGCCGATGCGTCGAAAGCACTCTGGATCACGGTCTTCAACGGATGAGGTGAGCCTCATTTTGAAAGCTCTTCAGCTACAGCAAGAGCAGGTTGTACAACAGAACCAACTCGTAACGTCGCTGATCAGTTCCCTAAAAGCTGAAAAGCCCGTGCCTAAACTTGTTGAGCCAGACGCATTTGACGGCTCGTCTTCAAGCCCAGACAGTTGGATGGAATTCTACGAATATGCCGCTGTGAAGAACAAGTGGTACTCTGACGATGACAAGATTTCTAACATGCGCACTTACTTGAAAGGCGTCGCGCGCAAGTGGTACGAGTTACGTGTTATTGAAGACGCTAACAACCCTTGGAAGGAGTGGAAGGAATCATTCTTGTCAACATTTAGGACCAATCCAGTACAAAGATGGGACACTGCACTTAAATTCAAATTCACGCAGGGCTCCCTTCTCGAGTACTTTTTTGAGAAACGCCGCCTTTTAAAACTGGCCGAGCCTTTGCTGCCACCATCTGCTGTGGTAGCCCTAATAATGCATGGACTGCACGCCGAAGTTCAGAAGCAAGCTTTAGTACGGTCCCCAAAAACTGTAGACGGGCTTTTAGAGTGTCTTCAGGACATCCAATCGACTTCCGATGAACAACATCCTGCCACTTCTAGTGGACGCTTCAGGTGGTCTGTCGCGGGCGGTTCAAGGTGCAATGAACGAGAACCGAGCCGTCTTGACAGCAGGGAAGAAAAGTCGGGCTGGCGCGCCCGCACAGGTCGTGTGCATAACATCGATACCGACGCCGAGGGTCCTTCGATGACAAAAAACTAATAAATGAGGGTGATCAGTCCGACCCGATGACCACAACTGAGACTGTTTATTTAGCTCGCTCTAGCCTACTTCATATTCCTGTGAAAGTCGGCAACAGACACATGATGGCCCTGGTAGACAGCGGTGCTTCTGTGTCGATATTAAATGCCAAGCTAGCGGATGTGAATCATATTCATAGCGGAAGAGTGCTACGAGTGCAAGGTTATGACGGAAAGGTGGCATTGCACAATCAGTGGGCTTCAGTAACCATCGACTTTCAAGGGCACAAGATAGATAGTGAAGTATTGGTGATTGAGGGCGTGACATACGACTTTCTTCTCTCCAGGCCAGATATAAAGAAACTCAAAATCAATGTTTACTGGGATGATGTGGTTTTAGTTGAAAGATTACCAAGGAACGAGACACAGGAGGGTAAAGAAGATGACCTGCGAGTTGTAAAATGTGCAACAGATATTGAAAAGGCATACCCTGAACTCGTATGTGTAGGAAACTACCCACCAGCGATGACGTCACACAAGGTCCCTTTTGAACTAACTAACAAGACCGTCATCCGCAAGTCACCTTACAACATGTCAAGAGAGCGGAAGATGTGGTTGAAGAAAGAACTACAAGAGATGCTGGACGCTGATATAATTCGACCGTCTGTATCACCTTTCGCATCTCCTATAACAATAGCGCCAAAGGAAGATGGAACTTTCAGACTCTGCACAGACTACAGGGCTCTCAATCGTCAAACCGACCTTATACCATTCCCCATGCCAAAGATAGACACGATTATAGATGAGACAGGTGGCTGCCAACATTTTTCTCGTATTGACTTATGCAAAGGCTTCTGGCAGATTCCGCTAACAGAAGAAACAAAAATGTACACTGCTTTTATAACGCCTTTTGACCTGTATGAGTATAACAGGCTTCCATTCGGCTGGAAGAACTCGCCGGCATGGTTCCAGAAGATTATGAACGAAGTTCTGAAGCCTTTCTTAGGAGTATTTTGCAATGTGTACATAGACGATATTATCGTTTTCTCAAAAACAGAGGCTGAGCATCAAGATCACTTGTCTCAGGTACTAACTGCCTTGAGCACGGCGCACCTGAAAGTCAATTTTAAGAAAAGCGCCTTCTTTCAGAAAAAAGTTGTTTTCCTTGGAAGAGTCTTTGATGGAACAACCAAAAGCACTAAACAAGAGTCTGTCGAGAGGATCTCCCAACTGGTTAAACCATACGACGTACACTCATTGCGTGTGTTTCTGGGATTAGCAGGACATTTCAGACCTTTCATAAAGGACTTTGCCATAAAAACAAGATGCCTCACACGCCTTACACAAAGGGAAGTTCCCTTTGAGTGGAACAATGAATGTGAGGAAGTTTACCGCGATTTGGTACAGAAAATTTCTGCTGACCCTGTTCTACGGATACCTGACTTCAGTTTACCCTTTGAGCTGAATACCGACGCTTCACACTACGGGACAGGTGCGGTTTTGTACCAGAAGTGTTGTGACTCATCTGGCCGTAAAAAGAGACATGTCGTGGGGTATTACAGCTATACACTGAAGCCACCTGAAGTCAACTACACCACTACTGAAAAGGAGGCACTTGCAGTCCTTAAAGCGATTCAGTACTTCCGCACTTACCTCGAAGGCACGAAGTTCACTTTGTTCACGGATCACCAGGCTCTCACTCACCTCTTGAATATGACCCAACCAAAAGGACGTATTGCCAGATGGGTGAATTACTTGCAGCAGTTTGACTTCACCATCTCCCACCGACCTGGACCTCTTTTAACTGATGCAGATGCTTTGTCGCGATTAATGATACAATCCAGCAATGAACAACCGGACGAAATTAATGAATTGAAATTGTGGGAAGGCACCGAACCTCTCACTTTTATTGAAGGTCGTTACCAAGTTCCGCCAACGCTGGTTCCTAAGGTTCTTTATTTGTACCACGACAGCCCGGAGTCAGGAGGACACGATGGATTTTGGCGCACTTACAATAAACTAGTCAAGCGATTTAAGTGGCCCCGCATGAAGGAAGATGTCAATCAGTACGTTCGTTCATGCCACATTTGTCAAGTGAATAAGGTCAAATACAAGCAGTCTACGGATGCCATGATACTTCCTTGCCACTCGAAGGTGCCTTTTGAAGTCGTCCACCTGGACTTTGCCGAACTAAATAAGAAACGAGAAGGGGTCAGAAAAACGCAAGCGTTTCTTCTGGCCATAGATGAATGCACACGAATGGTCGCGGCACGCGCAGGAAGAGAAGACGCAAATAGCGTCATCGCTCTCCTCGAAAGAGATATGTTTAGGACAACGAGGACGATCGTGTGTGATAACGGTCCAGCGTTCAGGAGCGAAAGATTAGCAGGATGGGCTCGAGAACATAATGTATCGATCAAGTTCTGCGCGCCATACCACCCTGCGGCGAACGGACTTGCAGAGCGTGCGATACGGGATGTAAAGCAGTTCATGAGGATGTACGAAAATTTCCCTGGTGGATGGAAATGCTCTTTAGAAGCGGCCGTTAGGCATCATAACCGCTCCTACACCACTGGCTTGGGATGTAGTCCACAGTTCGCTTCATCAGGAGAAGCCCCTATTTTGCAGGCGGATCGTGAGTTGGGACTCCTAGAAAATCTCAAGATCATCGAGGAGCGGAAAGAAAAAGCGTTGGGAGGGAGGTACCGTACCCGAATGAAGCGAAATTTTGACAAGAGACATAACTCGGAAATTCCAGACATCCAGGTCACTGACCTCGTTCTAGTTAGGAAGGGAGTGAAAGATGTCAACGCAAAATTTTACGGTCCTTATTCTGTGACAAAGACAGCCTCTCAGCAAGGAATACTGAAGACGGTTTGGTATATCGGCGAGCACGGATCAGTTGAATGTGCTTCAATTGCAAATGTTTTCAAGTATTACCCCAGGAGGGGATAGCAAAAGAAACCTGGAAGTGTGAAGCGGTATTAGCCTTCCGCTAGGAGAAGAGGGGGCGCAACATCCTAGGGGGCAAAGAAGAGGACGTTGAAGTAGAGACGCAGGTATTGCCAAGTTTGTGTACGTCAACCATAACGGATGCTGAATTCTTGCTGCCCAAAGTATGCACATTACCACGGGTATCGTGTTAGCTTGAGCCAGTCATGGAGCAATAAAGGCCATGTATTTAAATGCATTTGCTGCTACAGCTTCGTTTATTTTTCAATATAGTTATGCTTGGAAACAATAACATACGTGTATTCACTGATAATTTGAGAAGCTGCAACTTTCAATTTCTGAACGCCATTATGCATACATCAAATTCATGTGTGCTTTCACTAGTTTCTCAGTTTCCTAGACATTCATTTGCAAAGGTACAGTGCTTGTCTTCATACGTCGTTCGAATTCAAAAAGGTAGGTAATATGAATAGGGCATCTTAATTTCTTTTCTGATAGCAGAGGTAGGCAGCTTAAACGGATTATTCTTTTTTGCTGTAAGAAAAGCGGGGCATCCCGCGAACACAAGTCTGCTTATGATGACGTTAACATGCTTCATGCTTTATTTACTTCAAGTAGTGCTTGTCACACTTGTAATTTGTTTGTTAGCTGCAAATAATTTTAGAGATCCTGCTGGACACATATGCACGGACAGTGTCACCTTCTAGAGCTTCAAGCTATTTTATTTTGAGGTTCTATGGTTTCAATACAGTTATTTATAACAAGAAAACAATCACACTTTCTAGACTGTCTCACAATGCATTAAAAAATGCTTGAAGTACTCATATCTACCCACTGCCCTGACCTTCATTTCTACTATAACTAACAATTATTGGTGTTTTCTTGTGGTTTTCACGTGCCATAACCACGCTATGATTAAGGCACGCTGCAGTGGAGGGTTTGGGAAATATTGACCACTTGGGGT
The DNA here is from genome assembly GCA_013339685.2 of Hyalomma asiaticum. NCBI lineage: Eukaryota > Metazoa > Arthropoda > Arachnida > Ixodida > Ixodidae > Hyalomma > Hyalomma asiaticum. Next base: position 100,913 of record JABSTT010001662.1, on the reverse strand, counting down.
TTTTAACGTGCTCTGAAAGTGCATAGAGCGCGGGGCTCTGGCGTTTTCGCCAAAATAAAAAAATGCGACTGCCACAGCCGCCATTGAACCGACCAATTTCTGAGGCTTTATGACCGCAGCCAAGGTACTATTAGGACCCACGCCACAGTGGTCGACTCCAGAATAAATTTTATCACACGGGACTCCTTATGCACACAAGTACACGAGCCTTGTCGTCTGCCTTATCAGTATGGCATAATAAATCCAATATACAGACCACATGTTAAAGGCCAACTCCGGCGCTTTTTCCACCATATTCTGATGTCGTTGTTGTCCAGTATTACTGGGAACCCTGAAACAGCTAGGGTCATCCAATTTGCTCACAAACTCGCCAATAATTTTAAATAACCGAATGAACGATGAAACCGAAACGGGTAGAGCTTCGTGTAGCGTATGCGATGACGTCACAGCCTCCCAGCCATCATAAATATGGCGCTAGTGCTAGGAAAATGAAAGTGGCTACGTTACCCAATGAAGTTTTTGTAGTGTTATCGGTTATCTGCGATCTGACCAAGCACTCGAGTGCGCAGGCTGTGACGTCACTGAGGAAAAAGCATAAAAAGCGGCTATTTAGTGAACACAGGGCTTTTTGGGTACGTGGATACATCGAAGTGGCGTCTGTCTTTCGCTCGCATCCCCGCTCAGGCGGCGGACGCGACATGGTGTTAGAAGTGGGATCCGCCTCCCCTTCTAGTTACCTTGGCGGCGCTCACCCGGTCTGCGCGATGAAGGCTCTGCCACCGGCACCCTTCAACTACGACCGGATTTCCGAATGGCTAGATTAGACTGTCATCCGATGACTACCGCGACGCATCGGTGCTCAACGACAGAACGGAGGAAGCCCACGTACGAACGCTTTGGTACAGTATGGGCAGGCAGGCCAGCAAAATTTTTCAGACATTTGGCCTTTCCGAAGAGGAGTCTTGAAGCTACGAGAAAGTGAAGAAACAGTGTGACGCCCATTTCGTGGCCACGAAGAATATAGTCTATGAAAGCGCAAATTTCCATCGCGGTAAGCAAGAACCGAGGGGAAAGTGCGGACAACTATGTGACAGTCCTGCACAAAGTTGCTGACCGCTGTTAATTTGCAGAATTCCGAGATCGGATGATCCGCGACAGATTTGAGGTCGCCCTCGAAGACGCACAGCTGTCAGAAGCACTCCAGATGGATGCCACCCTAACGTTAGCGACTGCACTGATGAAGGCCAGGCTGAAGGAAACAGTTCACTGACAGCAACTGGAACTCTGGACAGTCAGCAACGAGGCGTCTAATGGCGAACTTGACATAGTTTAGCGCACGACGCGGAAGCCGTCCTGAAACTGGGATGATGGCGCCACAGCACAGCCACGGCAGTCGTTCCAAGGGTGGCCGATGGGACAGCGGCCACATCAAGGGTGCCAGTTCTGCGGACGCTCGAGCCGCCCGAGTGCCCGATGCCGCGCACATTCAGCGCGGTGTGACCACTGTGGAATAAAGGGATATTTCGCCGTGGTGTGCCGCAAGAGAACAGAAAACAACCATAGTCAGAAGAGGCGTGCAAGACACGGACACAAGGGAAGACGTGAACAACACGAACGCCGACTAACAACTGATGCAGAGCACAGAGGCGAAAAAGAAAGAAGACAAACAGCTTATCTGCGCATGCTCGGAATGGTAGCGCCGCCTGTCAAACGATTACACGTGCAGGTCCACGCGATAGAAAACTGCTAAGGCATTCTATCTCCTCTCTGTTCAAGCAAATAGACGGCTGACTCACGCACGCACTTCCACTATTACCGAAATTCCAGGCCTCGAACAATAAACGCGTCTCTTCATTCTTATGTCTGTACAGGATCGCGGTTTCGTCTAACTCGGGCGTGCAGCTACAGACCTGGCAGTGCAAAGATAGATTAGACGGCGTTCCACCTGATAGCGACCTTCTATGTTCAATTAATCTTTGATTAATGGAACGCGCAGTTCGTCCTACATAAAAACGTCCGCAGCTAAAGGGAATCTTATAAACCACACTAATGCGACAGTCGGTAAAATTGTTGTAGGCTATATGCTTAACCTGACATATATCCGTTCGCTTCTTTCCTTTCATCAGCTCATTTCTTCTATTCACGGCAGCACAAACCCTACCTAACTTATTGGGAGCCGTAAACACAACATTAACCCCATATCTACTTCCCACTTTCTTAAGCCTGTGCGAAACTGCGTGGATATACGGAATACTCACGACTGTTTTCTTGTTAATGTTACTCTCCACTACAGCTTTCGTTACGGTCGAAATCGACTTCTTCAGACGCTCAGCTACTGTAGCTATCGCTAGTCTAGGGTAACCTGCATCTAAGAGGCGCTCGACCTGCGTATTAAAGCTAATGGTCAAACGGTGCACGCACGACTTCGATAGGGCTGACTTTAAACAGGACAAGGCTATTCCGTTTTTTACTACTTTCGAATGTTTGGATTGAAAGTTTAACAACGGCTTAGATGCTCTAGGGGAATACTGCCAACACACGTGATTCTGCTCAAACGACAAAGAGATATCTCAAAATTGTATTACGTTCCTCTCCGGTTGTTCATTCATAAACCTTAGACCATCTCCATTAAGTTTAAATTGATCGCTTACATAGGTGACGACGGATTCAAAATCATCCTTACTACAAAATATCAAGTAATCCTCTGCATACCGAAATACCCTGATGATGTGGTCACCTAAGGCCTCTTTTAAGCGGCAGTCAAGCTTGCTCAAGTATAAATCACTTATAATAGGGGCGACCTTTGAACCTATACAAATCCCCGATTTCTGCACAAACGCGTCTTCTCTGTATCCAACTACTGTTGACGTTAAGTACATGGAAAGAATTTCTAGAGAGGTACCTGTAGAAACTCCGCATCTATCTGTGAAACCGGACTCTTGCCCTCGTTCTTCAATACAATCTTTCACGCAATTTAATAAACCTTCATGTGGCAACGAGTGATACAAATCTTCTACATCCATGCTAAACGCTGTGCAGTCGCCAGGGTTTTCCTCTGTTAACAACTGAAGTAGAGCCTGACAATTACGTACACGGAAGGGGTCAGAAAACTTAGACGTGTTAAGCACTTCTGCAAATAGCTAGCTACACAAACTTGCCAAGTCCCTGACTCTGATACAATCGAGCGAAACGGAATTTCTGGCTTATCGGATTTTGCCGAGAAAAATAATTCTAAAGTGAGCAATGTTGCCTTTTTAACACTAGAAGCTACCTTATCAAGATAATGCTTCAACAGGAGTTCGACAGCTCGATGTTTTATTACAGAAGGTTTCAGTTTCACAGGTCTAAAATTCTTTTCATTAGCTGCTGAGGCTTTGTCTAAAAAAGTGCTATTCGGCATGATAACAAAACAACCTTCCTTATCAGATAAAACAGGTCGAAGCTTATGTTCCACAGAGTAATTTACGTGAAAAAATGTTCCAGAAGCCAGGGGAATTCATATTCAAATGTTTAGCTTCACTGGCTTTACTCAACAATAAAACAATAACAAAGCACAGACGTTTCGCCACCTATGCGGGTGGTATCGTCAGTACAGAAATGGCATCTCATGAAAGAATACATCAACTTATATCTTGCCATAAATATCCGGCAAAGGTAGAAGTCAGCTGCGCCACCCGGGGAGACCGTCAAAGGAACCGCACTTGCGCCAATAGACCGATCTCACCGCACGATCTGCGCATGCGCGAGTTTCCGGAAGTGGAGCTGCCGCCATCTTAACTGGAGTACTCTGCGCACGCCTGAGTGTTGTTGGCGCGGCTGCAAGCTTCGTGCTTTGGATACATCGGCGTTTTGCACGAATCCTCGACGTGTACGACAACGGAACGCAGTAGAAGACTGTGCCCGGACCTTCAATGTAAGTGTTTCATTTCAATTTAACCGGTGTTTTAGCGCTGCCTGCGAAAAATGAACGGTCGACAGTGCCGATGTCAACATACTACCACGCCGTCTCACTGTTGATGCGCATACGTCGCTTCGCAGTGCCGCTACCCGTGTTCGCTGAATGAATAATAAAAAAAACGAACGAGAAAGCATGGTCCTGTTGTCATGCGAGCAAAATACTTCGGTGGATCGCGGCGCGCAAGCGAGGGTATAGTATCTGCAGAACACAGCTTGACCATACTGCGCAGAGCTCTCCGCGACTTGCGAAGCTGCGCTATGAACGGGACAAAACCGAAGGAGTTCGGTTTTTATTTATTACTACCAATTTTCACGCACATTTACGAAGAAACGAAGCGAGGCAGGCTTTTCGTTGTTTCGATCTTTACGGCTTGCTGTCGGAACGTCAAACGTAGTACCATGCAAAGTTTTTGCTGTTGAAACTTAGCGTTAGTTCTGTGAAGATTTGTGAAACACTGCCGCGGACGGCATTGGAAGACGGCAAGTTTAGACTTGTTTACGAGAACATTTGTTGTGTTGACCACCCGCCGCGCTTCTTTAGCATAGTGCGCATACACTGAGCATATGACGGACGGAAAGTATTGGAATGCCTTGCGGCGTGTTTCGTACGGGTGACTAGTTTAGCGCATGTGCTTCCCAACTTGTGTGCTTCTCGGGAAGTGGTATGAAGAGCCCATGTAGTATACTGGTCCGAGTGTCAGCTGTCTTCGCGTGCCCAAATAAACAGAAACCGTTTTCTGTTTCTGCTTTAGAATGTGGCCCCATGACGCGGTATACTGCTTTTTCTACAACAATGACAACTAGGAAGAAGCATGTTGAGGCTCCAGGCAGCAGAGCTATCGTTGAGAGCTTTTAAAAGGATCATTGTGCAGTGTTGAATTCAAAAATACAAGGAAACATGGGAACAGTCATTCCAAGCTGTAAACATTAGTCCCAATTTCGGTTAAATGAGAAATGGAACTAGTGCAATATGCTCCATAATGCCATGGGAAATTTAAAAAAAAAACTGAAAATGTTTTCACCATTTCTTTATTCTGGCAGGAATAAACAAAAACATCATGACATTAGCTCCAAGCAACAATAACAAGCAAGAATGGACCAGGGAAACAAGGACCCTGAATCAATTCTTTGGAAAGGAGCACATTTATAGGTAAGTTGAATGAAAGGAAACGTATTGCAACAGGCTACTGCGCATCTCTCCAGTTACATGTTAGCAGCACCTAAGGGACATGCCAGGACCTTAGTGAATGCGCTCTGAAATTACATCGCAAATACATAGTTCAAGCGTGTGCCACGTAAAGCTTGGTAACAGGAGATTGTGGGTTCATATAGAAGAAAACAAAAGGATTGACAGCAGAAACGACAGCAATTAATGAGATGCTGTAGTATCATTTATTTGCTCATTTACAAGCACAATACATACGTTGATTTTCAAAGTATATGTGAAAGTAGAAGCTTGACAGTGCTACCATTTAGTTGAACTATCAAACAGTAATGCTCAGTAGTTAAGGACTTATCATCAGAGAGATATTCACACAATATACTGTATGAAATATTCACATAATGTGTCATTTCTACGCAGGTACATTGAAGGCAAGGGTGCACAAAAGCACAGAGATGCAGGTTTGCGCCTCTTCACCTCTGGGCACCTGCAGAAACTTGAGTTTTTGAAGATAGAAAGCTCAGAGACTGTTGTGCGTGCAGACGTTCTGGCATCAATGACAACAAGGACTATATATAAGGTGTCAGCCCGGCTACTAAGAAGTGATGGAGAAATTGTTTCAGGCACCTGCACCTGTGTTGCTGGCAAAGGGTCTGCATGTAAGCACCTGTGTTGTGTTTTCTATGGGTTGATGTATATAGCTCAGCATGACCTTGCAACTGTGCCAACCTTGCTGGCGTGTACTGAGACAGAAAGGCAATGGTACAAACCGAGGGATCCGAGAAATGTACCACATAGCTTTGAAGACCTTGTCTTTTCGAAGGATACTTGGGAGAGACTCAGCAGTGCACCTGAGCATCACAACAAACGAATGAAATATTCATCACTAAAGCCAGAAAGAGAGGTCATGACGACACGAACCTTAATTGGCTTACATGGAAAACTAAAAGAAAATGGACTGCAGTGCTTCGCTGACATTTTAGAGGCTAATGATTTCTTGTGTGACAAAAGCACCGAGTCAACAAAAGACAACAATGTGCGTGAAAGCATGCCTCTGCGCTGGCTTGACGCCGTAAAAAAGTCACAGACGCTAGTGTACTCAGCTGATGATGTTGCTGCTGTTGAGAGTGCGACAAGGCTGCAGAGTGGCTCAGCACTGTGGCACCATTACAGAAAGGGATTGATAACGGCCTCAGTAGCACATAGAGTGTACACGTGGGTCAAAACGTGCGAAACAAAAATGGGGCCTCATGATGCCCGGTCACTTCTGAGTGCCATAATGGGGAAGAAGTGTCGAGCCACATACGCCATGAAACGAGGGCTGTTGTGTGAGGATAATGCAAGGAAGGAATTCATAGAGCAAAACAAAGGGCACTTGGACATACAGGTCGAACAGTGCGGTCTGCTTTTGTGCCGGAGCAATTCTTTTCTAGGAGCAAGCCCCGACGGCATTGTTAAATGCCTTTGTTGTGAGCCTAGTGTTCTGGAAATTAAGAGTCCAATGAACCTTGACACATTTTGTAAGAGTGAGCTACGTGATGGGTATCTGAAGAGAAGCAGCAGATACTTCACCCAAGTACAAATGCAAATGGGGGTGAGCTGCTTACAATCTTGCATCCTCTTCGTTTACAGTGAACAAAAGTGCGTGCAAGTTTCTGTGAATTTTGATAAGAGTTTTTTCGATGAACTGGTGAAGCGGTGCAAATTTTTTTGTGAGAAGTACTTGGTGCCTTCCTTTCTTGACAGTTAGCACTTCAAAATTTCTATTAGGCATTTTGTAGTAGTAGTAGTCATAGGTCGGCAAACTCACTCATGAGTCGACTCACTCAGACTCAGATCGGTCCGTGAGTGTGAGTGAGTAATATTTTGGTGAGCTTGAGTCCGAGTGTGTCCAGCTGAGGAAAATTTTAGTGAGTCTGAATCCGAGTGAGGAAGATATTGGCGAGTCTGAGTGAGCCTTAAGCGCAAAATGTATTTCTTGAGTGAGTCTGAGTGAGCTCCACCTTTTATTACCAACCTATGGTCCTATCTACTCAACTTAAGCATTACTATCAGCCTTCTATCGGCTTACGTTTATACTCAAGTCTATTTACACATATCTCAACACACTAGCGTTCATGTGCCACCTCAATATTTATTTATCAGAGGCGTGAGTTAGGGGGTGGGGGATACATGACCTCCCCCGCAAACTCTTTCATGAACGTTCTTGATAAAAATATCTTGTGTGAGTCGCACATTTCATAACAATGTCCTTACTGGATTGAAATCACTGATAACTCGTACTTGAAAGTACAGGATCAAAAGGCGTATCGTAGAGCACCGATTATGTGAGATATTGGCGTTAAAGAGCATTGACACTTCGATCGAAAGCTAATTTTAGGCTAATACGGACTCGTGAGTCAACTCACGCACTCAGGTCAAGCCATGAGTGAGTCCGGCTGAGTAATATGTCGGTGAGTTTGAGTCCAAGTGAGCTCGGTTCAGAAACAGTTTGGTGAGCCCGAGTCTGAGTGAGTCCGGTTGAGGAAAATTTTGGTGAGACTGAGTCCGAGTGAGCCCTCAGAGCAATATATATTTCTTGAGTGAGTCTGAGTGAGCTCTAATTTTTTTGCCGACCTATGGTAGTAGTAGATCCTGAAACATGGTATTTATTCTGTCATTTCTTCCTGCTTTGCTTTGGCATGCTGAGAATACATTTAGAGTAAGAATGGTGGTTATTCAAAAACATAATTGTGGTGTCACTAAGTTTTGCTGGTTGACTACGCATGGTACACCTGTACCTAACCTAATAAGTGGTGCTAACAGACAGCCACTAATGTAGATGCAGGTGATCCTGCAGGAAACATTGCCAGCAGACATTTATTGACAATATAAAAAGTATACAGGGCTTTACAAAGGGAAGGACATGAATATGTCAGATATTAGATACAACAAACAAAACAATAACAGGAAACAGAAAGTTACAGACCTAGCACTTAACAATTACAATCGAATAGAGAAAATGAGAAACACAACAAACAAGGTATTACCAAAACATGGTAACTGAGCAGTGCGAATTATCCAATCACTAATGGCTCCTTTGAAACTCACCATCCTAAATGCAGGTAGTTAAGGGTGGATGATCCTTATACCTAGAACAACTGTTGAGCTTTTGTCAGTTTGAGGTGCACTTTTAGAAGGACCCTTCATGAATCTAGTCTGGTAGATATTTTTTTGCCAAGATGCGGAGCTTTCAGAACAGTACCAGTTCTCGACAAGGTGAAGTGTGCTAAAAATTCTGTTTTGAAATGAACACCATGAAGCTGCATAAAACCATCAGCAGCTGATTTGAGCAAATGAATCGATATAGTGGCTGTTTCTTTAATATATGGAAGTGAATGTTGTGGCAATATTTTTTTTATTTTACGAGAACATGCAATGAATACTTGTGCTCTTTCTTCAGAAGGTTTATAAACACAATGCAACCTCATGATGGGTAATATCCTGTTTCTGTTAGTTCTTTGCTGTGATAGTACTAGTTTTTCACTGTGATAGAGGGAATGCTGTACATGTATTCTGAATTTCACTGTGTGTATTGTATGTTTGATGGGAGATGCGGAGCTTTTTGAACAGTACCACTTCTCGTCAAGGTGAAGTGTGCTAAAAATTCTGTTTTGAAATGAACACCATGAAGCTGCATAAAACCATCAGTAGCTGATTTGAGCAAATGAATCTATTTATTTTACGAAAACATGCAGTGAATACTTGTGTTCTTTCTTCACAAGGTTTATAGACACAATGCAACCTCATGATGGGTAATATCCCGATTCTGTTAGTGCATTGCTGTGATAGTGCTTGTTTTTCACTGTGATAGAGGGAATGCTGTACATGTATTTGAGTTTCACTGAGTGTGTATGTTTGATGGGGGATGTGCAATGTTTATTGCTTCAATAAAGCTGATATTAGTCGGCGTGTCTTTACATACGAGTTATAGTTATGGCATTGTGGGATTATAATCATCATCACTCTCGGCCTGCCACTGCAGGATGAAGGCTCCTCCCAATGATCTCCAATTTACCCTATCCTGTGCGAGCTGATTTCATTTTATCCCTGCGAACTTCTTAATTTCGTCACTCCGTCTAACTCTCTGCCTTCCCTGAGTGCGCTTTCCCTCCCTTGGTAACGGGATGGCTAAAAATATGAAGCGTCAAAACTCTACAGCAAAGGCGTATCTACAAAGTTAGTCAAACGAGCGCATATGTGCCATATCTTGTTCAGCTGATCTGCCATGCTGTTTGGAAATACATGCGACAAAATTTTGAATGTCTTCACCCTCCTAATGACCCTCTCAACATGTATCCGCACACTTGCTATGCGTCTTGTTTCTTCCTCATCTTTCTCGGAGAGTTGCAGCCTTCCATCCATGAAAGGTGGAATGTTCAGATGCAGCGATCGTGCCTTGCACTCGTCTTTGATTGTGAAGCCACGGTCTGCCATTATGCTCCGTCCTGGAGAAAACTTATCTAAAACATTACAGGAGTTGGTGAGGGCCTTGTCAGACAGACGTCCAGGTGCTAGGTCTGATACAAACACAACAAAACCATTGGGGCTGCATACTATGAGACCCTTCGCTGTGTTGTGTTTTTTGTAGTTGGAAAACGTCTCACTTTGGACCCGAAATGACGACGGTGTCTCGATGAAAATCTCTGTGCAGTCCATTATTCCATCTACAGTGTCGTAGCCTTTTGCGAGGAACACCTGAGGTCGGTATTTGTCGCACAGCTGGGACGGCATCCATATTGGCACCTGCATCAAATTTGAAAACATAAGTTTGTGCTATATACTCTGTGAACCTTGTCCTCGAAAGCAGTCACAAGATGGAATACAAAGGAATAAATTGACATCTTTGCGAGTTTTAGTGTGTATACAGTAACATTCGTGATCGCTTCCCATATGCATATCCTAGTGATTTAAGAAAGTATGGCTGTTATTTTTTTCCAAAGAAATAATGAGGAAAGGGGTCAAAGGGAGCGCAAACTTTCGACTGTTTATTCAACATATAGTGCAATGAAATGTATAGGCATGGACATGCGCTGCAAGCTGAGCAAACATCCAGCGTGCACCACCCAAATCATAACCTGTGATCTGGGAACTTTCTGCCTGTGAGAGGCATCACTGATGCATATAGAACCTCGTGCTTTTACATGGAATGCCTCCAACAATTCTCGAAGCGTGGTGTTTGTTTTTACCCAGAATCCGAATCTATTTCGAGCACGACTCATACTTATGTGAACTGCAGTGGGTTGGCGAAAGGTAAAGATGGGGGCACTTTGCCTACCACTGCAGTTCACATAAGCGTGATCTATGCCTTAATATGTGTGAGCAGTGCCTGAAATATTCAGGTTCTGGGTAAAAACAGACACCACAGCTTGAGAAATGTTAAACACTTCCCATCACCTGCTGGTTTCAAAATAAAGTTCATTCCTCCTCCTCCCATCACCTAGTGACCAATGTTTCCAAGTTGATGGGAAGCATTTATCTGCTTTTTACATGCGCAGTGAAGTGGCCGATTCCCTGTATATATGTGAGAAAAAATGCTCTAATATAATAAATTGTGTGTCATACTGTCCTGAGTTCCCTTTCTGTGTCCTGGTCGTTACATGTGCTGTGTGTTTCATAAAAAAAGTGTAATACAGTTGAACCCCTCTATAGGACGTGCACCAGGGAGCATTTCTTGTCCCTTGCATGAGGTGTGTCTTATAAGCAGGGTACCATGTTCTCATTTTCTGATCAATGCCTGTATCGATGCAGGAACACTCGTCTTATACACATTTGTCTGTTACATTAGTGTCTCTTTAAAGGCGTTAAACCATAGAGCATATTTTTGCCACAAGTCGTCTCGTAGCTTCCATTCTGCTTGTTACTTGCAGCATGACATTTGGACGCTGCCAGAGAAATATTTGTAGCATTGGCATTTGGGACCTGTCTGAAAGCTTGTCTGAGAACAGTGAGGAGTGCACGGGGGATATTGTGAGTTTCACAGTTACTGAAAAATTGCAATGAAGCAGCACAAAGTAGATACACAATGACATTGCGCATGCATTATTTCATTACGCCTTATGAGGCTTCCTTTTATTTTTATTGCAGCATAATGAGTGGGAATAGTAGAAATAAACAAAAAAAAAACAAAGGCGTTTCGAAGCAGGATTTAGTGGCACATTCAAAAAATCCTGTCAAGCCAACTATTCGAATTCATGTCTGGTTTACATAATGGCATGAATAATAACAACATTATTGACTGCATCTTTCTCGACTATGCGAGTTGCTCACTGTCACCTAATAGCTAAACTAACTGCACTTTGGATTGACTCCTTAACATAATCTTGGCTTCATAATTTCTTATCTAATCGATAGAAGTTTATATTTGTGAATAACTTTAACTCCTTTACATCATTTCTTATGTCGGGTGTGCCCCAGGGTAGTGTATTAGGCCCTCTTCTTTTCTTAATTAATATTAATGATATTAATAACAACATTTCTTCCTCAATATGGCTTTTCTTGGGTGATTTTGTAGTCTACAGAACAATTAACTGCCAAGAAGACCACGTAACTTTACGAAAGGATCTCCACTTAATAAATCAGCTGTGCGATCATTGGCAAACAACATTTAAGACATCTAAATGCTGTGTGCTTACTTTCACCCGTAAGAAATCGGTTTTTAACTGTCCTTACTCAATCTGTTCAGCCCATTTTCCCATGCAACTACTTACAAATACCTTGGTGTTTATCTCTGTACTAATCTTGCCTGGTGTATGCAAGAAAGCTAACAGAACTCTGGGATTCTTGCGTTGGAATCAGCATCATTCCCCATCTACCATTTGGCAACAGGCTTATCAAACGTTTGTACGCCCACAACTGGAATATGCTTCATCGATCTGGTCTCCTCATTAACAATACCTAATAGATAAACTGCAATACATCCAAAATCGTTCTGCCCACTTCATAACTTCTATGTATAATCATGCCTCTAGCATTACCCAAATTAAACGCGATATTGCCCTTACTAACTTGCATTCCTGTCGCTCTGTTACCTTTCTGTATCTCGTTCATAAGTACTACTATAACTCGTGGACCAGTCGTCTCTCGCTTGAAGTTCCTTCACGTACTTTTAGTTGACTTAATCACATCAGTTTTGCCACAATTTCAGCCCTACATATTCATTCAATAATTCTGCACTCCTACGCGTATCGGACTATGGAATAATGTTTCCCTAAAAGAGCCTGCCAAATTTCTTGAGCAGTTGTAATTTATGTGTTCTCTTGACTTTGTATAAATTTTTTTTCTTTTTTGTTTTGTCTTCTACTGCATTTGCTTATAGTGTGTTTTTTCCCTTCCAATGTACAATTTTCGTTGTTTCTCATTCAATGCAGTTTCTTTTACGCTTTACTTATTATCATTCTTCTGTAACCCCCCCCCCCCCCCATACTCAATGCTCCCTTAAGGACTGTAGGGTAATGTCAATAAATAAATACCTGGCGAAGCTTGTTGTTCAGGAAGTCAAGCCAGGTTATCCAGATACGTGACACCGTGCTTGTTGACACTCCAAACCTGTAAGTTGAACGTGACTGATCAGGTTTAAAAAATGATTTTCGCCTTTACGCATGTTCGTAAAATAATTTTACCTGTAGGCAAGATCTTCACCGTCGAGGCCCAGCCGAAGACGCATCAGTACCAAAATCAACTGAGTCTTCATATCGAGCACGAACTTCCTGTCTTGATTCGTCGTTTCCTTCATTTTCCAAAATTGAAGACTGTTGACATCTTCTTCCAGTAAGGACCAGAAAGTTTCCAGCAACATTTGCGTCTTGAAACCAGTGTAGTACTTGAGCCTTTTCTCGTCTTTCACGAGAGCATCATAATTAAACTCGTTTTCCTTTCTGTTACGAGCCTCTTTCAGTTGATTATAAGTGCACGATAACTCCAATTTTAGGCACCTGTTTTTCTGTTGTAACGTGTTGCAGAATTTCATTGTTTCACCATTGCTTTTTTTACTGTCTTCTAGCTGCTGCCTGAGTGCTGCAATTGTGGCATTTGCCTCTTCCAGCTTTTCTTCAAGCTGTGTGACTGAGTCCTTCAGCCTGTTGACAACTTCACGTTCGTCTCCTTTATCATATGTATAGGAGTGTTCCGCAAATAAGTCCTGCTGAACTTCTACTGGCTCTTCTCCAGTGCTGTTAGTAAGGCCATCGTCACAGCTGGCCTCGTGTGAGGGTGCAGGGGAATCTGGCTGTTGCGAGTGAGTTGCATCACCAGGCTGCAAAGGGTATGACAGAAAAATGAAAAACAAGAAATTTATCACTTTAGTTTTGAAAAAAGATTAAAGAGTTCCATTAGTGGCACGGAAAGAATGGACATCAAAGCGTCTCATTCTTTCACTGCACTGCCTAACGAAAAATCTAATCATTCATCGTAATCTACCGACTGGAGGAATGGTTCATGTTTTGCCACGTACCTTCATTCGTATCAACGGACGGCTCTTGACAGTCTTCTGTTTCAGGGGGAAGATTGTAGGCACCCGAACCATGTATGATTTTCTGCCTCCTTCAAAATGGTCGCCACAAACTTTGTGGCCAGTAGTAGGGACGAACTGTGAGAACCTAAAATAAATAAATATCAGTTCATCTCAGACCACTTAAGTTGGTTTGAATCATTTCAGGTCATGCAATATTCACAGCTTGTTTTCATTGCGCGTGCCGGTTATGATACCATGCAAACCTCAAAAGAAAACTGGTTTGAGGATGAATTTGAACGAATGCTTCCCCCTCACACTCGATTGCAGTTACGCAAAGTAAATCTCTTGCTGCAGCAAACAACAGGATTGTTGACACCGCAGCTGAATGAGGCTGGACAAAATCTGAGTAACAGACATCACTAACCCAGCACTACAAAATAAGCAAAATTATACGCTTAACAGATAGCGTTCCAAAACGGTAGGAGTGAGGTCTTTTGCAGAGATTGGACGCCAAGAGAGAATGGTGAAAAAAGAAAACGAGTGAATGGCGAAAAATACAGCTTCGCGTACACACTGCGATGTCAATGCAGGGCTCGGTCGTATGCGTTTGACGTGAACATAGATGAATCGCTCTCCGTGAGGAGGTTATTAAATAGGCGCGTACATGCCAGCGGAACGGCGACTCGCAGCGCTCAGCTTTCAAAAGTCCGAGAGCTGCCGCGAACGTCGGGGAAGTCTCGTGAACGACAAAATATTTGCTTCTGCACAACGGATGGCTGAGTCTGTGAGTCATTAGGCAGCGGGCGCAAAGCTACGGATAAGCGGCGGCGAGCTCGCAGCCGATGGCTCAGCGCCGATATTGTCGCTATGCTTTAACACTTCGGAAGTACAGCGCACGGTGCGCCAATAAAAGCCGCCAACGCTCGTGAGATGCCAAGTTTTATTACCGTTGTTGCCACTTTAGCTTCTGCTCGTAATAGTAAAATATCAGATTGAAAGGAACAGGGAAACACCCGCGGCGCCGTCGGCTGAAACGCCGGCGCCGCTGACCAACTCTTTTGCCGTGCACTGGAGAAGCTTGCCTTGCATCAGAGATCTCGTTGGTGCTAGACGCTTGACACATCACTTTTCGTAAGAGGTCAGTTTAGGTATTAGCAACCTGCTTGGATATTACTACGTTCTAGCGAACACTGTTTCGCGCGTAAAACAGGTTGTATCAGCTGCCGCTTGCAGCGATCACCTCGGCAAGGGGGTCGAGCACACGCTATGCCGCTTCGCGGTCACTGATCAGCCCATCAGTCGTGCTTTAGCAATCCTGTAATTACGCACTAGCGCAATAACATGTCATGCATTAAATACAAGAAAATCTCAAGCACGTTAAACAAGAAAACTTGCTGTACTTGCCGCGCTGTCCGACTCTGTTTATTTGTCGCACCCATTTCTGTCGGAGCTTCGTATCCTTCGGGAACACATGAAAACTGGCGCCCTTGTCATTCAGGCTGTTCTTGTAGCATCCTGGCACGCAACACGTGAATCCACCCATTGCGGTGAATCTATACAACGCATGAGACCTCAATAAACAGCTCTCGGATGCAGCACCAATGCAGCCGCAACGATGCAGTCGCGGCGGCCGAGAACTCTAGTTACCGGCATGCACCGCGGCTGCGGTGGCGTAGTGCAACTCGTGGTGAGATCGGTCTATTCTTGAGAGGTTCCGAGCTGCACGCGGATTTTTTGTGGAGGACGAAGCTACCGGATCTACTACAAAGTAAGAGGAATTCTTTTTCTACTAAATCGCCGTCAGAAAAGGTAATGATTCTCGGAGATGCCGTTGTGGACGAAAATCACAAGAAAATTCTAGCATTAGGCCCTAAACACTGTTTCCATCCTAACCTAAAAGGCGTTGACGTTTTAAGCTTACCTCGATCTACAACTAAGGTTATTCCGGAAGTTCAACGGTCTCGCTGTATTTCACATTGCTTCGCCAGCCTCAAGCATTCCAACGATCTCGTTAAGGCCTCTGACCCTATCCAACAGGTGGTAAATTACTGTGTGGAACATAAGCTTCGACCTGCTTTATCTGATAAGGAAGGTTGTTTTGTTATCATGCCGAATAGCACTTTTTTAGACAAAGCCTCAGCAGCTATAGAAAAGAATTTTAGACCTGTGAAACTGAAACCTTCTGTAATAAAACAACGAGCTGTCCATCTCCTGTTGAAGCATCATCTTGATAAGGTAGTTTCTAGTGTTAAAAAGGCAACATTGCTCACTTTAGAATTATTTTTCTCGGCGAAAACCCATAAGCCAGAAATTCCGTTTCGCTCGATTGTATCAGAGTCAGGGACTTGGCAAGTTTGTGTAGCTAGCTATTTGCAGAATCTTTAACATCTCTAAGTTTTTCTGACCCCTTCCGTGTGCGTAATTCTCAGGCTCTAGTTCAGTTGTTAACAGAGGAAAATCCTGGCCACTGCACAGCGTTTAGCATAGATGTAGAAGATTTGTATTACTCGCTGCCGCATGAAGGTTTATTAAATTGCGTGAAAGAATGTATTCAAGATCGAGGGCAAGAGTCCGGTTTTATAGATAGATGCGGAGTTTCTACAGTTACCTTTCTAGAAATTCTTTCCATGTACTTAACGTCAACATTAGTTGGATACAGAGAAGGCGTGTTTGTGCAAAAATCGGGGATTGGTATAGGTTCAAAGGTCGCCCCTATTCTAAGTGATCTATACTTGAGCAAGCTTGATTGCCGTTTAAAAGAGGCCTTAGGTGACCACATCATCAGGGTATTTCGGTATGCAGACGATTACTTGATATTTTGTAGTAAGGATGATTTTCAATCCGTCGTCACCTATGTAAGCGATCAATTTAAACCTAATGGAGATGGTCTAAGGTTTACGAAAGAACTACCGGAGAGCAACGTAATACAATTGTTAGATATCTCTTTTACTTTTGAGCAGAATCACGTGTGTTGGCAGTATTCCCCTGGAGCTTCTAAGCCCTTGTTAAACTTTCAATCCAAGCATTCGAAAGTAGTAAAAAAATGGACGCCCGCATCTTCCGACGGCGGGAACTCGAGTAAATGCGTCGCAGAGTGGTGGGGGTATCGCGTGAATGTTGTATAATTGGGTATGGTTTGGGAATGCTTAATTTTTATTCGTCTTTATTATTCTTGAGCAAAGCGTCAAGTGAAGCGAAAGCCAAGTAAAGACGCCCTTGACTGAATTCCGAACGGGCGCTTCGCCCCTTATATACACGCCGCCCGCGTTCGAGGGAGAGAAGTACGGGGGAGGGATCCGCAACCCCACTGCGCAAAAGCCAAGTAAAGACGCCCTTGACTGAATTCCGAACGCGCGGTCCGGCGCTTATATACACACCACCCGCGTTCGAGTGAGAGGAGTACGGGAAGGAGGTCCGTACCCCCACTGCGCATGCTCGGCTATCTGAACGCCAGCCTGGAGCGACAGTTTTGCGGGCGTCTTCCTCGGCCGGCCAGAGACGAGCCGAGCATGCGCAGTGGTGGTGTTGACAGCGCCGCCGGCCGCCGACGGCGAAGCGCGACATCGTGCGACTAAGAAATGCTCCGCATTTAAAACGGGATAGCCGTGTCCTGTTTAAAGTCAGCCCTGTCGAAGTCGTGCGTGCACCGTTTGACCATTAGCTTTAATGCGCAGGTCGAGCGCCTCTTAGATGCAGGTTACCCTAGACTAGCCATAGCCACAGTAGCTGAGCGTCTGAAGAATTCGATTTCGACCGGAACGAAAGCTGTAGCAGAGAGTAACATTAACAAGAGTCGTGAGTATTCCGTATATCCACGCAGTTTCGCACAGGCTTAAGAAAGTGGGAAGTAGATAAGGGGTTAATGTTGTGTTTACGGCTCCCAATAAGTTAGGTAGGGTTTGTGCTGCCGTGCATAGAAGAAATGAGCTGATGGAAGGAAAGAAGCGAACGGATAAGCATATAGCAGGTTAAGCATATAGCCACAACCATTTTACCGACTGTCGCATGGGTGTGGTTTATGAAATTCCTTTTAGCAGTGGACGTTTCATGTAGGACAGACTGCGCGTTGTATTAATCAAAAATTAATTGAACATAGAAGGTCGCTATCAGGTGGAACGCACTGCCAGGTCTGTAGCTGCACGCCCGAGTTTGACGAAACCGAGATCCTGCACAGACATAAGAATGAAGAGACGCGTTTATTGGTCGAGGCCTGGCATATCGGTAATAGTGGAAGTGCGTGCGTGAGTCAGCCGTCTATTAGCTTGAACAGAGAGGAGATAGAATGCCTTAGCAGTTGTCTATCGCGTAGACCGGCACGTATAATCGTTTGACAGGTGGCGCTACCATTCCGAGCATGCGCAGATAAGCTGTTTGTCTTTTTTCTTTTTCGCGTCTGTGCTCTGCATCAGTTGTTAGTCGGCGTTCGTGTTGTTCACCTCTCCCCTTGTGTCCGTGTCTTGCACGCCTCTTCTTTTGACTATGGATCCTTACCAACTCGCTCAACTTTCTGTCCTTTAGAAAACAACCAGGTGGGCGTGTCTGTGCTAGAAGACGACGGACGAAACTTTTTTGTCGGGACACTCAATTTTTCCAATGCCAGATACGCGGAAGCGTCTAAGTGCACAAATTGATTCAGGAGCACGAGTCACTGTTGTTCCGCCCGATTTTCCCGGTTTTCCCGGTGTACGGGTCACATGCTGTGTTGAGAAGCGCTGCAAATCGGCGCCTCGAAGTAAATGGTTGTTTTTCAGGAGATATTGCTTGAAAAGGCGAATCGACGTGACAAACCCTGTAGGTTGTAGAGACACTGCAGTGTGTCTTGTTAGGGCTCCCAGCCATCCAAGCACTTGGTGTAGTCAAGTTTGTTGGTGTGGTTGACGATAAATGCTACGAGCGCATGTATCCGTAGCTCTTGCCTGAACAGGGCATGATGTCAGGTCAATGCACGAATCGCCTGAAAGAGGGCGCGGTCCCCTTCGCAATTTTCGCGCCGCGGCGAGTACCCATCCCGTTAAAGAACTCCATCAAACTAGAGCTGGTCAAAAGCAAAGTGATTCGTAAGGTAGATGGCCCGACTACATGGTGTGTAGGAATGGTCAGAGTGGTCAAACCAAGTGGGCAAGTTCGAATCTGTTGGATCTAACCCAGCTGAACAAGAGCGTCCTGTAAAGTCCGAGGACTTCGATGAATAATAACTTGGCTTCGAAGGCAGGCAGGCAGGCACAGAACTTTATTTTTGTCCTGAGAAACTGCAGTTGGACGTCCCCTTTTAGGGGGATCCTGAAGGGCGGCGGAAGGCAATACGCCTGAAGAGCGCCGAGCAGCGAGACGCCACGAATCGTTTATTCCAACAGAAAAAACCTAGTAGCACCACGTAACAAGCGCTCGCGATCCTACTTCTTTCGCGCCCGCTATTTCTTTTCTCTTTTTAAGACTCACGGCCCACGAAATGCCATGGGCGCATATCTAGGAAGCATAGATGTTATACAAGCCGCGTGAGTATTTTGCGATTTCCTAGCCTTAGGAGACATGCACGTACAACTCCGTCGCTTCCCGTAATGTTTTCTAATACACGTGCGAGTTTCCAACACAACTTGGGCGCTGAATCTTCGCCCACACCAAGTAGACTGCCCGATCACATTTATCGCACTGTGTTTTTCTTTCGTCACCTGAAGCCGAATTGGGTACTTGATGCCTTCCTCGTCCCCAACGTTTTGCAGTCTTGTTTTAATGAGCAGCAAACCATCCACCTCCGCAAGAAAGGGATGCAAATTCCGAATTTTAGAAGCCTTGTGAATAATTCGTCTTGCATGGAGGCTTGCAAATTCTCGATATATAGCTGCCTTTGAGTAATCGAAATGCAGTGATTTTCAGGACTGGTAAACTCCTCTGCCGTTAGGTGCCCTTCAGGGGTGGTAGGCCGCGGGAGGCTAGGATGAACCTCAAAATCCATGCATCGAGCCGGAGTCGATATTGGCAAAAGCACAACAACATCTTCAACATTTCTTTGTTGAGGTTTGGACCTCCTTCCAAGTGGTCATTTAGAGAAGTCATTCCAGTGCCATCAGAGGACGCGTCGAAGACAACTCTGTGTTTGGTCGTACAGGACGATTCTCTGATCGCTTCTCGATGGGGCATGCAATATGTTGTATTCACATCCTCGATGACGTGAACTGGTTCCGCATCACGATCCTCAAGATACTGTCTGACCGCTGCATCACAGCTGCGCAGAACGTTCTTGTCTCGAGATACCGAATGAACGAGGCAGCAAAGCCGCTTGATCGCTCCGGCGCGGTTATCGTGCAGGTCGGGCGGCAGGTTTTAAAGACGATAGTCTTTCTTGGGATACTTCAACGCAGAAATTTTGGTCTGTGTGTGTGTGTGTCCGTCCTGCTGCGAAAGGTGAACCCCTTCCTCAACGACCACCCAGCTTGAACTGATAGCTACCTTCATACTTTTCAACACAGTCGGCCAAAAAGCAAATATTACGCATATGTGAGGCGCAACATGAATACGTAAGTATTAGACGGTGTGTTCCTTTAGTAGAAAATACATAGATGCGGAATTCTAAAGACCCTAGTGATTGTTAGGATGCGCAAAAGCGGACGTTTCCTACGCAGTTCTGCGTACTAGGCAAGCTTCTTGCGTTTCCCGAAACCATGGCCAGATGGCGCCCTTATCTCACGCTCGTGCCGAACGGCAGGCAGCGGAACGGCCTCCCGCCACTCCGGCCGGTCCCTTTCTCTCCCCGCGTCTCTTCGTTTTCCCTCTCGCTTGCGCAACTCCTCGGGGAAATAGAAACACGCGAACTGGGACTCATGTAGTACGGCCGGTAGAAGGCTATCGTCTTTCGACGACATTTGCAGCGAAGCACGGAGATACGCGGCCAATTTTTTCCACGGAGGATGAACTTCATATCTCTTGTCGCACAACTCACTGGTTTCTCTGAAAGCTTTAAAAACTTGCTTGTCATGAGAGGATGGCTCCGCAGCATCTGTGGTCCCTAAGCTTTCGAGTTGCCGAAACTTTCTGATGTCGAAGCATGCGCCTTCGTCATCAAAGCAGCAATTGGTTCGGAGTACACAAACATTCGCGTTTGTATGCGGACGAACGGCTCCATCGTTGTTTAAAGGTCCTTGGATCGTCCAACCCAATGCTGTTTCAGTGAAAAGGAGACGTTTCTTTTTGTCATCCCGCGTGACGTCCTTTCCAAGAATTTTCCACAACTGGTCTGACCCAATTAATAAGCTAATGCCTTCTTGTTTAATGTGCGGGAAACAAATAGCGTCAGCCAACCTTCGGCCACGATTCTGCAATTCTTTGATAGATTCGTGGTCACTGGGTGCCTCGACGACATGTGTCCGATTTCTATTGCCTGAATGACATGGTGAACACTATAAAATTGACTCTGTAAGGTGACTTTGACCAGTCGGCAACGAGTAGTTTGACCTGCATCCTTGCTTCCAAACACATTGACGGTAATGTCAATCTCGCCTAACACATTGAGGCTCATTTTTTTCTCGAAGCCTCTTCCTTTATGAAATTGCGCTGGCTACCGTTATCCAAGATGCCTCTTATGTAGCACGAACTCTTGGCGCTATTTATCCATCCTCTGAACGTATGTAGAAGTATGGTGTCATTACTTCGCTTGTCTCCCTGTGACAAAGCATGCATGGATGTACTGCTCGTTGTTTGCAGCGTTGGCGTCGGTACGTTAGTGCCTTTCGCGCGTGCTCTAAAACACATCGAAGTAGCGTGTCGTCTTTGGCAATGCGAGCAGCACACCTTACGGCGACAGTCGATTGATCGGTGGCCCTTTGTTGTACACCTGAAGCAGCAGCCAGCCGCCGACAGTAATGGCTCTTTCTCCACGTCATGGATCGGTGCATCACAATTCTGGGTTGGATGTGCCTGCTGGCAGAGGACACATCCTTCCACCCTCGTCCTGGCGCTGTTAGTGAGGACTGCAGCTGATGTCGTTTCGTGTTTCCAACGGCTGCTGGACGGACGCTGTACACCGTCGTACGACACGCGTTGCTGGTAGGTAGCCAGCTCTCTGCATTCCACCTCGATGCGCAGGTAATCTAGAAGATGCTGAAGTTCTTCCGATCTTGGCTGGTCATTAGCACTTGACGCGGCAAGTCGCCGCCGTCGGTAGTATTCCACCATTATGTCCTGTGGTATGGACTTCATCAGCACCTCACACAGCATCGCGGCGTAGTTCGACTCCGAGAACCCGAGACCTTTGAGGCCTCTGATGTTTACTTGGACGAAGTCGTAGAGGCTCCTAAGAGCACTAACGTTCGCCGACGTAGTGACAGGCCGTAATGTGCGAAGATTTTCCAGGTATTTTTGCTAGTGATGCGCACGTCTCAAAACCGCTCCTTCAAG
Source organism: Hyalomma asiaticum (assembly GCA_013339685.2). Lineage (NCBI taxonomy): Eukaryota > Metazoa > Arthropoda > Arachnida > Ixodida > Ixodidae > Hyalomma > Hyalomma asiaticum. The sequence goes on along the minus strand of JABSTT010001662.1, from coordinate 78,912 downwards.
ATGGAAATGGCATCGTCGTAACTACTGTCGGTCGTCAGTATGCCTGCAGTAGCCTTTGCCGCCGGGCCGTCTAGTAGAGACCGGAGGTAGTGGAACCGATCGACGTTGCTAAGCCGTGGGTTCTCAGGCACTGAATGGCGGAAGAGGACCCAAATATGCTGCAGTAACACTCTTGTTTGGGCTAGTTGGTACATTCTTGACACAAACTCGGTAGCGCAAACTCGCAAACTGACACAAACTCGGTAGCGCTCTGTTGATTTATTGTTCACTCTCATCCCTTTTTTCGCTCATGCATCAGATTTCATCGGCAGATTCTCATGTATTTGGTTTTGGTAGCGGTATCATGGAGAACCTTAGATTTTGTATCGTACCTGGTGGCACGTGTGCAAAGGGTGTGCATTTACATATAGACCCACTTTGGCATTAGAAAATATAGTTGGAAGTTTGCGCCTGTCTGTGTTCCTTCTTTTATTTGTCCGTGTTTTTCTTGCGCTACCGAGTTTGTGTCAAGGTCCCAAAATGGAAGCCATTTCGTGGGGGAACCGTCGAACCTCGTTAAGTCGATCTTAGGAAGCCTTGCTTCGGACACGAAGGAGGGTTCGCTCAAGGTTGCTTGATGCGAGGAAGAAGGGTCGGTTGGGCGATCACCATTTTGGCTCGAAGTCGCCGAAGCCTTTGTAGTCAGCTGCTGGATGTGGTGCCGCAGACGACCAACGCATCCTGCGGCCCGTCTTCGTATTCAAGCACAGACTCAATGTCCGCAGCCATCTCCTCATCCGTCATCTCTGCTTGTAGAGCTTCACTGGCCTTCGCGAGCTCATCGATGCTTTTCTCGATGCGCTGAAGAACGCTGCGAAGACCCGCCAGATCGAACGCTTCACTGGCTAACAGATCGTTGGCTTCTTGGTTGATCCTCGCGCTGTATCGCCGTCGAGCAGCTCTCACGTTTCGCAGGCGTTCCATGGTCCTCCACGAAAGCCAGGTCGTGTTTCGGCACCAGTGTAAAGTCCGAGGACTTCGATGAATAACAGCCAGGCTTCGAAGGGCGGCGGAAGACACTACGCCTGAAGAGCGCCGAGCAGCGAGACGCCACGAATCGTTTATTCCAACAGAAAAAACCCAGAAGCACCACGTGCCAAGTGCTCGCGATCCTACTTCTTCTTTCGCGCCCGCTATTTCTTTTCTCTTTTTAACACGTCCAAGGTGAGCGGTTTGCCTTGCCAGCTATAGTCGATGCACTTAGACAATTGGCGGGGGCCACATACTTTTCGAAATTAGATGCCAATTCAGGCTTTTACTAGGTTAAATTGGCTAAAGAAAGTCAAGAGCTAACAACATTTCTAACCCCATTCGGTTGGTACTGCTTCCAGCGACTGCCATTCGGTATCACCTTGGCCCCGGATACTTTCGAAAGCTAATGGCGGAAATATTAGATGATCTTCAAGGAGTAGTCAACCTGATGGACGACGTTTTCGTTTACGGAGCTGCGAAGCGCGAACATGATGAACGGCTGCACGCAGTGATCAAAAGGTTGGTTGCAGAGGGGGTAACACTCAATCGGACAAAATGCTCTCTTTGTGTAAGCAGAGTAGCGTTTTTAGGCTACGTCGGTGGATGCATCGGGAATCACGTCAGATCCGAAGAAAGTTCGAGCCATAACCGAAATGGCTACGCTGTCAAGTGTTGCTGATGTGCGCAGGTATTTGTGCATGGTAAACTACCTGGCAAGGTTTGTGAGCAACCTTGCCGACGCGTCAGTACTGCTCTGTAGTCTTCTCTTGAAAGGCCATGAGTGGCACTGCGGCCTGCCTTAGCAAAAATCATTCGTGTCTCTGAAATCGTTAATCACCTCGACGCAATGCGTCGGAAATTCCCACCCTAAGCTGCGCGCTATTGTGTCCGCCGTCGTGTCGTCATACGGCCTCGCCTGTGTGCTCATGCAAGTGCAATCAGATGGGGAAAGGCGACCAGTTGCATATCACTCTCCTGGTGGAACAGCGCGCACACACACGGACCGAAGCGAAGAAGAGACGACACGAGCGCTCGTGTCGTCTCTTCTTCGCTTCGGTCCGTGTGTGTGCGCGCTGTTCCACCATGACGTTATACCAACTAGCCCAACTTGCTGCCTTGCTATCACTCTCCTTCATTAACACCAACAGAGCAATGGTACGCGCAGACAGAAAAGGAAGCGCTTACGCTGCAGGAAGGTTGGAAGGGTTTCTGATAGGGCTCGAATTTCAATATCTGACCGATCACAAACCGCTCGTATTGTTACTCGGTCAGTCACGGCTTGATGTGCTTCCCGCTAGAATAAAAAGAAAAAAAAATTACAGCATATCCACGGAGTGAATGATGATGAGTGGGCGAAGCTCGGGATGTTCATCGTAGATCGTGCCGAGTTCCGGATTAATTTAGTTAACGCGCACGCTACGAATCCTCATGGTTCAACTATTTGAAATCTCCCAGCGGCACTTCATTGCAAGTCAGGATCCAGTGCCTATATATATATATATATATATATATATATATATATATATATATATATATATATATATATATATATGTGTGTGTGTGTGTGTGTGTGTGTGTGTGTGTGTGTGTGTGTAGGCGGTATTTCTCAATCAAGAAACTCGCTAGGAGACGCTGCCTCCGCGAACGTTGTCTCTCGCGGGTGAGAGCGCGTTCTCCTTCTTTCCGAGCTGGTACAGCGTTCCTCTAAGAAAGAGCGTTTCCATAGACAACGCGCGCCTTTCGCTCTCTCTCTGTCTCTCTCTCTCTCTCACAAGACAGCAGAGGCACGCGCCGAGGCGAACGCCGAGGGCGAGCGCGTGCCTCCCAGCACGCGGGTTACGCCTGACGCCTGACGCGTGACAAGGTTACACTAAGAGGAGCTTCGCCCCTAAAAAATTCCGATTGAGGCTCATGCGACATCGCTTTTCAGTCTCCTATGTCCCAGGAAAGCAGATTGGCACCGCTGACGCCCTTTCTCGTGCACCTTGCGAATTTAGAGAAGGGGGAGCTGGATTGCAGTCAAGTATCGAGCCATGCACAAGGCTGTACCAGCAAGCTGAAATTTTCTACCCAATGGAACAAAATAAAGTTCGCGCAAGACAAAGACTCAACCAGCCAACAACTTCGGTTGTATTGTAGGCAGGGCTAGCCACGCGGTGCTAAAGTGGGCTGTTGGCTAAACCCTTACTGGTCGGAGAGAGCAAACCTTACAATATGTGACGGCGTGCTTCTGCATGGGTCTCGTCTCGCGGTACCTCAGAATCTAAGAGGGAAATACTTTGTTAATTGCATGTTGGTCACCAAGTGATTGTGAAATGTCGCGCAAGGGCCCGCGAATCAGTGTAGTGGCCCGTTCTCAGCGCCGAGCTAGGAGCTCTGGTAAACAGTTGCCGAGAGTGCGCAAAATTGCGCATTCGAAAAGCAGAGCCCATGATGCCGTCAGGGTCTACTAGCTTGCCTTGGCTGAAAGCAGTAGTAGTATATGATGTTTATTGGCGCAAGGGCCATGTGGTGGCCAAAGAGCGCCAGGACATGATAACAGATGTGAGCAATAGTTATGTTAAGTGGCTGTATAGGGGCCTAAAATTCCACGCGGTAAAGGGGGGTAAAATATATAAGTATTAAAATCACGAAAGTGACGTGAAATATGTCCATAGAATACAATGGCAACTGGTCGTGATAATAAAAGTATGGGAATATGATGTAAGCACGAATGCCTCGGCAAAGGCCCTTGAGCCCAAGGGCCGCGAGGTAAGTGCTTCCTCAGTCGTCGCTACCGCAGCCGCAACCTCTGTTCAGAGGTCGTGCTGCGGTTTTCCTGGGTAGGTTACTTGAAGTCCGTGTACATCTTTTAAAAACGCGAATAGTGACTGATAATTAAAAACCGGTTCCCTACCGATGAACATCGACGGATGGAGTGGTATTTGGTGTCGGTGGTATAATGGGAAGTGTTTCCTTCTAAGAGTGTCTAGTTCCTTGCACTCAATTAGAACATGTAGCACAGTGAGTGGTTCACCACACTTCTCACACATAGCTGGGTCACCGCCAGATATAAGGTGGCCATGCGTGCTATAAGTGTGTCCTATTCTCAGCCTGGTGAGTGCAACTTCTTTGTGACGCGACTTCGACACTGGCGGCCAATAACCAAGATATGGCTTGATAACGTGCAGTTTATTTTTTGTGCGCGTATCCCATGTGCTCTGCCAAAAGTCCCTGAGCTTTCTTATAAGGAAGGGCTTCAGGTCTAGTGCAGGGATAGCTGTGGTATTTGGACGGTTTTCGTGGGCGGATGCAGCTAGCTGGTCCGCCAACACGTTCCCTTGAATCTCGCGGTGTCCTGGCACCCAGCACACGACGACATGTTTGTGTGTATAGGCCATGCATAAGACTGAATACAGGGAGACAAGGACAGGGTTCTTGTGCTTTTTAAGACTTTTCAGAGCTTTTACGACACTTAGGGAATCTGTGTATATCACTGCACTTTGTAGTTTTATTTGTTTTATATGTTCAACAGCCACAAATATTGCGTATGCCTCTGCTGTAAAGATGCTTGTACTCGGGCGTAGAACGCCAGTATTTGAGAAGGATGGACCAACCGCTGCGTAGGTCACAGAAGTGTTAGACTTTGAGGCATCTGTAAAGAATTCTGGACAGCTGTATTTGTGCTGCAGTTCGCGGAAGTATGTCTGGATATGCGCAATAGGCGCGTGTTTTGTAATTTCCACAAAGGATATATCGCAGTCTACAAGCTGCCACTTCCAAGGCGGGAGATGTGCAGCGGGGGCCCTTAGACACTGTTCGAGAAGTGGCACGCCTGTTTCCTCAGCTAAGCTCCTAACACGAAGCGAGTAAGGCTGTCTCACCGAAGGACGGTTGCAAAAGAGGGCAGAACTAGACAAATCATTAATTGTGAGATATGAGGGGTGTTCCTTGTCTGCATTTCCGTATATTGTTTCCGTTTGAAACGCGTAATGAACGCTAACAAACAAAATCAGTGGGTTTATACTCGCCGGTCCGTACTTGCTGCTTGAAACAAGTGTTCGTCCAGTCGTGATTTCAACAGTGGCTTCGCTCCACTGCAGGCCCTTGATTACGCTCCGCGCAAGCGTTTAAACTACTCTTACAAAAATTTTTACGAACTTTCATTCGACTGTTTTTAAACAAAAGTCAATAAAACCTACGGACAGTATATTAAATGTTTTTATACAGTTTTGAAACTTCCCAAGCACTGCGTACCAACATTTCGTTGACTATTGGCCACCGATATTGAATTAAACTCCTTTTTACAAACTTTCTGCACACGCTCATGGAACATGCTTATGATATCCTAACAAGGATTCATTAATCCTATATAGACAGTCTTCGTACTTGTTATGGATGCCATAACAACGTTTTTTGTCATGCTATGCAAGACCGTCTTGACAATTCTTATGGACACTATAGGGACTTTTTTTGTACACGATAGAAACATCATGGTGTTATTAGAATTTTGTTCTACATCTAACAATACTCTACAGACATGTGTGTAAATTGATCATACATGAGAAGTAAGTGCACCAATGTCAAAACAACACACCTGTCTACTCACATATATGTATTTCAAGCTAAGCTTGTAAGCCACTTGGATATCTGTAGTCTTATAATCCACAGGCCAAAGTAATGACAGTGCCACCTTTATCTTCAAAATCCTGACTATAAACAACGAACATTTCTTGAATATGTCCTATAAGCTTTATTAGGATGTTCAACACCTATAATAGAGGTTGGCATTGACCCAAATCACCTAAATTAATTTTTATGGTACTGCTGAACGACGCAACTACTCCACAATAAAAAAATTGCAGGGGTGCTGATGCTGCACATTTGCTACATTGTTTGGATGTTGGTTTCGGGGAAAATGCATTGAACATATGACACCTTGATGTTATGTGTCCCATTATATGTCCCTGAAGGCACAGCATGCCTTTTGTATACAGTTAACCTTGTGCAAAAATGAGTCTTCAAGCTTACTTTCAAAGCAGAGCTTTATTGAACTTACATTACACATGCTTCAAACATTGTTGTATACAATTAAATGTAAATATAAAAAAATACATATTATCACACTGTATACATATATGCATTACAAGAGTACCTAAACATTTAAGGCATGTACAACATGAAACAATATTGAACCGAAAAAGAAAAAAAATACAATTCGCATGACACAGGAGTACTATGGCTTTGAAACAATTCCTTATGCACAACAGAAGAATAAATGGCACATTATGTGCCTTCTATACATCTAATTCAAGCTTTCACTGAGTGCAGGTTGCAATGTTAAAAGTGACGCTACAAAAAATGAAAGAGCAAGAAGCTAGACAAAGAGAAGGAAGAACACCAAAAATGTGTTTAAGGCAACATGAGCTACTTATCAGATGGTCTAGGTAACACCTGCTGAATTTGAGAATAAATTATTTTGTGCAAAAGGTCATCAGAAATGCACTAAGCTTCAGCAATCGTTATACTGTGCTGCATGATAGATCTCTCAGCAATGGTCGCAGCATATGGCACGATGATGCATTGATCAGCAGACAGTACATAATGGAGACGTAAAGCAGTGGGGTGGGGCATTTGGTAAACGTAATATACAGTGGAACACTCACACCCCTGATGATGTCACAGAATACCTGCAAATCGGTGAGGTAGAAGAGCACTTGACACATTAGTGGGGTGGTGAAGCAATCAGCGCACTCTGGTAGAGCACCTGGCATGCTGCCAGGTAAAAGCCCCAAACATGTCACACAACACAGGGCAAGAACGCCACACAACACATGTAAGCTAGGAAATGTCGCGCAAGGAAAAATGGAAAGACACAGCAGATAAACGAATGAATTAGAAAGAAGGCAAACTATTTCGTAGCTTTAATTATTCATTAACCTGCATACATACACATATACATGCACTTGCACATGCAAATAAATAGGATAGGAGGAGTCGCACAATGGTATACAGATCAGGCCCACCCCATGTCAACAAAAGCTGCGCGAAAAATTGCTTTCCATCTATTCAGCGCCTGCATTATATCCAAACCACTGTTCAAAATTTAAAAAGGAAAAAGGAGATTACTGCATATTTGATACTTCCGTGGTTTCCTATAAGGCAGAAAGCAATTTGCCATGCAGTTTTTCTTGACGCAAGATGGGCCTGATCTAATACCCTTCTGCCCCTCTGCCTTTCCTACTTATTGAGATGATATGTGAACATGCATGTATATGCAGCTTCATGAAAGAATAAAACTACTTGATAGTTTGCACTCTTTCTGCCTAAGTTGTTCGTCTATTTCCTGTGTCTTGTACGTTCATTCACACATTTCCTAACTTGTACATTCACTAACTTAGTCTCAGATATAGGTTCTAAGATATAACACAGGTAGTATGAAATTTCAACATTTATTTGGGAAATCAAGACATACACATGATATTATAGCAACGTGCACCTTTGAGATAATTCTGACTTGCACAGCAGCTTAAAGGGGCCATACAACCCCCTTTTTAACATAGTCTGAAAACGGTGCTTATCAATCGTGGGGGCTCTTTTGAACATGTTACCCAAATATTAGTGCACTAAATGAACCAGGGAATTTGCACCTTGGTTTCGAACACAGCTGGAAAGTGCCGGCTCTTGCTTCAACACACAACGTCACAAGGAGCGCTGACTCAGTAACAAAAAGTAGAGCTGGCACTGATTCCAAAATTGATGAATCATCTGCAGCAATACCCTATTGGTTCGTTTTCAGTTCAACAAATAATAATAAAAAGAAAATGCGCATTTCTCTCAAAACAAGAAAAGTTAAGAGAAAAGTAGGTGCTACTTGTAATGTCATTTGATGAAAGGAGACCAGGCGAGCCGCCGCCATACTTGAAACCAAACTGCGAATACCCTGGTGCATGCAGTGCACTCATATTTTGGGTTTTGCATGCAGAGGAGCCTCCGACCGATTGGCATGTTATTCAGACTGTTTAAAAAGTGTTACAGTGCCCCTTTAAACTCTTTGGTTGATGACAAATACATTACTTCATAATGCAGGTGTTAATATGCAAGGTCATATAGTACGCCTATATGATTAGCCTGCTTGACTTGCTTGTACCAAGAATCTCTCTGCCGTTCATGGAGTTGGCATGTGCATTTCTTGTAATCAGTGCAAGAAAATAATTTAGCTACTCTTTGTTCGGTTTGATGTTCCCCTAGCCTACCATTAAAACAACACACGCCAATCAAGCTCATGTAGGAACCTATGCACACTAGCGAGCGTAATAATTGATGTAATTTTTACATTAGATAAACCTATACTTGTCTTTTGTTGTAGCACAGTGAAGAACGCATTACATCAAAAAGAGCATCTGACAGTGCACAGTGGTCTGTGTTGCCAAATGTTTTTTTCTTTTTTTTTCTGTGTGTCCTTCATTCTTTCAAAAGGACAGAAAGTTGAGCGAGTTGGTAACAGTCCATAATCAAAAGAAGAGGCGTGCAGGACACGGACACAAGGAGAGCAGTGAACACCACGAACGCCGACTAACAACTGATGCACAGCACAGAGGCGAAAGAGAAAGAAGACACAGTCATGGTGTCTCCAGTGTTCCTAAAGCTGCAAGTTGGGCGTCTTTTCATTCTTTCCTGTGCTACAATAAAGTTGAAAATGACACACCAACAAGCTCATGTAGCCACCCTGAATTTGTGCTTCTTTTCACGGGTGTTTCCTTGGCAGCCCTGGGCTTGTTTTTTTGTACCCTGTTTGCCAATGTGAACACAACGCTCATGATCCTAGCTTTTGCCAATTTCTCCAGGTCAGTGACAACTAATTACTGCATGGTATCACTGGCAATATTTCGTTGTCTATATGTGATATACTTACTAGCACGAAAAAACCTAATGAAAAAAATTATTGACAATAAATAGGTGCTCCGCATGTTTACCAATGCCATTTGGTTATAAGCGTGCGCTCTGTTATGAGCCTTCGCTGGAGTGCAAGCATGCCAGTGCCTTCACAAAAGCACAATTTTGAAAGTGTTCTCCGTGTGTGTGTGTGTGTGTCACTCTTTGTCCTGTGTAAGTGCATCAAGCTAAGGCTTCTAAATATGCCATACAAAAGACGCCCAACTTGCAGCTTTAGGAACACTGGAGACACCATGACTGTTCGAATGCTTGAGCCAGGGCAGGTCGAGGGGTCTACATCACACAGCAGTCACATCCAGCATAGTAGGGTCCTGAAGGAAATGTTGGTAAATAAACTATGGAAGCGCAACACAAAACACGGACTCAGAAGACTCGGACGAGCGCAAACTTTCAACTAACTTTATTTTTCGTCGTGTCAATATGTAAGCCATACATCACGTGGTCACAATGCTAATCACAGTTGTCACTGTACAAATCACAACACACCGCGCAGGAATCTCTTTTCACCTTTTCACCAGGAATCTCTTTTCACCTTATTTACCAAGAATGAACCAACTCGCCCAGCAGCAAGTTTTATTGAAGGAAATGTATTTACACAAGGTTATTATTTATCATACGAATATTCCAATCTCAAAACTACACATCTACTACCACTAAAGTAACCAAAAACATCAAATAGCAGCATTGCTAACAATTATAAATGCTACTACTAGGTGTTCCAGATAAACCACTTCGATGATTAAATTTCCTACTCCATCCCATACTGAACGATCAATGTTTTACTTTTTATTCATCCCTAAAAACTGGCTTGATTTCCCAAATGTAAGTTAAAGTAACCTGACAAAACTAAAAAATCATGCTACAGAGCCCCTCAAAGCGCATACGAATTGTCTAGAAGCATCACTGGCGTCCATTCGGTTTGTTCCTACAAAAGCTACCCAGATATGCGATACAAATTTCAGTCGTTCAAAACACTTTCTCACCATATTTGGACTTGCTACACTTGAAGCATAGCTTAGCGAAAAGGGCACACTTCATAACTTAATTGTTTTTGAGAGCTCTTGAGAGCTATAATTATCTGTTAACCTCAGCCTATATGCAGCACAATGTTAGCAGTGCAGCTGCTAGGCTGAGTCATTCACATCTGGTACAATTTAACTTCTTATAATTTCAATATTGGACACTTTTTCCACACGAAATAGTGAACTTCCTTGATATTAAACAAACTTATTTTAAACAAGAAATAAATAAGACAAGTTAAAGGTAATGGGCACACATGCGTTTCAATACAACTTTAAAATATGGCAGTGCTTGACAAAACTCCAAAAATGACCTTGGAAGAAACAAACTTTTCCTGTTATACCATATTTGCATTTTGTCTTCTCAATATTGCGAAGTGTATCATTGTTTCATTAAGTGTGGTGGGGGTGGGGGAGGCGTGGAGGGGGAACGACTTTTTATCATGAAACTAACATTAGAGTTATTGCTCTGGGCGCAGAACCTGACCCCCCCCCCCCCCACGAAAGAAAATAAGAATCGAGGATAGTGACCCAGACTAAGCGTTCTTTCTTATATGGATTCACCCAGTACAATCTGTGGAAGGAAAACGTGTTGCGAACAGTCGTTCCACGCATTATTCATGTACACAACCTATAAGGTGTAGACTGCAGGCTCGTCGAGTAGAATTTATTAAGCTCCGAGAATACACGGTCGATGCATGACATTCTAAAGGGTACGCACGCAATCGTGAAGAGACGGGAAAGGACAGCCGCTACGGGAAATCCCGTCGAGAAAGAGAAAGAAAAGCAGCATTTAATAAGCAAAACACTACTTCATCGTTCAACCACAGCCGGCACAGCTTTCGTCACTGCGCACTGCCAAAGCTCTGTTTAAATCGCCGCCAAATCAGAGCCTCGCAGGCACAGTGCACGTCCAGGTTAATATCGCTGGAAAGACGCGCTCATCACAACTGAATAATGCATAAAAGCATGCTCGTTATGCATACAAACGTGCCCGCTATGCTAACAAAAGTTTACTTAACGTCTAGAGGAAGCAGCAACTGCTCTTACCAGAGTGCTTATCGCGCCTTTGGCATGGCCGTCGTCGATGGTCCACCACATGGTCCGTATGTTCGAAGCGCTGATGAGGCCCGTTCGGTAGGTGCTCCACGATTCGAAAAACGAGACCTCGGTGCTAAGAAGCACCGGCAAAACACAGGACACAAGTACACGAGGCAAAGAACGCTTGAAATGCAAGGAAAATACAGCTTGCACTACTCTCACAACAACACAAGCGGAGAAAAACGCGAGACCCAGTGACTGAGTTATAGTGGCCGCATTTGCGCACACCACTATTTTTACGCTTGTTTTAACGTACTTTCATATATGTATTTAATATTTTAAAATACTAAACACAATATAAAAATAGAAATTACATTAGCAAGATGCTTATAAACTTTATCTATTCAACACACAATAAAAGACCAAATTGCGGATGACTGAGGCCGAATCTAGTAGCGGGAAATGCAAAACGTCTAGTGCGCGCATTTGCAAGGAATTCCATTTTAAACAAATAAAAAACTGCAGCAATACCACCAATTGCACAATTAACTACATAATGTAATAGTTTCTCCTAATGTAACTTCTCCTAAAGGTCTCACGGCGAAGAGAGAGGAGGGGAGGGGCGTACTAGTGGGAAGCAGCGAGGGTTGAAATTTTATGACCGCGAAATTCAAAACGTCTTGTGTGTGCATTTGCATCGGAATGGAATTTTAAACAAATAAAGAAGTGCAGCAATGCCACTAATTGCACAATTAACCGCGTAATGTAATAAAATTAGACTATCACGTAAGAAAAAAGGGTGGAGGAGCATTATGTTGCAAATAAACTTCTCAGGTCTCACGGCGAAGAGAGAGAAGGGGAGGGGCGTACTAGTGGGAAGGATATATATATATATATATATATATATATATATATATATATATATATAGAGAGAGAGAGAGAGAGAGAGAGAGAGATTATAGTTGACCGTTATATACTCAAAGCAAACAGCCTGGTAAAAAGTGTGGTTATAGCAATTCATGCCCAATAAAAGGTGCGCTCTACAAATGCGCAGAATATTGCAGTGGCATTAATTATAACAATTTTATTGATAATATTTTATCATACATTATTTTAACTTACTGTAAGCAAACTTTCTTTAAACTGAACTAAACGAACTTTTTTTTAACCGTATGTTCATAGAAAGCAAAATTTTATAGGACGTTCATAAAGTTGGTAGAAAGTTCGAAAGAGTTTTAAAAAGAGTCAACGAGCATTTTTATAAGGGTAGTCAAAGAAGCGCATTGAACGGTAGTCTGTCGGTAGGAAGCAGCGATTGAAAGAGTACACTTTCACGAAAAATTTAGAACGAGACAAAATAACGCGAGTTATCAGAGCCCCCGATCGCCGTGAACCGTTGCGAATCTACCGCCGCTCATTTCGAATTAAAAAAAAGAAATTAGTGATGTCGACGCATTGTTCACAATGATACGTCGGTGAAAACAAAAATCTATTGATAAAAGAGGAGTGATAGACTATCTCGCAAAAAGCGCTCATTGTAATGAGTGGTCCTGTAATACTGCGCAAAATAGCATTCTTCGCTTGCATTAAGAATATTTTGCCCTGAAATTTGGGCGTCCCTACATGAATGTGCAATGGCATGAATGGCGGCCTCCAGTCGCGTGATCGACCTTCCATAGAAAGAGCTTGAGATTAGAGAGAATTCAGTGCAGCCGCTCCCCGCGCATGACGCTGGAAAGCACCGCGGTCGATTTTTTCGCCCGCTTGTGGAACGTCATTCCGGCCGGGGCCTGGTTGAATGGTGTGACAGACAGACATACTGACGGAGTAAGTTTTTTCTGCAGCCCAAGAGAGACGATTGTCTTTTAGAGCGACGATGGCTGGGGGTCACTACCGCGCACGAGGCAATGAGCGCTGTCGGGGGCAGGGAGTCTCTGCCGGCTTTCGCTGCCACCGGTCGCCCACTTCGGGGGCGACAACATGCCAGCGAGGACGAGAGGTTATGACTGGGGTTTCTTCACATATCTACATAGCTTCCGCAAGACTCGCTAGAGGGTTCTCCAGGTTTCTCTGTGTTCCGTGCTTTTTAATGCCCGGGCTCCTGGGCGAGCAAGGAAGGAGTGGAATTAAGGTGTCCAGAACGAACGTCGCTGACCCGCCCATGGCTGCAGTTACCGAAGGTCACTGGAGACGATGCCGGAGCCGATCACGTCGCGCGGTCAGCCCAACCGTTATCACACACGTACGGAGACATCTGTTCAAAATTAGTGGTCGATGCTGAGAAGCTGGGCTTTGCCCTCCGTTTCCTTCGCTGAAACGATGAACCACTTCAGGTGCTCCGGAGGCCTCTTCGGCCTAATGAACAAACGTGGGCTCTCGCGAAGAAAGGGCTCGGGAACTGACGGCTTTCCAGGCACTTCGGCGGCGCCCTCGCCTGTACGCAGGTGTTTACAAACTGCACTGACGCGGTCCTAACGAGTCGCCGACTTGCCTCTTCGGGCTTGTACGCCAAACTTTACAGCAGGCAGCGAATTCACCCGTGACGCGAGATCTCAGTTGGTCTCTGGAGTGCAATTACGCGCCCGGGTGACCTTGCGTAGCTGCACAATCACAGGCAATGTATCGGGCGGCTCGCCTTTGCTCCTGTAATGCCTACAGAACATGACCTTACAAAAATTGTACTTTGCCAGTGAACAGACGATGCAAACTCCGAATCAACGCTGGGCTACATTCTAGTGAGCAACGTATATTCGCGAGGCACACGGCCGTTTGCTTGCGAAAACTTGGTCGTTCCAACTATGAAATATTGCTGGAACTCTGATTTATTTGTGGGGCTTAACGTCCCAAAATCAGTTCTGATCATGAGAGACGCCGTAGTGGAGATCTCCGGAAATATGGACCACCTGGGGTTCTTCAACGTGCACTGACATCGCACAGTACACGGACTGCTGAAACTCTGCAAGAGTGGCCATAGAGGGGGGAAGTTAGTTTTTGTTAAATGTGAACCCGAAAAACACAGAGCTTCCTTAGTTACAAAAAAGGAGTCGCCAACTCCCACGATGTAGGCGGGATAATTGTCAATTGCGAGCGCCTCAGGTCTCGCTGTCACTTTGCGAATCGGAGAATTTCAGAGGCCTACGCAGTGCCTAAGTAAAATGCTTGTGCCGCAATAAGTGATGTCTGCCAGAGGTAAGTCTGCGCCGCACACCTGCATCCAATGCGCATCCTTCGTATCTGAATGTGTTAGCGAACCTAGCTTCTTGTTACGCGCGTATGCAAGAACGACACGCTGTGTCACCTCATAAAATATGAGTGACAGTAGAATACCAGCGGTACGATGTATGACAGTCAACTGCTTCGAACTGGCACAGCCGTTTCCGCCGAGATCAGTGCGCGCGGACGAATGCTCCTTCTCTCACAGTGGCGCCTCACAGAGGGAAATGGTATATCTGCACGGGCATTATCTAAGCAGCAGTATTTCACCCATAGATATTTCACCGATGGGCAGCAGTATTCCGAGGAAGAAGACCCGACACACGCAGCGCAGGCGTCCGTGTCTTCATAGCACGTAAGTGCAACGTACACGGAGCGCGTTCACTAGTAGTGTTAGGCACCGGTTTTCAGGACTGATGAATGAAGACAGGAAGGAGCCACCAGAAACACGAGGCGCGCATTGGAAAACACATGCGAGATGTTTTGGAAGAGCTCACCTCGCGGCAATCGGCCTGCCTTGCTCCCGGAAACACGTGGGTGACGGCCTTGTCGACGCTCTCGACGACGTACTGGGTGATTCTCTCGCGCAGAGCAAAGGTGAGGGTGCAGCCCCTGGCGAACTTGGCACGCATCCGCTCCATGCTGCCCAGCGCCTTGAGCTCGCCGCAAGCCATGAAGCCCACTCGACTGCACGCAGCCTCGCACTCTTCAGCACTGCGCGACAGATTTGTATTGCACAGGTCCGCTCAATTCATGCATGCAGCTTAAAATGGACCCCTATGCAGTTGTTGCACTTGCCAACCTGGCAAGCGAAAATAGAGGAAGAAAGGCGCTAGCGAACAATTTCATTCTGCGACTGCGGCGCTGGTCTGTCCATCTATCTACTTAGCGTTCTGTCCGAGTGACGGACTCCCTGTAGGGCCTCAACGTTCTGTCGCCCTGAAGCATCCGCGTACGAGCTGTTGCTGTATTAATGAGCTCAGTATCACAGTCCGGACGGAACCAGACCTTGCGGTAATTGCCCGGATGAAAACCTCGCGGCCCAACTTCAGAAAGTCCAACCAATAAGCTTTAGCCTCAATGAACACGCTGTCCAAGCAAATAGCCACACCTGATTTTTCCTGTAAAGGGCAAGTGCCAGGTGTTCTCAAACCGTATTTACAAAATACAGGAAGCCAACGACCGCGTTCAAAGAGCCTCCAATGGCCTTTACTAACACTGGTGCAGCGTGCTTATCACACGAGCTCAAGAAACAAGTTTGATGAAGTCACTTTTTATCTGTTAGCACTTAAACACTGATTTGACCTACTTTGCTTTAGTGAAACATCGCATAATTCGGAGTACGAATGTATTACTAGTCCTGCATATGAATGCACTTCTGTTTACCGAACGAAGAAAAACGTGGCGGTAGAATTGCTGTTTATGTTCGTTCGGGGTTGTCGTATACGGCACTCTCAGATCTTAAGGTTGTTAAAGAATGTTACGAACTTGTTGCTTTGTAATACAGGGACACCTTGATCGCATTTGTGTATCGCCAGCCTTTAGGATCTTAAGAGGACGTGTTGTTGGGCTAGTTGGTTCATATTTTAACACCACAAGAACAACGGACTAAAGGTAACAAGACGTTGCGTGAATGGAACAAGTGTAAAAGACACATTAAATAAAAGCACAACAAAGCTTAAAGAACAAAGCGCTGCGTAAATAGATGGTGTTTTTATGTTCGTTGGTGGCCTCACTTCCTGTGTTATTGGGTTGTTTACAGGTGTTAGGCATTCATGATGATTCTTTTCTCTTTCGCACAGATGTTGTTCTAGGGACGTTTGCACATGTGCTACATCGGTGTAAGTTAGCAGCACGTGGTGCTTTCATCCCTAGGTTTTTTCGTTACATTCTCTGCTGCGTTTCCAATTGCTCCACTGCGTAGCAAGGAGGTGGCGGTTCTGGCGAGGTGCTGACTCTTCGTTTTCCGGTTATCGTTCGCACGATTACCCACGCTGGTTTTATGTATAAATTTTTTGTTCTGCTTAAATAAAGCCCAGTTAAAAGTTGCGCGCCTGTCCTGTGTGTTTTAGACGCAGAGCATCTCTTGCTCGCGTGTATGTCACGCGTCCGGCGTCCGCACTCACACTACGCTTGCGCGACTCTCCCCTCCCTCCCCTCTCTCCAACAGCTGCTGCAATAAATAAAGCGGGTAGAGAGCGCGCGCGCGCGACGTCCGTCCGCACTCACACTACGCAAGCGCGACTCTCTTCTCCCTCATCTCTCTCCAACCGCTGCTGCAATAAATAAAGCGGGTAGAGAGCGCGCGCACGCTTCACTGCAGTAGGACCTCCTTCTCCGATGAACGAAGTTGGTGGTGTTGTGGATGGAAGCAAGAGTTCCGTCAGCAAGTGGGTTGACGCAATTACGCATCAGCATCAGCCCACACTCTGACAACGGTCACGCGATGCGTGGTAACGAACCGAGTTAACAACGTAATAACACGCAAGGTTCACCGCAAGGTTCACCGCAAAGGTAACACCGAAAACACTGTACACCTGTAAACACCACCATTAAATGCACCGTTGAAACTCCCAGCGATGCTCCGCATCACCCCGTGGTCCCCTTCGGGGAGATGGTGTAATTTTTTTCTCGTCCCAGTCTTTTTAGCGCTCAAAGGTATCCGCTTTAGGATCAGTGTGTAAGTTTTTAGATTTACCGAAAAAAAATATTCGAAATATGTATCGGACTCGAACATGAAACAATCTCAAAAGGCGACTTTAATGTAGAGGCTGGTCACTGCAATCCAAAATTTATGCATTTTCAGGCATTTCCTTTCTCTAGCCTAACGGGTGTGGAAATATGAATGTACCTACACGCATTACTGCCACAACTCAGCCAATATTTGACATCTGTGTGACGAGATTTTCTCCTGGACATATCAGCGCCGGGGTGCTGATGTGTCACCTGAGTGGTCACTTGCCGATATATTGCTCATTGCCTCACAGACAGGCTTCCAAAGCGACCCCAGAAAAGTTCACGACAGTGCTCTCAGATGGAACGCAAAAAAATTGTAGAATTAATCCCTGGTTAGCGATGCGATGAGGTGACTGCAAGTGCTGATCCGAACACAGCTTACGAGATTTTTGTAGCCATATTTGTGCTGTTATAGAACAGATGTTTCTCACGTGTGAAACATAAAAAAGCAATGATGCCTTGGATATTACGCGATCTTATAAGAGAAATAAATTGCGTAATAAAAGTTGTCAAGCTTTACTGAATAGCAGAAGTGAAGTTGGCTTTCGCATCTTCAAATCTAAATGGAATAGGTTAAATTCTGATATCAAACATGCCAAAGAAGACTATTTTATGAACAAGTTTCCGGCTGTTACTGGAAACTCAAATCTAATGTGAAGGATGGTCAATGAGGTATTGAACAAATTTCCCATATCAAAAAAGATTACGTTTCAATGTATAGGGCTATCAAATGTTCAACTACCGTAGTACAAGTGTTTATCACATTATGAAATTATTTTTCATGGTTAGCAGTCTATCTAGAATTTTGTTTGCCACTCCTTATCGTTCTTTTTTTATTGTGCCATTGCGACTAAGCAACGTAAAGTTCTACCTTCTTTTCATTCTTTGTTTTGTATTGTTTAAATGTTATAGGCATACTGTTCTAGTAGTGCTGCTGCTGCCGCTGTATGGGTGACACGGCCCAGTCAGGCAATCTTTGCCTTTAGGCGTGCCCCCTAGTGCAATCCTCTGTATTGTCCTAAATCAATAAAGAAAGGAATATTTGAAAGAAAATGCGCAAATTGAGGAAAGCATTCTTAGCTGTATAGCTATCCTAAATTGCATAAAGCATTTATTTACATATACTGCAATCCTCTGAGGAATTTTAGCAAGGTAGAAATCACTTTACGATTAAAGGCAACGTAATACAGCACTACAACGTACATGTTGGTTATGTAAGCAACAGTTGTCTTCAATAGCACGTGACGAAAAAAAATATGGCAATAAAAGTAGTGTTGAATAAAGTGAGGTTTCAATTTATATACGTTGGACAGAGGCTTGCAGTAAAGGCAGATTAAAAAGGTTGCTTAACTTGGATATCAGTCAGATCATTCCACTCAGCCATTGTCCTAGGGAAGAAGGAATAGTTGAAACAATTTTCTTGTGTGGAGTGGGGAAATTGTTAGTGGGGGCCACTGTCTTGTGCCGTACACAGAAGAAAAAGTAATTATATCAGCTATGTTGTTACCAACCTTTATGAAAATTTTCGTTGAAAAAAATTTTGTTAAATTGCGAGTGACGTAAACAAAGGGCATTGTAAAACTATTGAGAAATTGTTGAAGAAATGTTGAATGGTGTTGAAAATTGGCCGTTGACTACTCATTATGAAATTATTTGACAGACGCAATTGTGACAAAATGTTGAATTTGTTGTCGAGAAATTGTTGAGTCGCATCTTGAAAGATTGTTTATAAAATATCGAATGAGAGCATTGAAAAGTCATTGCAATATTGTTGATAAAATGTTGCTAAACATTGTCGGTAAATTGTTGCTTTTTTGTTGAAAGAAAATGTGAAGTGCTAGCTTGAAAAATTATTGAAAAATGTTGCAAAACATAATATCCCTTACAAAAGGGCAATTTATGGCGATATAAAGAATTGGGTATGTGTGGCTAAATATGGCACTTGCCCATATATGGCTGTATTTCTCCAAATTGTTATACAGACATATATGACAGTAAAGGCCTACACGAGGAATGAATGCCATATATGACCGACACGTGTAGGGAAAATACAGCCACATACGGACACCCATGTATAGCCAGATATGTGTGTATTAGCCATGTATACACACATGGCTATATATGTGGCACGCGTCTGTATGTTGCCGTATGCTGAATGCGTGTCAGAATCCTACATGACATTCCTCGTGTAGGTCATTAATTGCCGCATATGCGTCTGTCATGATTTAGGAAAATACGATCACATATGGACATGTGCCATATATAGCCAGATTTCCCCAATTTCTAATATTGCCATATAGGGCATTTTGTAAGTATGTCAACATCAAACGTAATGATTTGTGGGGAGGATGTATCAAATGAGGTATTATGACAAGATTATGTCTCATTATAATTGTCCAGGAAGGTTCCACACTTGTTTTATCTACATTTAAATGGGTACAAAAAGGTAGACAAGTCTACAAACTTGGTTGCAGAGAGCTTTATTGCTGGGCTTACATTACACATAAGATTCAAATGAAGTTGTCCAGCACTGAAATAAATAATAATTACATATTGTAATTAGATATTGTCAAGTGGAAACACCTATATTGAGAAATAGTACTTCAGTCTCTTTGAGTAATGTTTAACATCAAACAATAAACGTGCCAATATAAAAAAGAGAAGTATGCGTCACATGAAAATTGGATAGCAGGTTTTCAAAATAATCAAAACCACTATGCAAAACAGAATAGTAAGTGCCACATTATGTGCGTTTTGTATGGCTAATTCAGTTTAACTGAAAGTATGTTACCGCAATGAAAATGAGGCTGTGAAAAATCAAAGATGTTGTGTGTGATAGTCTACAAAAATCCTCAAGATTTGGTAGAAAAGCATAAATCTTAAGTCATAACCAATCGAGGAGCATTTTTCAACACATTCAGAGTATTTGGGGCAATGTGGACGCATAGCACCAATTCGAGATCTGGTGGAGCACTCGAAAAATGGAACATATGGTGAAATACGCAGGCATTTCAACATGTGACACTTGGCAGATTGGTGACATAAGAGAACACCTCATACATTCATGATGGGGTAGAGTGGCTGGTATACTGTGGTAGAGCACATGGTAAAGGTGATATATGTATCTTACGACACAGGGTGACAGTGAAACAGATGTGACACCTAATTTTCACATGTTTAACTGAGATGCAAAAGCACAAATGTACCATTATCTCAGTGCATACTAGAGCATATGCTGCAGGCATAGCGACACAGAAACATACAGCTGTGAGAGATATGTCGTAGTAAATCCACAGCAATTAAAGCTGTGATTCACAGCAATTAAAACTTTTCTGAGTAACGGCACGTGGCTTTTTGATGCAAACGTTGCTATGGAAGATTACGTGCTGTGTGTCATAGTCTGACTGGAACGCTCATGATTTCAGAAAGAATCACTCAGCTGCTACTGGAGTTGGCGGCTGCGTTTCTGGCAGCTAAGTAAAGAAAATCACTAGGCTGCTCTTAATTTACTGCGGTTTTATACCCACGTGACCTATGACTAGGGCATGCATATACCAGTCAGGCCAGCCTCTGTAGCATTGCATAGTGATGGAAGGCAGTAAGATAACTGCCTTACACTAAAGAAAACCTGCATTGTTTAATTCAACAACCTGTCCCCTGTTGTGCCCTAGTCTTGTCTATGCGTAGCTTGTCTGCCGATGTGGGCACAATGCTCGCTTCTACGCTCTAGTCAGTTTGTTCAGGGCTGTGTCAGCCAATTGATGTACGGCATCAGAGACATTTCTATCTGTGCATGCAACATATTTATTAGCATTAGAAAGTAGCCATTCCTTTCTGGCGCACCAACCACATTGTGCGATCTTTTCTTCTGAAGACAAGCAGGGACTGGAACCGCCTTCCCCGCTCCATTGCTGCCACTAAGGACCAAGGGCTGTTCAAGCCCGCAGTGTCGAAACACATTATCGTGTAACTGCACTAGTGTTTTTCGTTTTCTTTTTCTTGTTTTTTCTTTTAACTATTGTTATTTGTTGTATTTCCTTCACTGTTATTATGTTTTGCCCCATTCATATTGTACCCACCCCTTCTGTAACACCCTCTGGGTCTTGAGGGTATACTAATAAATAAATAATAAATAAATAAATAAATAAATAAGAAAAAGCAAACGTACCCAGGCAGAAATTCGAACAGCTTATCGGGCTAAGGCCAACCGTAATTTGGGCCTGTATGTAATGGTCTGCATGGCCTGCCTGTTTAATGGCCTGCCTGCTTAATTGTCTGCATGTATTGGGTTGCATGCAGGAGGCTCGGCCAAGCGCGCTCATGATTGACAGCCACAACCTATTGCTTTCACGCCCACGCATATCACTAGAAAACCGTTTTTAGCTGTTTCGACACAGCAACTGTATTATTTGCAAGTAAGAATTTCATTTTATCTGCAGCTGTGCTTCACTGCCAGGACGTTTCAGACCAGACTGCAAACATTTTGGGGATTTTACGTGCCAAAACCGTGATATGATTATGAAGCACACAGTGGTAAAGCACTTTAGATTAACTTTGACTGCCCCGGGTACCATAAACTGCCCTTAAAGCTATTTATATGGATGTTCGTGTATTTCGCTCTCAACGAAATATGGCTACCGCGGCCCGGAATCGTACCCACGCCCTAAGGCTCAGAATGATGACACCTTAAGAGTTAAGCAATTGTGGAAGCACGCAGAGTGGTCAACAAATCATGTCACAAACTACCCGAAACAATGTGAACATGAAATAATTAAAACTTCATCCAATAATCCTTTCAACATGCCATGCTGCAGGTAGAAGGAGCATAATACAACACAAGCAATAACACCCAGTGGCCGCGCTTAAAGTCGAAATGCAACAAGTGAAAAAGGGTGACCAATGTACTCATGCATGCCATCGGCTGATCTGCTTAAACACAGCTCATTTTCGTGGTGGTCATAGCTGTACTCCAAGTTTTCGTTCCAGTTTTACCAATCAGGAAGCATAATTGCAGTGATGTTTATGTCAAGCTTCATTTAATGCAGTCTCCTTTAAAATAACCACCTTATACACAATAAATGGCAGTTATCTTGGTGTTCCCTTTTTCTAACCATCTTCTTGAAATCGCCGCGTGCCACCCAGACTGTGCGTCACGTGCTTGCGAACGAGTAGACTCTTCATTTGTTTCTCAGCAGCATTCTTGGTATTGCATCCTCGACGTACACATGGAACACAGCTGCGAAAAGAATGTGCATACATAGGGTAAATTTAGAGTAAGGACTAAGATGTGCAGACAACACACACAGTTATGACAAGCTGAGTTTCTCTTTTAGTTTGGATTTTTGACAAACTAAAAGAAGAAAAGACTGCCATCGTTTCAAGCCAAAAGAAAGCGTCAGCGATGGCAAAGCGCACTGTGCTTGTCTCATAATTAGCATCCAACCACCCTTGTTCATGAAAAATTAAACTGCTACATTGCACATGGGTGCGGTTTCACCAGATTACATGAGAGCACTAACCGGAACTTCTGACATGGTGATGCTTCATGGACAAGAATTAGTGGTCAAGAATTCCATCCATGCAGTAACACGTACGGAAAAGTCATGCATACTATTGATCTTGAACGTCAATTTTTCTAACTTCCATTACATGGTTCAGAATTCCTTTTCTTTTGTAAAGCACCCATGACACACACTTAACACTTGTACACCGTGACACCTCAGTGGTTATGAAATAGGTGCTACCACTAATAACTGCTAGGGTTTTACGTGGCAATACTAAAACAGCAATATAAGGCACGCCATTACTATCACCACGGAAGGGATACATTCCTGCATCGATCGTCTTCCGACTAATGCCGCTCCTGGTGCTGATGGCATCTGCCCTAAGCTTCTCAAAATGTCAAAACCTGCAATATGTGACATTTTGGCCGCACTTTTCCAGCAGTCTATCGACACGGGATGCGTCCCAAATGATTGGAAGGAAGCTCGCGTGATTCCTATATTTAAATCTGGTGACCCATCTAACCCATCAAATTACAGGCCAATATCTTTAACTAGTACTTGTTGCAAACTCCTAGAACATATAATTTCATCTGCTGTCATGAAGTTTCTTACTGAACATAACTTCTTCTTCATCAATCAGCACGGTTTTTTGCATGGTCGTTCTTGCGAAACGCAATTGTTCGAATTAATTAATGACCTGCATCACTCTGTTCACTGCTTGCATCAAATTGATGCTATATTTGTTGATTTCGCGAAGGCCTTTGACAAGGTTCCTCACTTGCGGCTTGTTCATAAACTTACAGGTCTTAACATAAATACACAAGTTGTTAGGTGGATTACCAACTTCCTAGCTAATCGATACCAATCTGTCTTCGTTAATGACCATTCGTCTCCGTTAAAGGGTCCCTGAAACGTTTTTTTGACATTGCGTCACTGATTAGGCAACACAATTGTGAAATCATTCACACCATAAATAAAGCGAAGCACCATGCGCTAAGGCAGCTATGAGCTTATTTCTGTCGCCTTCCTCCTTACCACTGCTGTTCCTCCTCAACTCGATCAGCTGCGGAGTGCGCGCTAGCGACGACTGCGCCTCCCTCGTCCGCCGCCCTGCGGAGCCCTCCGCCGCTACATAGCGCCCCGATATCTTTACTAAGCTCCCCAGCCTCAGCAGTGCTAGCCTCTGCGATAGAGCGCCGGCGACTCGTGTGTACGCCGCCAGATGCCGCGACGATACCGTTGGCTGAAACGAAGGAGCACGTTGTAGGAGCACGTTCTTGCATTTAGATTGGGAACATTACGTGCACGTCACATGGTAGGGGGCCAATCAGCGGTCTCGCATTCGATCGGTCGATGACGGGGGCGTTTGAAAACGCCTTTTGGCGAGCCGCTGCGACCTTTTGCGATACGCGTGTTCAAAACCTTATTGTAAATTACACACTTTACGCACAGCGCTGAAATCTGTCCTGTAATGGTCCTAGTGACCCGCTCTACCGGATCACCATGTTTGCAGAAAATCGTCAAAACCGTTTCAGGGTCCCTTTAATTCACATCAAATCTGGTGTACCACAAGGTTCCGTGCTCAGGCCTATCTTGTTTTTAATTTATGTTGACGATATTAGTAATGGTATGCATTCCACAGTTAGATTATTCGCGGATGACAGCGTGATTTACAGGCAAATCAGTAACCCTCAGGACACTAGCTTCCTTCAGTCTGACCTTGTAAATCTTAGTAAATGGTGCAACAACTGGCAAATGCAAATTAACGTAAACAAAACAAAAGCTATCACGTTGGGGACAACGGCTAACCTCATGTTATACGACTATACGTTGAACAACATGCCCATAGACTCTGTATCCACAATAAAGTACCTTGGTGTTCATTTGTCATCAGACCTATCCTGGAACGCCCATATAAACGCAATTGTTAGTAAGGCATCCAGATCACTTGGCTTCATAAGGCGAAATTTGCATCCGGCGAACTCAGAAACTAAACTTCTTGCTTATAAAACGTTAGTACGCTCAAAACTCGAATATGCCTCCTTCATCTGGAATCCGCATCAGGCCTACCTCAAACAGAAACTGGAGTCGGTACAAAATAAGGGCGCCCGCTTCATCACGAAAAATTACTTGCGAACATCAAGCGTAACTGAAATCAAATCTTTACTCAATTTAGCTCCTCTAGAAAATCGCAGGTTGCTGACACTATTGTCTTTTTTTCATAAGCTTCACTTCAATCAGTCATCCCACGCTATCTTCAATATCAGGCCAGCTCGTCATATATCTTCGCGACTCGACCACCAACATAAAATTGAACCTATTTTCGCCCGCACTAATCTCTTCTTTCACTCACCACTCCTCCTCGCCATTCGTGAATGGAATATTCTTCCTGCTGACATTGTATGCATTGTGAATCATGACTCATTTGTAAGTAGTCTAAAGTCATTTCTAGGACAAAATGGAAGCCAATAGAAACATTCTATCCTCGAATCACTAGTGATGATTTTCTTATGCTCTCTTTTTTTTTACGTTGCGTTTTATTCTGTTCCGCTTGTCTTGTTTATGTAGTATTGTTACTATTGGTTTCATGTGATACTGATGATGTTTATTGTTCTGAAATGTTACCTTATGATTCCCTTTTTACACCATTCCATAATTACTTATTCATGTATACTTAGTACATTGTTCAGTGTGTATTTTATTTATTCGCCACATTCACTGTAACCCCCCCCTCCCCCTATGTAATGCCTTCTGGGCCTTTAGGGTATCTGAATAATAAAAAACTATTGAGCGTCTCCTTTGCGCTCAGCCAATGACAACTGTCGCCGCAGCATCGTTACTGTCCACATATCTCGCCTGAAGCTGTACATCCGTCGTTAGTTCCCTTCATAACTTGCTGTCTTGATGACGGCTTTTGCAAAGGAGGAAGTTAGTGTGAGTGCTAACTGCATGGTTTGATCGTCTTATTCTGTATATGCTCATCATCTGTTCTGTTCTGTGGGGTTTAACGTCCCAAAACCAGCTCTGATTATGAGAGACACCGTAGTGGAGGTCTCCGGAAATTTCGACCACCTGGGGTTCTTTAACGTGCAGTGACATCGCACAGCACACGGGCCTCAACATTTCACCTCCATCGAAATGCAGCCGCCGCAGCCGGGATTCGATCCCGCGACCCTCGGATCAGCAGCCGAGTACCATAGCCACTAGACCACCGTGGCGGGGTGTATATACTCATTATCGTAATCATCATTGCTTGCCTTGGCTAGTGCTCGGTGGGAGGCCTTTTCATTTTGTGAAGCGATGCGGTGCTCACAGTCTGCATTTGCAATAAATCGTACCTGCTGTCACCTCACCAAGCACTATGCGCTCTTCCGTTTTCAGGAGCGTGCATAATCGTCGAAGGAAATAAACTCCCACATGGTTTTGAAATATGCACTCACCGTACTAACTTTTTTCTCTTCTTTCTTTTAATGCTATTCATCAGCTGCATTAGGCTAAGTCCTCATCAAGCTGTGTAGCTTCCACCAGAGAGTATGGCGTTTAAAAAGTTGAATGTCATCATGATTCGACATCAGCCATTGGTCAAAACGTCCACGAGCCGTGATCTCTCGACAGCAGCTTAGTAACCACTGACCTTTAGCGCAGCCTACAGAGGCGCGTTTATGCTGTCTCAACTTGTGTTAAGATGGACAGACGTGATGGCGACACTTGTGCAGCAGTGGGAACAAAGTAGCATATTGAACATTACGGCACCTTGCAAATGCTTTGAACGAGGCAGGTAGCCTCGGTAGAATTTGCTATGTTTACTCGCATCTAAGAACCACATTGTTTTTCTGCGAAACCAGCCCGAAAAATGACTGCGCATAAGCCACGAGTAGCAATAAAACCGAAACCACGTTCGCGGCGTTGGCAGTCTAATGTTTGGAACTGCCAAAACATCGCCATTGCAAAATGGTGGCGGGTCATCTAAAGCAAGTTCACGTTGATCTGTCGGTTCATTTCATGCTTGCCTGTGGCCTGTGTGCGTCGCATCTGTTCCGAACTAAGTAACAAATGGTGATACGCCACTATGATTATCAAAGTAATGTTCCAAACAGCTTCTGTACGTTGAAGATAATTGCGTCATGTTTTTGTCCAAACACTGTGATGCGAGTTAAGAAATTTAAAGCTGGATGTTGACCAGGAAAAGTTTCTATGGCGAAAGCAGGAAAACAACCAGACCTCAAAGAATAGCTTCCAGTCTTCCATAATGAACTCCACATTATCACAACTTTCAAGGTAATAGTATTTAACTGGCATCCAATTGAGGCGAGACCCGTACGACTGCCCCGCAGCATTTGTGCTGTGAAGGCCCATCTAGTTGTTTTTTTCAGTTAGTATGTGCCGCATTCTTATCGCCATCACGACTGAAATGATCACTGCAAAAGCAAGACATTCTGTAAAAGGTCCGTTATATCTGGATGCTGTTTCAATGGATAGCATAGAAAATCTTAAGCACACATAAATGTTATCATTAAACATAAATAAACAGAAACCAACTAAAATCCAACCTGGCGAGATCCGACGTTTCGAAGCCAGTCCGGCTTTTCCTCAGGGATGTCTGGGGCTCAGGTGTGGGCTGCATTATATAGACCCTGGCACGACCACAGAAAGTGGCTCGCCATGGAGTGATGACCGTGCATATCCACCGTGGGAAGAGCTCTCGGAGAATGGTTCAAGTGTTGTGCCATGATTCAAGAAATTCTTTTTCCCCCTTGGGGCTCACTCGAGGATTGTTGTCCCCTTGAAGTCAAGTTCATGTCGAAGGAAGGAAATAGTAGAGAAGGAAAGGCAGGGAGGTTAACCAGTGTATGACAACCGGTATGCTACCCTGCACGAGGGGAAGGGGACAGGGGAGATTGAAAGGTGAAAGGAAAGAGGAAGAGAGAGAGAAAGTGGGCGAACATATAGCACATTCTCACAGTCAGTGGCAGCTGCATGGCACACGACATCACACATCGCTGTTACAGTCGCTTGTGCAAGTCTGTCATCTTTAAGAACTGCAGCAGCGCCTTTGTCACCTTCAATTGTGATGTCTTGTGCGGTCGACATTCCAAAATGGCATCAACCGACATCCGTCGCAGGTCAAGGTGAGCGAGAGCGGACGCCAGTTATTGCCTCTGTAAGTCATAGCGAGGACAGTCGCATATGATGTGTTGTAGCGTCTCTTCACGAATGCCTCGCAATGCTCGGTGAGAGCACTTCGTTCTCTGTCTTGCTTCCACACGGGTTTCCTGTGTAGCCCAATTCATTCCGGTAGCTGTTTTGTCTCGCCAATGTATGAGCAGGGGCGCTCAGCACACAGAATTTTGTACACAACACCCGGGCTCTTCTCCTTTCTCGGCTAGTCCTTATGGCAGGGAAGGCCCTATGGTGGGGTGAACAGAACTTAGACGTTGCGTCAAGTTGTCAATTTTTAGATGTCTTCACTATACAAAAGCAATCGTCCATGCAGTTTCTTCTCACCAACCTGAACTTTCTCTTTGCTACATGGATGATTTTTTTGTGTAATGGAGACCCCTGAAATCGCCAACATGACACAACATTTAAATTCTGTTTGCCCCGCGATACAGTACACGGTTGAGTGTGAACGAGACTGCACCATTCCTTTCTCGATGTCCAAGCGGTGAGAAAATGCAAGCACCTGAAACTCTTTACAGGAGGACGAGACACAATGGTCGTTACCTCCATTATGATTCCTCCCACCTCGTCAGCAACAAGGCATCTGTTGCCAACACTTTATTCAAAGAGCCCATAGGATACACACAGCAGACCAGACTCAGAACAGTTAACGGAAGAGGACCACATGGTTGTGGACCTATGCAAGCCGGTTACCGAAAACCCTCATTCACTCAGTCGCCTGTCGCAGGGAGAAAAAGAGCAAAAGGCATACCGGTACGATAGGCGCAAGGAGCCAGAGAGGCATTGGCCCGGATTTTCAAGGAAGGGGTGCACTTGCACATGTACCTTCGTGCACACTAGGCCACTACCTCACCCCCCCCCCCCCTGAAAACCAGCCAGCAAAGGGAGAAGAGCCGAGGTGTTGCGTGCAAAATTCCATGAACCGAGTGCCCGTGCTCGTACATTGGTGAGACAAAACACCTACCAGAATGAATTAGGCAACACAGGAATGACATCAGGAGGCAAGGCAGGGACTGAAGCGCGGTCACCAAGCATTGTCAGGCATTCGACCACAAAACTGGCTTCGAGGGAACGACAATCGTCAAAAGCGAGCCGCAATGGAGAAAAAGACTGCTGCTTGAATCATGGCAAACAACTTGAAGCGTTCTCTTGGAACTCCCCCCAAGGTGTATACCCAGCCTGCACTCCATGACGAATCACTGCAAGTGTGGTGGCTGTGCCAAGGATGATATAACGCAGCTTGAAGCTGGCCCCAGTCATTCATGAGGAAGAGGTAGGAGTGGCTTGGAAAAGTCTGATCTCCCCAGCTTGAATTATGGTTGCTGTTTTTATTTCTTAATATGTTCCATCCCAATCAGCCAGGTATATTTCAAATGTTTGCATCCTAATGATATATTGTTATATCTCGGACCATTATAAGTGGGGTCAACTGCAGCGCTTTAAGTGGGGCTGCTCACGCACACACACTGCTCACTGCAAGTGAAGCATGACTTCTTATAATGTGCCTTCTACAGTCCTAATTTTAGAATTTTAATGTAAAAGATCATATCAGTGGAGAAGCCACTCTGGACTGGCTTTGAAATCTGCAAGCTGAATGTTCATGTGCCGAGTGATAGCAAGTGCTTTCATGTGCACAATTTCCATAGACATTGTGAAGCTATTGCTCCTGGTAAGGCGAATCTGTTCGACAAGGTCCCCTTCAAATTTCTAAATTCACTCTTATGGAAAGCCTTTTGGGTTCAAGTGGTCCTGGCAAGGCTTTGCATTTGCATCCACCAGCAGCAGGCACGCTCATTCTCAACATCAAACTTGCACCTGGCCTCCAATTTAACGCAATGCTTAGTATATTGTCGCGACTGTACTTTGGAAAATGTACTTTGGTAGCCGAGAAAAACGAAGTAGGAGCACGAGCAAGGACCACCGGGTTTTCAGAGGAAGACGAAGTTTGGCGTCTGCGTTTCCTGTGGTTTTCTGATAATACAGTTCCTTGTTCTTTTTGTCCCATAGTGGTCCGGTCTTGTTTTCCCACGTTGTGACACTGGTGGAGGTGCTGGACTTCAACGCCTGATGCTCGGAACTCCTCAGCGGAGCCGCACTACTAGTCCAAGCCCGCAACCAGTACCTGCTGTGGATACACCGGTCCACCGCTACAGTCGCCGACAGCGAGGCTTGAGCCCCGAGATTTTCCCCTTGGAATTCGACCTGTCAACGAGCCCTCATCCTCCTGCAGAAATGGCCACCGAAGGTGCTTCACAGGTGACTATAGAGCAACCGCGAATCCCCGACACATTTCACGGCGAGATTTATGAGCACGTTGAGGATTGGCTCGATCAATACGAGAGAGTCGCCAAGGCGAACCGCTGGTCCCCAGATCAGAAGCTATCCCACGTCTACTTCGCACTGGCCGACAGCGCTCGTACATGGTACGAGAACCGGGAAGGGACTCTAACTACCTGGAGTGAATGTCGGCAACAGCTCCTCGATACGTTTTCTAACAACGATCGTCGCGACTTGGCTCAGCAACTCATCGAAGTGCGGATCCAAAAACCCAACGAGACCGTGGCCATGTTTGCAGAGGATATGACGCGCCTCTTTCGCCGTGCGGACCCCGAGATGCCTGAAGCGAAGAAAGTCCGGCATTTGGTGCGAGGAGTGAAGGAGCAACTGTTTGCTGGCCTTCTTCGTCACCCGCCGACTACTGTTGCGGAATTTATTAGGGAGGCGACGACAATTGAACGAGCCCTTCATCAGCGGTCCCGCCAGTACGACAGAACAACTACGTCGTCCAGCGTTTCTGCACTGACTGCAACCGGTTAGCCTTCTCTACGTGAGCTCATCCGCGAAGTCGTTCGGGAGGAGCTGCGCAACCTTGTAGTGCCTCCGAAAGATCCTGTGGTAGCTTCTGTCGCTGAGGTTGTGCGTGAAGAAATCAGGCAAGCATTTTCTTCGCCTCAACTACAACCGGACCAGCGGTCCATAAACTACGCATCCGCAGTCCGTCATCCAGCACCAGCGCCGCAGACATTTTTCCCTGCTCCTCATAGCGAGACGACGTATCACCCACAGCCGACCTACTTACCGCCGACCCACCTCAGTTGCCGCCGACCCAACAGCCCAGTATACCCATCGAGACCTCGCCTTACTACCCTCCACCGGCCCATGCAACTTGGGCGCGAAGGACGCCTATCAGTCGACCGCTTCTTCGCAGGACGGACACGTGGCGCACCGCTGACCGCCGTCCGCTTTGCTTCCATTGTGGAGAAGCCGGCCATGTTTACCGTTTCTGCCCGCATTACAACTCCGGATACCAGACCTTTTCAAGCACCTACCCTCGTGCTCTCTTTGACAGTCGACGCGATGCCAATGTCCCTGAGCCAGCACCAGCACAGCCGTTTGCCGAACCTCATCGTCGGCCCCGTACGCCGTCGCCTGCCCCGAGCTCCTCACCACACCGTCGCAGTTACGCCGGTACCACCCGTGGCAGATCCCAGAGCCCTCGCCGGGGAAACTAAGAGGAGCGACCTTTGGGGGGAAGGTTGCCACAAGTCGAAATGCTACAACTCCCCTAATGCCGCAAGGACGACTGGAAGAGACGACGTTGCCGACCTGAACTTCTCCAATGATGCCAGAACGATCGGACGAGATGACGTTGTCGACTTCAAAGGAAATTGTAAGTGCCGACCTGCCTGTTTACATAGACGGACGCCCAGTGACGGCACTAGTAGACACTGGCGCCGATTTCTCAATTATAAGCAAGAAACTCGCCGACTGTCTTAAGAAAGTAAAGACTACTTGGACGGGCCCCCACATAAGGACAGCCGGAGGTCAGCTGATGACACCCACAGGCAAATGCACGGCTAGAGTTACCATCGGTAGCTCTGCTTTCGTTGCTGATTTTGTGATTCTGCCGGAGTGCTGACGGGACCTGATCTTGGGAATGGACTTTCTGCGTGAATACGGTGCCGTTATAAACATTCCTGATAGGTCGGTCACATTTTGGATGAGTCCAGAGTTAGTCGAACCTTGTACAGAGCAGCACCCTCGGCCTCTGCGTGTCTTTGATGACGGCGTAACTATCCCACCTCGGTCAAGCGCTCTCGTGTCAGTCGAATGTGACATAGTCAGTTGTTCCGATAGCATTGCCGAAAAAATCCCAGAACTTCTTTTCAGCCATGGTGTCTCCGTCGCAAGGGGCGTCGTCAAGATAAATCGGGGACACACGCAAGTCCTGCTAACGAACTTTAGTCCTCAGCGCCGACATCTCAAGAAAGGTATGGCAGTTGCTTACATAGAAGAGCTCGCTCAGGTCACAAACTGCATGACTGTGGAAAAAGGTGATGCCGTCGACCAACCACCCGTACCTTTGTCCATCGACGTTGGTCCAAGTTTGCTGCCTGCACAGAAAGAAAGCCTCCTGGAGCTTATTCATGAGTTTGAGGACTGTTTTTCTTCTTCCTCCAGAGTCGGCCAGACGACGTTGACTAAACATCACATAATTACAGATGAAACGGCCCGGCCAATACGACAAAATCCGTACCGTGTAGCCCCGCGGGAACGCGAGGCCATAGAAAATCAGGTGCAAAAGATGCTTCAGGATGACGTTATACAGCCGTCGAAGAGTCCATGGGCATCGCCGGTAGTTTTAGTCAAGAAAAAGGATGGCAGCTTACGTTTTTGCGTTGACTACCGCAAGCTCAACCAAGTAACC
This sequence comes from Hyalomma asiaticum, assembly GCA_013339685.2. Classification (NCBI taxonomy): domain Eukaryota; kingdom Metazoa; phylum Arthropoda; class Arachnida; order Ixodida; family Ixodidae; genus Hyalomma; species Hyalomma asiaticum. The sequence goes on along the minus strand of JABSTT010001662.1, from coordinate 46,564 downwards.
AAAAAGGACGTTTACCCGCGTCCTCGAATAGATGATTCCCTCGATCGGCTACGGCATGCATGTTATTTCTCGTCGATGGATTTAAGGAGCGGATATTGGCAAATCGAAGTTGATGAAAGAGATCGCGAGAAAACAGCATTCGTAACACCTGATGGCCTCTATGAATTTAAGGTGCTTCCCTTCGGTCTGTGCTCCGCCCCTGCGACATTCCAGCGGTTAATGGACACCGTACTGTCAGGCCTCAAGTGGCAAACGTGTTTGGTCTATTTGGACGATGTGATCGTGTTTTCGGCAACATTTGACGAGCACTTGAAGCGGCTGCGAGCGGTTTTCCAAGCCATACGATCTGCTGGTCTTACGCTCAAGCCGGAAAAGTGTCATTTTGGCTTCGAAGAGCTCCTTTTCCTAGGCCATGTTGTCAGCAGTCAAGGGGTACGGCCCGACCCCGGGAAGGTAGCTGCCGTTGCAAATTTTCCACAACCATGTGACAAAAAGGCGGTCAGGCGATTTCTAGGACTATGTGCCTACTACCAACGCTTCATTCACAACTTTTCCCGCCTTGCGTCGCCGTTGACACGACTCACCAGAGAAGACGTCCAATTCGAATGGGGCGAGGAACAGCATAAAGCGTTTCACGAGCTGCGGCAACGACTTCAAAAGCCACCGGTCCTCGCACACTTTGACGACGACACGCCGACAGCTATACACACTGATGCCAGCAATGTCGGCCTGGGAGCTGTGCTCGTGCAGCGTCAAGACGGTTCCGACCGAGTAATTGCTTACGCAAGCCAAACCCTTTCCCGTACCGAAGAAAATTATTCCACCACGGAAAAAGAGTGCCTTGCTGTAGTGTGGGCGGTTATGAAATTTCGCCCATATGTGTACGGCCGCACTTTTCAAGTCGTCAGTGATCATCACTCCCTTTGTTGGTTGATGAACTTGAAAGATCCCTCAGGACGGCTGGCGCGGTGGAGCCTTAAACTTCAAGAATTCGACATGGCTATTGTCTATAAATCGGGGAAGCGGCACACGGATGCAGACTGCCTTTCTCGCGCACCACTGGAACCGTCAAATGAAGAGGACGATGATGATACAGCGTTTGTCGGTGTTGTCAACACGACTACGATCGCACAGCAACAACGCGACGACCCGGAACTGGAGGGTCGGACCTCTGCCGTTCCGAGACTCTTTTCCATAGGTCGGCGCACTCACTCATGAGTGCACTCACTCGCACTCACTCGCACTCATTTCATAGACGTGAGTGCGAGTGCGAGTGAGTGCCAATGAGTGTGAGTGGAAGTGAGTGCGAGTGCGAGTGAGTGCAAGTGAGTGTGAGTGGAGGTGAGTGCGAGTGCGAGTGAGTGCCAGTGAGTGTGAGTGGAAGTGAGTGCGAGTGCGAGTGAGTGCCAGTGAGTGTGAGTGGAAGTGAGTGCGAGTGCGAGTGAGTGCCAGTGAGTGTGAGTGGAGGTGAGTGCGAGTGAGTGCCAGTGAGTGTGAGTGGAGGTGAGTGCGAGTGCGAGTGAGTGCAAGTGAGTGTGAGTGGAGGTGAGTGCGAGTGCGAGTGAGTGCCAGTGAGTGTGAGTGGAGTGAGTGCGAGTGCGAGTGAGTGCCAGTGAGTGTGAGTGGAAGTGAGTGCGAGTGCGAGTGAGTGCCAATGAGTGTGAGTGGAAGTGAGTGCGAGTGCGAGTGAGTGCAAGTGAGTGTGAGTGGAAGGTGAGTGCGAGTGCGAGTGAGTGTCAATGAGTGTGAGTGGAAGTGAGTGCGAGTGCGAGTGAGTGTAAGTGAGTGTGAGTGGAGGTGAGTGCGAGTGCGAGTGAGTGCCAGTGAGTGTAGTGGAAGTGGTATGTATGTATGTATGTATGTATGTATGTATGTATGTATGTATGTATGTATGTATGTATGTATCCGTGGTCGTCTCGTTAATGGATTGTATACGAAAATCGCTATGCCATATGACTGCATGACGAATAAAATGACAGGTCATTATATGAAAATCATGACATGCATGATTTACATGAAATGGTCTTGGTGCTCTCCTGGGCCGTTTCGTTAATGGGATCTATAGAAAAATCAGTATGGCACAACATGACTGCATGACGAACATAAATGACAGGTCATAACATGAAAATCATGACATGTATGGCATGAGCGGCTTGATTTACATGCCACGGTCTTGGTACTCTCCTGCCCAGCTAGAATACAAAGGATTTATGACGACTTCGAAACGGATATCCGAGACGTTAACGTTGCAGACGGCACGCGTAAGAAGCCTTAGTCCTGGATGCGTCGTATATCGTCTGATGTCCGGCTCGTTGCACATGCGTCTTCAAAAAGCTGGTCTTTTCGACGGCTTCGAGGAGACTCCAATAATCCCATTTTCCGGGATTTCTGAATCCGTTCAAAGACTTGCACGTGCGTCATCAAAAAGCTGTTCCTGAAATGTTAGCCGTAATCTGAAAAAGAAGCAGGAATCGTGCTCGGGAACTGGGCGCGCCCACCAAAATTTTGGTCTGGTTGCCACCCTCAGAATATATAAATGATAATCTGACCTCCGAGCTAACGCCTTAGGGGTTCAAATGACGCCAAGGCATTCTTTGCACCCCTAAGGCATTAACTCTGGTTCTGAAGGTGTCAACGGGATAATAATTTTGGGGGGCACCCACGATCCACGGACGTCGTCCCTGCCTTATGGTAGTAGCTGCGACCTGCTACGTTACCAGCTGCACCATAAGGTTTAGGGTGCTGCAGAGTGGGGGTTAGTGCCAGCCCACCTGAATACTTTTGTCCTAGGAAGAGGTGCAGGTGTCGCACTTGCGTGGAACGTTTTTTTTTTCCGGTGGGTCAAAGCACCAGCATTGAGTGCAACAGAGCAATAGTGCAGTAAGGTAGGCACACAGTTGTCTGCAAAGGCTTCATCAGTCTTAGCATTTAGGTCACAATTAGTTGTCATGCATACAAAAATCAATACAGCTTGTACTTCGTATAGTATGAAGCAAATCTACCAAAAACAGTAGTGACATATCTTTCTACAGTTAAGGATAGAAAGTTTCTTGGCAAGCGGCCTAACAAGGAGGCCCCACTGCCAATGATCATGACGTCAACAACATTTTATTCAACATTTCATTGAGAAACTAACTTATGGTAGTTTAAAAAAGGATAAATGCGAAAAAAATAAAACCACAAATATTCAAAAGGAACTGCAGAAGAAATAATTTAAATATATCTGGAACTTATTAACGACTAGAGGCTTACAGAAAGCGCACTAGTAACAGTAATCAAAAGCCAAACGACAATGCATTTCTCAGCATGAGAGCAGCGCATCCTGTTATATGAGCACAGACAGCATAATGGATGACTGTGTGATAGCCGCTTTCAGTCATGTTATGTAGTATCTTCGCCACATAAAATCAATGAGTATGAACAGAGGAACTCAAATATGACCCAGGTATCAAAATGAAAATTTGCCTAGGACATCAGCTGATCAAAGAGGCAAGCTTGAAAAGACTACCAAAAGCATCAATCAGGTGACAATGAATACTGAATAAAGTGACCTTCAAAGAAAATATCGCATGAAATATTAACATAATCGTTATAATGAACATCACAATGCAGTGCATAATCTGTCACAGCGAGCAACGTTACATCGAAGCAACCTCTGTTTCATAATGAAGCTACATACTCGCGTACTTGAAGTCCAATACACTGGAGTGAGTGAGTGAAAAACTTTATTTGCCAGTGTGTTTGGACCCCCGGGTCCCTGGACCACCGCGCGGTCCCATGCCACGTCTACATGGTGATGCCTCTTGTGGAAATGACATCGGCAGCCCGAGTCACCGCAGCAATCTGTATTGCCAGGTCCGTAGACGACAGCAGGACCTCCCAGTCCTCCCAACATGAGATAGCGGGCTGTCCCTGCGGGGGAGGATCAGCAGGGCAGCCGAAGAGGATGTGGGAAAGTGTGGCGTGGGGTTCGCCGCATAGGGTGCATGCAGGGGAAGTGCCACAGTAGTGGGACAGCAGTTGTGGGGAAGAGAGTGTGCGGGTCTGGAGGCGTCTCCATAGGACTTGTTGGGAGTGGCTAAGGGTGGGGTTTGGAGGAGGATAAGTCCGACTGTTCAAACGGGGCATTTGCGTGAGCTCTGCAAAGGTGTGCGCCCGCTCCTTCGTGAAGCCCGAATCGAGGCTGTCCTGAGCCCGGCAAATCAAACCTCGGGCCAATTTATCGGCAGCCTCGTTTCCGGGATTCCCAGAATGAGCCGGCACCCACTGGAGCTCTACCATGCGTGGTAAATTTGGCGTAGGGGCGTTCAACAACTCCCAGGCAGGCGGGTGTATCCTGCCCCTGGCAAAGTTATGCAGAGCTGTCTTCGAATCACTAAAGATGTGCTGTGCGTCTGATTGTGCAAGGGCTAAGGCGATGGCGGTCTCCTCTGCCTCCTCAGGTGTAGAGCCTGAGGGAAGGCGGTGAATCAAGGGATGGGGTAGAGCAGGGTTGTAGGCAACTGCTACAGCTTCTTGCGCTGTACAAGCGGCGTCTACCCAAATGGCATCCTGAGCTTGTCCGTAACTCTTATGAAGGGCATTTGCGCGAGCTACGCGGCGAGCGACGTGATGCTGAGGATGCATATTGCGAGGCAGGGGTTTCACTATGAGCGAAGTATGAATATGTCGAGGAATGGCTATAAACGACGGCTGATTAGCTGGTATGTTGATACGAAGGGAGGCGAGAATATGGCGGCCAGTGGCGCTCGCGGAAAGTCTTAAGTACTGTGCCTGAAGGTCCTTTCTGAGCTAGTTGACAATACACTGGAGACAGGTAGAGAGGGTGGCCTGGTCTAGTACGCCCCGGCCTTCTACTCTACTTCGGGGACAACGCAACAGGGGAAGAAGAGTGATGAAGCATGAGGATGGGGATAAGAATGAGTGATCCGTATATACATAATAAGACATGACTGCTTGCGCAAAGGGGACATGGACGCCAGTAATCATATTTCATTACGCTTGATACCAACTAGCCCAACTTATGGCAGCTATTCACTTCTGCAAAACAATGTGCTGTGACGCGGAAAATGTCGACCCGGCTCTCTTGACATAAACACTGGCAATAGTCAAACCCCAGCACGGGTAACTGGGACCTCGCCTCTACTTGAACCATGACAGGGGCCGCCATTAGTCGGACGAATATGCTGTGCAGGGAAATGCACTCGAACATTATGATAAAGGTCTAATAGTCGCATAATGAAAAGAAGCCACTTTAGTTGCATCTAAGTTTAATATTCGCTTTTCATAATCCGCAACTTTGCGCAGTGGTACCGAACGTCTAGCATCCAGTCCATTTCTAATGAAAAAATGACCTTGTAGCATTTGGTAATTCGGTATGGTCCGCTATTTCGGGTGAAATACAGCTTTCATCTATTGCTTCTACTCCCATATCAGCCAGCCTAGTGGCCGCCGTCTACTGCTGTGGCCCGAATGGGGGACAATCGCGAAACACTATGTGTTCTAGTCTCTGATACATTAGACAGCGCTCACAGTTCGAGATGTACGCGCGACAGAAGAGGTGCGCGTAGTGCCGAGTTAGGTCGGCGACCAGGTGAAACCTGCGCAGTGTACTGGCACCGCTGCCGTTTATTCTACGCAGGAGGAAAAACTCGTGTCACTCTATTTGCCGCAGATGCCTGCATAGGTCGGCGCACTCACTCATGAGTGCACTCACTCGCACTCACTCGCACTCATTTCATAGACGCGAGTGCGAGTGAGTGCAAGTGAGTGTGAGTGGAGGTGAGTGCGAGTGCGAGTGAGTGCAAGTGAGTGTGAGTGGAGGTGAGTGCGAGTGCGAGTGATTGCCAGTGAGTGCGAGTGCGAGTGAGTGCAAGTGAGTGTGAGTGGAGGTGAGTGCGAGTGCGAGTGAGTGCCAATGAGTGTGAGTGGAAGTGAGTGCGAGTGCGAGTGAGTGCAAGTGAGTGTGAGTGGAGGTGAGTGCGAGTGCGAGTGAGTGCCTTTGAGTGTGAGTGGAAGTGAGTGCGAGTGCGAGTGAGTGCAAGTGAGTGTGAGTGGAGGTTAGTGCGAGTGCGAGTGAGTGCTTGTGAGTGTGAGTGCAAGTGAGTGTGAGTGCGAGTGAGTGCCAGTGAGTGTGAGTGGAGGTGAGTGCGAGTGAGTGCTTGTGAGTGTGAGTGGAAGTGAGTGCGAGTGCGAGTGAGTGCCAGTGAGTGTGAGTGGAAGTGAGTGCGAGTGCGAGTGAGTGCCAGTGAGTTTGAGTGGAGGTGAGTGCGAGTGAGTGCTTGTGAGTGTGAGTGGAAGTGAGTGCGAGTGCGAGTGAGCGCCAGTGAGTGTGAGTGGAGGTGAGTGCGAGTGCGAGTGAGTGCAAGTTAGTGTGAGTGGAGGTGAATGCGAGTGCGAGTGAGTGCGGATGCTGGAAAAATTTGGGTGAGTGAGTGTGAGTGAGTGTTCCCCTACACTGCCGACCTATGCTCTTTTCGAGGGGACTGTCATCATTCTGCATACGCAACGACGTCCTTTACAAGGTAAACTTCTCTCCAAACGGAAACACCTACTTGCTCGTCGTCCCAACGCCTCTCCGACGCGAAATATTACAGGCCTGCCATGATGAAGCAACATCCGGTCACTTGGGCTATACACGAACGCTATACAGAGTGAAACAGAAATATTACTGGCCACGACTCACAGCGACCGTTCAGCAGTACGTCCGCACATGCCTAGAATGCCAGCGGCGGAAAATGCCTGTAGGCAAACCAGTCGGCTACATCCAACCCCTTGACGTGCCCGAAACTCCATTTGCTCAGATCGGCATGGATCTCCTAGGCCCGTTTCCGACTTCCGCTTCAGGTCGTAAGTGGATTATTGTAGCAACGGACTACCTGACCCGCTACGCCGAAACCAAAGCTCTGGAGAGGGGCACAGCAAGTGAAACTGCCAGACTTTTCGTAGAAAACGTGGTACTGAGGCATCGCGACCCAGCAATCGTAATAACCGACAGGGGTACCGCATTTACAGCCGAGTTATTAGAAACAGTTTTAAGACTTAGTGCCACAACGCATCGCCGAACGACGGCGTACCACCCACAGACGAATGCACTGACGGAGCACCTCAATAAGACACTCGCCGACATGCTTTGCATGTATGTGGATGTGGAACACAAGAACTGGGACGAGATCTTGCCATACGTCACATTCGCTTATAACACGGCCCAACAAGAGACGACACGAATGTCACCTTTCCGTCTTCTCTACGGTCGTGAAGTCACTACAATGCTCGACGCAATGCTGCCACATGAACGTGACATGGACGAAACGGATGCCGACTATATTACCCAGCGTGCTGAAGAAGCCCGGCAACTTGCGCGCATACGCATTCGTCGCCAACAGGAGTACGATTCGAGCCGCTACAATCGTCGTCATCGACTAGTCGTCTACGAGCCGGGAGAGAGAGTTTGGGTCTGGACGCCCATTCGCCGCAGCGGCCTCTCCGAGAAACTGTTGAAGCGATACTTCGGGCCTTATAAAGTTCTTCGACGCCTAACCGATGTTAATTATGAGGTTGTTCCCGACGGTGTTCACCGCACAAGTCGTCAACGGCATGTACCGGAGGTTGTGCACGTGGTCCGGCTGAAACCCTACTTATCTGAGTGACTTCGCTACTTCGATCGCCGGCGTGTATAGATCGTGGTACCGCTACTACAAAGCATCGGGACGATGCTTTCTGGGAAGGGAGGCTATGTCGCGACTGTACTTTGGAAAATGTACTTTGGTAGCCGAGAAAAACGAAGTAGGAGCACGAGCAAGGACCACCGGCTTTTCAGAGGAAGACGAAGTTTGGCGTCTGCGTTTCCTGTGGTTTTCTGATAAGACAGTTCCTTGTTCTTTTTGTCCCATCGTGGTCCGGTCTTGTTTTTCCACGTTGTGACAATATTTTCTCAATTGAAGTTTGAATCCTGCAGCTTGGGACCATCTGTTCTTGCACATTGCTTCCATCTGTTATCGTTCAAAAGCACGGGGTCTGCCACATGGGAGGGTATGCAATGCAAGACGCACCACAAGCTGCCTACACACTCCCCAAAAAGGGCATCGGATAATGACTAAATGGCCCAAGTGTGCGTATGCCAAATCAAATAGGGCTGAATAGTGGCCAAGAATTTCGAATATTGAATACCGGACCCCTCATTCAAAATTCAAAGAAACAACAAGTACATTACAAACTGAAAACCTCCTGCTTATGTAGACTTACGAGTGTTTGTTTTGGTATAATTTTTCGGTATGCTCAATGCACATGAAAGTTGATTTCCAGCAACAAATGTATAGTACAAGAGCTTTAAGCAAACGTCGCCAACGTATTTTTTATTTAAGCAGGCGTGTTAGCAGCAGCAGCTACCGCACTTACATGATTTCAAATAGAGCTGAACCCCTTTTTATTACCTGTGCCACACGGGCATGTTGGAAGGCCTTTTGAGTCGACAACGTTCGAAAAGCCCAGAACCCTACAGACTCAAGTAGTCCTGGTGCTGCTGCAAGGTAGTTCTGAATGGCTGTTGAGTGGTTCAGGCGTTTCACGCAAGGACTGAGTGGCACTGAGGTAGATTATTTTTTTTTTCATGCCAAGAAAAGTTAAATACTAAATCCAGTTAGCACAAATACTTGTGTTACTTCTGTCCAAACATTGATATAAATTGCTTATACATCGTCATGCATATAGTACGTTTACTTGTTTAGTAGCGAGACTGTAGCCGCATTTTCGCCGCTCGGTGTTACTGCCATGTTCAGCTAGTGTTGGCCGTCCGCGGTCTGTGCGTACATGTCTGCTATGTCCAACATGCTTTGGAATGCTTGTTCTGCCATCAAAAGCGAGCAACAGATATAAGCTCAAGACAACAAGGCTGGTGCGATATCCTACATGGGCACGATACATGCAGTTGGTGCCGATACTGAAGCAGTGAAAGTGGAAACCATTGCTGTCGAGGAAGGCCTGCACGTAAACCATTCGGGGACCAAACAAAGCGTGCAGAGACAAGTGGTTGAGCATTGGTCCAACAAGGTGGTTTGAGTAGACCATGCTGATGACTGGCGAGAAGTCTTTCAAGCATGCATTCCTCAATACATTTGCTAGCAACACTATGGATGCTAGCAGATCACTGCTAGATTATCAGGGCCATTCCACTTAATAAACATGTCGCGATTGCCTTGTACCGTGTGAGTTCTTCAGCAGAAGGCAATACAAAAAGTGCAAGCGCGAGCACACAAGGACGAGCAAGGCACAACAGGATGAGCGCCAACTTTCAGCTGAATGTTTATTGCGAGAAACAACAGTATTTGTAGACCTGTTATGAAGTGCCCAGTTATCATGCATAAAAACCTGCAGCATCCAAAAATGATAACTCAAATGAAGTCAGCACCACAGAAGGGCTGCTGACGCAGCTATTTCCAGCCTTCGCTATCAGGACGGCTTCAAAAATTTCTCACATACATGTATCAAATTGCTGAAGCTACACCTGATAGCGAAGGCCAGCAATAGCTGCGTCAGCTGCCCTTCTATGGCAGATGCAGGCACGTAGCCAGGATTTTTTTTCGGGGGTGGACCAAGGCCTAATTGTTAGCAAAAAAAGTCTTAAGAAAAAGGAAAGTTGCCTGGGAATATATAAGGCACTTAATTATTATTATTATTATTATTATTATTATTATTATTATTATTATTATTATATTATTATTATTATTATTATTATTATTATGGTAACATAAAACACACAAGGACACAAAAGGAAGAAGGAATGAGCAAGTTGGCAACTGCCACCGAGTGGACGAGAATGAGAACAGAGCGGAATGCAACACAAGAGGCGAGTCAATCAGAGATGGAAAGCAAGTTTTTTTGACGCTGCAGTAAAGCTAGTGCGTATGCGCGAGAAAGGATACTTTCCAACCAAGCAATCTCGACGAAGAAGGACCATACAGAGTGTGTGACGGATAGAGGAGTGACAAAAAAAAAAGGAATGCAATGGAAGCAGGCGCCCACTTACAGATGTACGGCATAAACAAAATAATTGTCGGACGCTTTCTCTACCCAACTTCTCACACTCTGTCTCAACAACAGGCCTGCGAGAAGAACGTGAGCCAATTTATGACAGTAATTCTTAAACGAAAAACAGATATATTTGGGAAAACAATTTCATTCAACCACAAAGAACCAACACACGGATGCGTTCATGACACAGAAGATGCAGAACGCTAACATTCGTTCTAGGAAGCAATATTAAAGAGTGAGATTGCGAATGCTTTTTCTATATAGTACAGGTCAATGCAAAATAAAGAAAAAAAACGAGTATGCATCTTGGCCGAAAAGAGTGGTTCGCGCTGCAATTTTCATGCGCCGTGGTTTCTACATAAACGCACTGATAACTTCCTTGATACTGACTTGCATCCGGTGAATGGACATAAGAGCCAGGTCATTCAGCCGCTCTTCGGCTGTCCGCTTCCTCAAATATGGTTTTTGCTCTTTTCAGTGTCGAGAAGCTGCATTCTGCAGAAGCTGTATTAACTGGGAGAGTTGCCAATATCTTGAGGAGTGTGTGAACTTTCGGGAAGAGGGCTTTGTCGCATTCAGGTAAAGCGTCCGTCGCAAAGCGGGGAACTTCCTCCTCTTGAATGGCTTGCCATTTAGTTTTCCAGACTTCCCATTCACGTTTTAGCTTAAGGATATGCGCTGTTGTCATATCTCTGAGGTAAAAAATCGAAGGCCGGATGCACAGATTCAAATTTGCCCTTGGAGGCGTGATTTGGCTGCGCATATTGCAAACTTAGCAGTGTTTTCCCGATGGTTTGCAAAGCGCCGTTTGAGGGAAGCTTACAGGTCATCTCTTTATGGAATGAACGTGACTCGCCTGTAGTAGTCTTCCGCGGAACTACAAGCGTAGTTTACCCTGTGTACTCCTTCCGCCACGCGAGCACCTGCCTCCGATAGAGGCAGCGGTAAAAGGGTGGTTGGGTTCGCAGAGGTGCCAGCGGGGTCGAACAAGTTAATTGGCCGTCGAAGCCGCCGCTTTCCATACAAAAGTCCTCTTTACTTAGCTTCCGCCGTCAGGTTGTGGAAAAACTCTGCGTCAGCGACAAATCAAACCCGTACGCGTGCGTGTTCCCACGCCGCGCGGCTATCAGCCAAACAAAACACCTGAATGCTCCTTAAAGGGCCACTAAACAAGCTCCTACTCTTTTTAAAGCCGCCTAAACAAGCTAACTCAATCATAGAGAAGGTTGCGGCGATCACATTCTAGGAATATGACAGCGCTCCGCGCCACACAGACGCTGTATTTCAAAAAACAATTCCCGCGCCTCTTTCCTGCGATTGACCAGTCGCGCTCGCATCCTAGGTCTCGTAACGTTCTACCGCGAACTTAGCGCAGTTGCAGCTCGTTGATCGGTCGAAACTAGGCCTATGGCAGCTCCTGTGGCCATCCCACCGGCGTGAGCGCAGGAGCAACCGGAAAGGCTGCGCAAGCGTCAATGACGTCAATTGAACACGTAATGCCACGTGTCAAAAGTGAGCGGAGTCTCGACGGCGCGCCGCGCCTACCCTCTTCTCGGCATAAAAGATGGGGACGCCGATCGAGAAAACGAAACCGACGCAAGCGGCTACTTAAACCCGTGTAACTTCTTTATTGAATTGAATTGTTTATTTACAATTCAACAAGGTTGCGAGGATGACCAGGCAAAAAAGCTGCATTGAGCAGCTTGAGGGGAACCTGGCCACCTCATACACTGGGCAGCTTCACAGCGGTCATATAAACACGGTATACATAACAACACGGTATACAAATAAACACGGTATACATAACTATAGCAGAAAAACAGTAAACATCCACGGTTGGCATAAATAAACAAGGTTATTGTAGAAGCATTTGAAACAATTATCGCACCTATTCGCAAAATTCTTGCGGGAGCATGTTCACATCGCACAGGAGCACAGTTATATCTTTAAAACAAATTTTGGACCTCGGGGTTGTTTAGGGGCCCTTTAAGTTGCCGCTGCTACGCGACTGTATAAATGACGCCCGCAGTGTACCGCCTGCTAGCTCTGCAGCGACAAAGACACCGCTCCTATCTTTAAGAAAAAGACATTTCTGCAGGGAATCCCCCGGTGGAGTCAACGCTATCTTTTTCTGCATGTCCTGTCATTCTTTCCACTCTTCCTTGAAGCAATCCAACTACCGAGTGCCCTGGCCGTAGATGAGAATCCTCGTTCCGCGCAATATAGCCATGGTCGCTTTTGCTCCAGAAAACCCGACACACCCAACCAACAATCTTTCTAAACATAACTGATGCGACGAAGAAAAGTCGCACGAAGTACGGGCATATTGTAGCGAAACGTCGGGGCCGTAAATGTTAGACGCATCGGAAGGTCAGGAAGACGAAGAGGCGTGGGAGCCACTCCGCGCAGGCAAGCGATGAAGAGTCGACACAGGGAATTGGGAGAGCACTCATTGGGGGGTTTATTTAGCTAAGACATCTTGAAGTTGGAAAACACACAGGGCAAAAATTATACAACATAGAAAATGGTATCATACCCCGTCTGCCTGCCGGACTGCTCCCCGGTGGTGCCGACGTCATGGTCCCCGAGTCCGCTCTCCAAAAAAGGCCAGTGTCGCCGCTTAAATAGCACTTTTCATCACCCACGGCAACACGAACGTCTCGGAACACCACCGCCTCCCACCAATAGGAAAACGGCTTACACGGGCCAGTCAGGCAGGTCGACGGTAACGATGTTCTACGAGCTTTTATGATCGCGTGCCTCCGGCCTCGCCACAAAACTAATACAAACAACAAATTCCAGAAACTGGCCGCGACGCGCACACATGGTCATTTTCGGTCCCCGTCTCCCGGAAGGCTCCCTGCGGTGCGCGGGCTCGTTTACCTGAGCACCCCTTCTACAAAAGCAGTCGGAAAAGAAAAAAGAACAAAAAAACATTCTACGCGACGCGGTCTTCGGGACAATATAATGTCGTTTTCTCTGGTTTCGAAGCAGTATGGAAATGAGCCGTCCCTACCACGCACAAAGGGGGAGGCAGTTCTACACCTCACGAAACATCGCTCAACCACCACAACTACACTCGCTCACCCCCTTTGGCCACGCATCTCAATAATGTTTAACCCCAAAACGGGTTCGTACTGGGGCCGGGAAGAAACGAGGCAACAGGCTTAATTAATTTAACAAAACATGGAATTTGATACATGAGTAAGATTGACATACACAAACAACAATTAGTAGCTAACGTGATGATAATCGAACAAGACAATCATGGAGCGAAGCCGACTCATAGTATAACACAGGAATATGGTTAACAGGCGTCAATGAGCAGCCGACAAAAGGGCGTAAAACAGTTCGCATATCAAAGATGGAACGTCTCAAGCGCGCTTGCTGCCGAAACGGAAGGAATGCTTATCTGAGTGGGCCGCATCGGCGCGTGAGTCTCGTCGCCGGCCTATGGACTGGTGCTTGGGCAGGCGGGGCTCGGATGTCGTCTTGGAAGTCGCTGTAGCTCGCGGATGATCTCCGATCATTGCTGCTCACATCGAGGCCTCGCGTCGATGACCACAACATCATCTCCGAGGTTGGAGAACCGAACGGCAAAACTTCCACGAGGGATCGCAAACGAAGATTACTTCTTCGACGGAATATCACCGAATGTCTTCGCGTCTTTCGAATCTCCCCAATTCCGCCAATTCCGCGTCCTTGGCCCCCAGACGACTTTTCTCACCAGCCCCGCCTCACCGGGGCGTCTCTCTAATGGTTGCCTACGGCAACTTCGCCCGTAGAAAACGCACCAGTCCAACCCGCCGTGCGACTACTGTTTGAGGTCCGCCTCCATAGTACAATCCAGTATAAGCTCCTCTCCAAAAATATAGAAAGCAAAATATAAACATACACAAAACTCGACATTTGGAGAGGACGCCGGGCAGCCTAACCGGCGACACATGTACACAGATTATCGTAACGAACGTTAGCCACCACAGCTTCCATTCCGAAACACTCCAGGTGCAAGCGATATGACACAGTACGCTGTAAGCGCCCAGTGACAAGGCGCGCCTGTGGGCAGGCGCTCCTTTTTGGCCGGTCGAGTGCGCGCCCGAGAATCATTTCTAGAAGCTTACTGCATTGCATGGTTATCGAAACATGCCGGGGACGCTCGCTGGCCTTGTTCAAGCACTTATAAGCGGGTTCCTTTTGGCGTCGGTACCCTGTCGTTTCCAAGGTCGCCGCCTAACGTGCACGCTCATTTGGGGCCACCGTGCAGACGTCGGCTCTGCTGTCAAAGCACGGTTTCCGCAAACTCGCGGGCAACGAAAACCCCAGCGACTCTCTGACCACCGTGGCAGTCGAAAGATAGGATTGAAAATGCCCGCTCCCTGTGTTTCTGCCTCTCGCTCAGCCGACGCCTCTCGGGGCGTCACAGCAACATTTTGTTCGTTCGGGTAATTCGGTTTTTAACAAGCTCGTCTCATATATATGAAAATGCCCTGCGTTGCACAGTTTTCTGTCTCTTTCCGCAATCACAGAGCAGTAACTGTTTCCGATAATTGGTTTCAATTGGTATGACCATTGTGTCAGGAAGATTGATACGGTGGTCGCTGTCTTGGGAATGTTCGGCTATTGTGATCTCTTGCACAATTGCAGAGGTCATTCCTGTGCTGTGGAAATCTTTCTTTGAGGTCTTTCGTTTCGCCGATGTAGCTCACATCGCAGTCAGCGCAAAGATATTTGTATCAGTGCCTTGGGCTCTCTCCCTCGGTGGATAGGACATGTATTCGCAAATTTCGCAGGCTTGTGAGTCACTCGGATGCCTTCTTTTCTGAGAATGCCGGTGATGGTTTCGCTAACGCCTCGGACATATCGGAGCGTGGGGTGTTTCTGTTGTGGTGTTGATTCAGGAGCCGGACGCTGACTTTCTCGGGAAGCATTGCTGTACTTTTGGAATTGAAGTGCTTTCGGAATAAAACTTTTTTGGCAGCTGTTCTTTGTGTGTTCCTTGACTATCGTTTGTTTATAATTTGTTTGAATGCGCACGGCGCTACTTGTACTTGTGCCTTGGTCGCTGTCTTGGGAATGTTCGGACAGTACATCCCTGCTTTAATGTCTGACTGGACGAATTTCGGGGGGGGGGGGGGGGGGCCGGGCCCCCCTGGGCCCCCCCTTGCCTACGTGCCTGGGCAGATGACTTCATCTGAGCTATGTTTGGATGCTGCAGGTTTTTATACGTGATACTGGGCACTTCGTAACACGGGTCTACAAATAATGTTTCTGGCCATAAGCATTCAGCTGAAAGTCAGCGCTCATCCTGTGTATTTCTCGTCCTTCCCTACTCGTGCTATTAACCATTTATTGCTATGGATGAACTAAGCCAAAGAGCCACACTGATAAAAAAGGGAAATGCAAGCCTATATATTAATGTGCTGGAATAAAAAAGGAGAGAGTACACAACAAAAAATTACAGCATATCCACGGAGTGAATGATGATGAGTGGGCGAAGCTCGGGATGTGCATCGTAGATCGTGCCGAGTTCCGGATTAATTTAGTTAACGCGCATGCTACGAATCCTCGCGGTTCAACTATGCACAATGCACAAGTGAAATCTCCCACCGGCACTTCATTGCAAGTCAAGATCCAGTGTATATATATATATATATATATATATATATATATATATATATATATATATATATATATATATATATATATATATATGGGTTTTGCCGGTGAACGCTTCTCCAACGCGAGCAGTCGGTATTTCTCAATCAAGAAACTCGCTAGGAGACGCTGCCTGCGCCAACGTTGTCTCTCGCGTTTGCCGGGGCAGTGTCGAGTTTGCCGGGGAGCACGTGTCTCCCGGCGCTCGCGGCGAGGGCGAGCGCCAGGTGCCACGCGCTCGCCCTCGGCGCGTGCGTGCGCTCCAGCAGGCACGCGCCGGTGGCTACCTACTACTAACTACTACTACTACTACTACATACATCGGGGACGCACGAAGTGGCTGCTAATGGGGAATGAGAGACAGAAGAATTCGGCTTTTATAACGCGCACGCTGCGAATTTTTTATTGTTCAACAACGCACAGGAGAAATCTCCCACCGGCACCACCTTGGAGGTCAAAGCGTAAGACTGGTTACGCACTACTACGACTACGACGAGGGACGAACGGGTGCCGCTTTAAGGAGCTTCGCCCCTAAAAAGGAGCGGACGAGATAGTTCAAGCACAAGTACGTTACATTGCTGTGATCGAGAGTACATCCAGCTAGCACATACCAAGTGCAAAAGCACCTTATTAAATAATCAGTAACACTCATATGTACTGTTTTCGGAGCATTTTGGTTTTAGGGGCGAAGCTCCTTAGGGTTTTGGTCGTTCCCTCCTCTGTAGTAGTAGTAGTAGTAGTAGTAGTAGTATGTATGTAGCCACCTCGCGCCGCCGGGAGGCTCACGCTCGCCCTCGGCGCGTGCCTCCCGGCGCGCGAGCTCTCTCACTCTTCCATCTGCTGTCTTGTGAGAGAGAGAGAGAGCGAAAGGTGCGCGTTGACTATGGAAACGCTCTTTCTTCGCTGAACGCTGTACCAGCTCGCAAAGAAGGAGAGCGCGCCGTCACCCGCGAGAGACAACGATGGCGCAGGCAGCGTCTCCTAGCGAGTTTCTTGATTGAGAAATACAGACTGCTCGCGTTGGAGAACCGTTCACCGGCCACCCATATATATATATAGGCACTGGATCTTGATTTGCAATGAAGTGCCGGTGGGAGATTTCACTTGTGCGTAGTTGAACCATAAGGATTCGTAGCGTGCGCGTTAACTAAATTAATCCGGAACTCGGCACGATCTACGATGAACATCTGGAGCTTCGCCCACTCATCATCATTCACTCCGTGGATATGCTGTGAATTTTTTTTTCTCATTCTATCATGTCGAGAAGTACACTGTGAATGAGAGGGCAAGTTTACGCAGTTTCCGCTTTAGTTGCTCAACAGCCTTCGAAATAGCAGCTGAAACTTGACCTTGAGCGGATGGACTATCTGTTCAAAAGCCTTTGAAATACTTGCGCGACACCAATAGAAGACACACTCACCAATAAATCCACTAATGTATGAGCTTGGCCGAATTGGTGAATCATCGTGGAATGGAGCACAGAAGGTGTGATCTGCTCGATATCTTGCAGTAGACAGCATATAGCACAGACGGGAAGGTGTATCAATATCAGAGCATCACAACAATGTGAAGAAAGCTTGATCGGCACTGCCAAGAATGTGATTGCTACACGAACTCTCGCAAATGCTCCACAATTCGTATAAATTCTTCCCGGCTAACAAGGGAAATCACCGACGCCTACGAAATAGGTACTCAAAAGCTCACGTGCGCTAGTTGTCCTTCCTGGCTGTTGACATAGAAATAGTGCATCTGTCCGCTAATTGCTCAAAAACCACTGTGGTTTGAGATTGATGTATTTTTCCCTTTTCTATTTTCTTCACACTGTTTTTGTTCCCACGATCCTTTACCTATATTAGATATCACTTCATTGCAATGAACTTTGTTAGTAACACCTCGTCCTGTCTGTCTACTCCTCTGTCCTGGTGTTTTTTGCGCTTCATGCAACACTGACAAAGAGACAAATGGGTATAAGAGGCATCATTTACACGCATGGGTGGCTAACTTGATTACGAAGAAAAGAAAGGAAGATACGAAGAAACTTACCTATAAAGAAACACCATGAACTACAATATCAGGGTATATAAATAAAATATGCATGCATACACCTTTGTTCCGAGGACTGTAATTTACAACAAAAAACACATACTAGAACACGTACAGGTTAAACAAAACAGTCGCACGTATGGCATGAAGAGAAGATACCGTTACGAAATAGTCCATGGAAAGTGGGAGAACTTATAGGCGCCTGTTCCAGCATAGATAGGTGTCAGTGTATAAGGATCATAGCAGCGTGTACACTTCGCCGAAAGAGGGCCTGCTTATAGTGAAGGGTCAAGTACAAATTTGCATTTAATTACATTATGTAACGTACCTAAAGAGTATTTCCATGTTCTCATTTAATGTGAGAGGACACTGTTTGCCAACGTCAACTGTGACTAGTTGAGCTGTGTGGTTTGCTGGGCCAGTTGGTACATATTCACGGTGTGAATATAAGGCAATGATGCGAGCACAAAAGACGGAAGCACAGAACAAAAGCTAGAGGCTTGTGTCCTATGCGCTCCTCTGATCTTGTGCACACGTCACTACCTGTGGGAATCTTCACACCATCAACTGTGACAATAAGTCCGAACTTTTGAATTTAGTATAAATAAAACAAACACACTTTCTCTGTCTTTTCCGCAACTTGTTAATAATGAGTTTTAAGTAAAGGGATCCCACACAATGCAAACATACTCAAGTTCTGCATTTTAGGGCTGTGTTTGCCTGTCAATTGACTTGACCACTTGATATAAAAAACCAATTTCATTGGCCTAATGAGGGCTGGATCAGCGACAGCTGATAATATGCACATGACGGGAAATCTGGGCTAGCTGGTGATAGTTCATTTCTGACCAGCTTACAGCGCAAAAGGGACGAGGATGAAGATGAAAGAAGGTGACAATGCCAGCGCTGTGTTGTCACCTTCTTTTATCTTCGTCCTCATCCCTTTTGTGCTGTAAGCTGGTGAAAACTGATATATAATGTACAAAGTTACGACCTTATGGGGAAACTCAGTTGGGAAAAGAATTTAGTACGCTACCTTAAAGTCAAGGAAACAAATCCCACTAATGGTGCCACTGGTTGGCCCGAACTGCGATGAGTGCGCCTTGGAAAACACTGCTAAGGCTCGGCGACTGATGCTGAGACTGGAATGAACATCAGCAGTCTGCAGTCATAGCTTGTTTAGGTCCATGTTCCTGTTATGGCTCACCAAACCTTGCCTCCAAGACTGCACGGACAAGGATAAACTTTAGCAAATGAGTCTTTTTTTTTTCCTCAAACATTTATTTCCAGTCTTGGGTTCTGATTTGACAATGTAGCTGGTTTCCTGTTCATGCGAGTTGAAATGAGCCGCACAGAGAATAAGCATCTAAATTGACAACATACCTTCAGACAATGACATGAAAAACCTTGTATTATTACACGAGAGAGCAGTGCGCGTACACATGCATTGCTCACAGCAGCTGTTGCAGAACTCCTGCGATTCCTTAACGCGCCAAAGCAGTAGAACTTTTGTTTCTGAGACAGTGCTGTCACACATCTGATAGCATAATGCTCAGTTAATTCGAACAGTTATAAATAAGTAATAGAGCACTAAAACAAAATCGTACTCCAAACTATCAGTAATTTCTTGACAGCATATTCGAATGCACAAGCTGAGAACACACGGAAAGCATGCCAGACTTACCAACAGAAGGAACGAAAATGGTGAAAGTGAGGACCCCAGCCCATGCCGATCATTTGCGGCCGCCCTGTTTTAAATTGTGTCTTAAGTCAATGCAGAAAGTTGGAAGAAACCAATCATTTCCACTTTTACAGCAATAACGTGGCCTTTTCTTGAGACAGGAACCTCAGTCAGACATTCCAGCTGCAGCACAACAACCGAAACTAGCCTTTCGGGACAAGAAAATGACAAATTAGCGATACCAACTTGCATGCCTCAATAAGTTTACTTTCAGGTAAACATGTATTAGACATTAGGTTTAGCAATACATCTGAAGCATTTGTAAGACAGTTTACAACGATTACATACACTTCCTATGCCCACAAAAAGAGAGAGAGAGCGGAGAAAAATGCATTTTTTAAGGCAAGAATGAGCAAGCGCGCCCAGGTAAGAAAGTGAATATCACACACACTACAAGCTCACGTGTTTGTGCTCAGGACCTCACGCAGTTAATATTACATTATCTGTTCGAGGCAGACAGTGAGCGCTAGCATAATAGTGATGCTACTGAAAGCACATATGCATATAAGCAACAAGTTACACCAACATGACAAGTGTACTTTGGATTGTAGTCGAACCCTGTCCAAATTCGTGCAAATCGACAGTGGCGTACAAATTCAATTGCGGCTGTCCCAGCTGTGCTAATCTGTGATCCGGCTTTGAGGCTGATGGTTAGAACAAAAGCGTTGCAGTTTAGGCAAGTTCGTATGTCATGATTAGTGAGGGCGTAGCGCTGTTCTGAACGAGTGAAGACAGAGAAGGCAGGGATAAACACGAGCACAAGGCAACACGTTTAGCGCTCACCCTGTCGCCTTGACAAAAGCTGATGGTTAGCTTCCGCACTATGACCTGCACTGCACGTGAGCGCAAATCTTCACCGCGGTTTGTATTGTGCACAAACTACACGGGCTGTTTTACGAATTGAAATTTGCATATAGGGCAACGGGCGCGCTCGCTCTCAGCTGCGCATACTCTTAGCCGCAACGTTACTTCAACGTTGTAAACATAGGAGCACAAAGTTTCAACGCACTTTTTAAATAAATGTTCTCGCATCATGTTTGCCACCGTGAACGCCCACTAGCCTTTAGGAACAGTGCACACAGCTCGCAATGCCTTGCAAGCGACACAAATAAAGTGACAGTGAACTTACCTTATGAAGAAAAGTTACCACCGAGCGCGCGTTGAGCACCTAGCACGACGTTCGTCGAGCGAGAGCTTTCTGGAGCATCCGCCGGTGCGCGATGACTTGAACAAATGACAACCTCGACGCCGCACAGAGCCCCGTTGATTAAAACCACACATTCCGTACCACCGACGCTGAAACATGGTATGGCACAACAAAGAATGCACCGAGAGTCGAGCTACGCAGATGCGGCGCTGGGTGATCATACAGCGCTGCTTTTCTTCCCGTACGACACCTCAATTTCGGTTTAAAGAGTTCTTGCTCCACTGGTGAGGACGCATTATGATATGGTAATGCCACATTAACAGCATTTACAAGAACGAATCGCCAGTGATGAAGCGGTAGACCTAGAACACCGCGACACTGCGAGTTTCCCTCGTAAAAGGCACGACGAGTGGTGCGCCATCTGGCGCTTCAGCTTGTCATCACGGAGGCTATATAGTTCAACGTAGCCACAAATATTTTTTAAATGCGAAGCTTTTCTTAGCTAACTTCGGCGAGTTTCACCGTATCTATCCATCTATCTATCTGGCCGCCTACGATTTTGTGCTCTCCTGGCCGTTTCGCTAATGGTATGTTTATGAAAATTGGTCTGCCGCAACATGACTACATGAAGAACATAAATGACAGGTCATAACATGAAAATCGTGATATGCATGTCATGAGTGGCATGATTTACATGCCACGGGTCTTGGTGCTCTCTTGGTCGTTTCGTTAATGGGCTGTATACGAGAATTGGTATGCCACAACATGACTGCCTGACGAACATAAATGGCAGGTCACAACATGAAAATCATGATATGCATGCCATGAGTGGCGTGATTTACATGCCACGGTCTTGGTGCTCTCCTGACCGTTTGGCTAATGGGATATATGCGAAAATTGGTATGGCACAACATGACTGCCTAACGAACATAAATGGCAGGTAATAACATGAAAATCGTGATATGCATGTCATGAGTGGCATGATTTACATGCCACGGGTCTTGGTGCTCTCCTGACCGTTTCGCTAATGGGATATATGCGAAAATTGGTATGGCACAACATGACTGCCTGACGAACATAAATGACAGGTCATAACATGAAAATCATGATGTGAATGTCATGAGTGACTTGATTTACATGCGACGGTCTTGGTGCTCTCTTGGTCGTTTCGTTAATGGGCTGTATACGAGAATTGGTATGCCACAACATGACTGCCTGACGAACATAAATGGCAGGTCACAACATGAAAATCATGATATGCATGCCATGAGTGGCGTGATTTACATGCCACGGTCTTGGTGCTCTCCTGACCGTTTGGCTAATGGGATATATGCGAAAATTGGTATGGCACAACATGACTGCCTAACGAACATAAATGGCAGGTAATAACATGAAAATCGTGATATGCATGTCATGAGTGGCATGATTTACATGCCACGGGTCTTGGTGCTCTCCTGACCGTTTCGCTAATGGGATATATGCGAACATTGGTATGGCACAACATGACTGCCTGACGAACATAAATGGCAGGTCATAACATGAAAATCATGATATGCATGTCATGAGTGGCGTGATTTACATGCCACGGTCTTGGTGCTCTCCTGACCGTTTCGCTAATGGGATATATGCGGAAATTGGTATGGCACAACATGACTGCCTGACGAACATAAATGACAGGTCATATCATGAAAATCATGATATGCATGTGATGAGTGGCATGATTTACATGCCACGGTCTTAGCGCTCTCCTGGCCATTTCGCTAATGGGATATATGCGAAAATTGGTATGGCACAACATGACATGCCTGACGAACATAAATGACAGGTCATAACACGAAAATCGTGATATGCATGTCATGAGTGGCATGACTTACATGCCACGGTCTTGGTGCTCTCCATACCGTTTCGTAAATGGAATGTACGCAAAAATTGGTATGGCACAACATGACTGCCTGACGAACATAAATGGCAGGTCATAACATGAAAATCATGATGTGAATGTCATGAGTGACTTGATTTACATGCGACGGTCTTGGTGCTCTCTTGGTCGTTTCGTTAATGGGATGTATACGAGAATTGGTATGCCACAACATGACTGCATGACGAACATGACTGACAGGTCACAACATGAAAATCATGATATGCACGTCATGAGCGACATGACTTACATGCCACGCGTTTCGTTAACAGGATGTATGCGAAAATTGGCATGCCCCAACATTATTGCATCACCAACGTAAATGACAGGTCGTAACATGAAAATCATGACATGCGTGTATGAGCGGCATGGTTTACATGCCACAGTCATGGTGCTCTTGTGGCCGTTTCGTTAACTTCATATAAACCAAACTCGGTATAGCGAGACAACAATGCAAATCCATTTTACGTTCCTGATGCGTGCTTCGCATTTTCCTGATTCCCACTGCACGTGGGGTCTGCCAATTTTTGAAAATCACTTTCTCTCTTAAGCGGATCACAGTGTTCCTACACTTATTATGACACCCTATTTATCGCTTACTTACGTTATCGTGACACCATGTACGGGGGAAAAAGCGTAAAAGTTAGCATACTGTTTATTATTGCCTCAGAGATTGTAGCCACATCTGCGTGTTTCGGCCTCGCTTTGCCATCATGCTTGTCATCGTTGAATGGTTTCAAATACAGTGTCTTGCTTGCAGTAGCCTTCGTTTTTCTCACAAATGTTGCAACATGTTCGTAGGCTTTTAAGCAGAGCCAGTTTGAGCCGTTATATGGGTCTAATAAGGGGATAAACTGCGAATAAATACGTTCCACAGGCGCATGAACTACGTACCTGACGTTCTTTTTTTCTCGTTTGTTTCTCCTTTGTTTTGTAAATATTCGGCACGTACTCATGCTTCCTCTGGAATTGTCGTGTTTCGCACAATTGCCAAAGCACGTAAAGAGCTTAACGGAGAGCTTAATGTGATGCTGACCGACTGCACCCGGCAGAATAGAGAACGGCGACGAGAGCGACTACGTGCGTGTACATGTCACTCGAGCGATTGCTCGATCTTCAGATCCTTCAGATGACTCATTTCTCAACTATCTGTAGCCGAGGTGTGATACTTAAAAAGTTATCTGCCGCCGGGAGTCTCGAACACGATCAACTGCTCCCGCGGCCAAGCGATCGGTCACTGGAGTGGGCTGAATTTGGCACACACCAAGCATCGCAAGAAAACTCGCATTCAACTCGATAATGTTATATACGAGCCGATGCACAGCAAAAATTGCAGGACGATTCTTTAAAATCACGTTTCGGCTCGTCGGTAACAGGACGGCACTAATACGTACATGTACGTGCGAATACGATCGCGATACCCTTCTCGAACGCCACTTTTGCTCGGTTGGGAATCTGCGGACGACGGCACACAAGCACGCTGTCCACCGCGTCGCGCAAGTTCGGTGTGACAAAAGTAAATTTCACTGAGATAGAGTTGGTTTGCAACACGCACGTTAAGAAGAGCCGTGCCTGTTTGCGTGGCTGTTTTCCCATGGTTGTCTCTGATAAGTCCTAACTTCGGCATTCAAGATCCTGATCGTATGGGCACACCACGCGGTATCTTAAATGTAAAATCAGGCCCCTATCAAGAATCTTGACCGTATGGGCAAGGATCTAATCCTAAGGATAGGCGGCAATCAAGAATCCTAACCGTATGGGCAGACCGCAGTCAAGTATCCTAATTGTAAGGGCAGGCCGCAATCAAAGATCCTAACCGTAGGGGCAGACCGCAGTCAAGGATCCTAATTGTGAGGGCAGGCGTCAATGAAGAATCATAATTGTAAGGGAGAGCAGCAGTCAGCAATCCTAATTGTACCTAGCTGCTGCAATTAAAAAAGAGCCAGGCCTGCGCGGAATCGCAGGACAGTGACAGCGTAAGCTGAAGGAGCGACCTTCCTAGAGGCCATTGTAAACGCTTGGGGAAACTAGTGCAAGTACAGGCGGTGGGTATCCCCTGCGCCATAACTCTGCGGTTTGGGCTTCTCTGTGCACAGCGGTCTGCTGTGCCCGACGTCGCCCTACTGCAGCCGCGCGCGTAACTCTGCGATTCACTTCTTCAGCAGCGGTCCGCATCTTGCGAGGAGGCGCCATCAGGTATATCGAAGAGCCATGTCAGGTTGCTGTCGGGGCTGCGCACGTCGCCTGTCGCGTGATGCATGGAGCGATACGACAAAACTGCTTCACGAGGCAGCGCTTCGTAAAAACACATCGCGAAGGCTATGCGGAGGAAATCAGCGCCAATAGACGGCAGCCGTTGTCCTGTTCTTCACGAGGAGCGATATTGGTTACGGACACGGGCGGACACCGGCGGCGGCGGCGGCGGCGGACAACTACAGCGCCGTTGTTGTGATCTCATAACAGCTTACGCTGTAAAATTACTATATGGCATGCAAGAATCCTAACGGCCAGTCAAGAGTGCTCTGTCTGTTTTTTTGCTGGGAGAGGACAAATTTTATTCACTGAACATGCAAAGGAAAAAGTGAACGTGCAAAAGCGCGGAATTATTCCCACTATACCAGCCATTACAGATCATTGAATACAATCTTCCTTTAAAAGTAAAACACTCCTTTTTCTGTGACAGCCGAAGAACGTGCGCTTTTGCATTGATCAGCAGCTTTCAAAATTCTAGTTTCATAACAAATTTCTATGGTAAGAGTGAACATAGACATTATCAAAACACAAACAGCAACTTGCATTTTATCAGCAGCACGCCAAGTGACCGAATGCTTCCGATAATCTATGATTCATGAGAATGCTCAAGGAAGCTCTAGGAGTGTTGTATTAAAATTGTTAGTACATACGTATACAAAGCTTGGCCATCATAGAAGAACTGTAGTTTAAATGTAACCTTATACTCGATGGTACAGACAGCCTCATCATGTATATCGTCCTCACTAGAAGAGATACTTGGGCTAGTTGGTGGGAATTCATTTTGCATGAACAGTAGCGGAACAAAACGAGGACAAGGAAATAGCAAGACCTGGCCACTGCTATCCACACTTTTTGCGCATTCGGTTTCTGCGCTCTGCCTTATTTGTTTTAACGTGGCTCTGTGCACGTGTAGTGGCCGCCCATGCCTTACCAACGATCCAATAGCGTCGATCTTCCCAAACACGCCAAATTATCTCTCTAAAAAGCTTCCTCGGAAGCTCAGATCCCAGGCATTGCTCCCGGGCAGCTCCCGGGCAGCGCTCGGCAAAAAAAAAAAAAAAGAAAATGAGCGATGAAAACGAATCTTCCTCGATGGAGCACGATACTTCCTGTGACAACGAAGGGTGTATTTGCTCCCGGCGCGTCGCGTACAGTCGAAAAACGGGGGCATATCAAATGTGAGAAGCTTTCAAGCAAATACTGGTCGATGTGCCTACTTGCGGATGCCCCGAACGCTGCTCAGTTTACTGCTTGTCCTCGAGACAGTGTGTGATGAGTGCACGTATTTCAAAGTGCGCGCCATAAAAGAAATGAAAGCAAGACGAAGACGACGTTGGCACGAGCGCTAAAGATAAAGCATTTTAGAAGAACTTCTTCTTGGGCGAGTTGGTGCATATCTGCTGGGTATCGTTGCGCAATCAACGGACGAACACAGGAAATAAGAGGCAGATAAACGGAAAGAGCGCAAACTATCAACTTGATTTATTGATTCGGCCATTGCATATATATGGCATGACCCAAACCAACACGAGAGAGAGGGAAGAGAGGAGAAGGGCAGAGAGGAGGAATCACAATATATACAACCTCACGTCAAAAAGCTGCGCCAGAAATTCGCTTTCTGCTCTGTATAAGGCTACAGATGTTGTCACTGACGCAGTCCTCGGCCAGCATCCTTAATATGATAGGCTTCCAGCCAGCTACGCGCGCTACTCTCTCCCTGCTTCTGCCTAGAATTTGGCCCACGTAGGAACGTCCGCACGTGAGCGGGATTTGGTACAGCACTCCTGTGGCGCATTTCCGGAATGATTCCGCATGCTTTTTACCGCAGCCGCTTCGCCGTTGTCCTTTCCTGTAAACCCTTGGGCATATAGATGAGTTGTTTTATTCAGTGCCTCATGATCATTTGTTCGTGGCAGTCAGGGAGTGCATTGAGGAAAATGGCGAGACTAGCTTTCAGAACTCTGCCGGAGTGTCGGTCGGCAGTTTCATGTCATTGTTAGAATTTTATTTGCAAGCTACGTTTATATCCTTTAATGATGACTTTTACATTCAGCGGCAGGGCATATGCATAGGATCATGCGTTGCTCCCGTGCTGTGTAACATATTTTTAGCCGCCGTAGACCGCTCCCTTAGTCGTGAGCTTGCTGATCACGGGGTTCTGAAGGCCTTCCGGTATGTAGATGATTTTTAATTGTTATTTCCAAGCACATAACCATGACACACGCTCATTTGGTGAGCAGAATTTTAACCAGCTTTAGACAATATGGTAAAGGTTTAGTGTTCACGCACGAAATCCCGTCGAACGGATCATTGCAGTTTTTAGATATTAACCTGTCTTTTAGTCCGCATCACGTCTGTTGGCGATATGCTCCAAGAGCGCAGAAAGAGCTGTTGCCTTTTGAGTCGGCGCATTCGAAGATAGTTAAGAGGGCAATTGCAAGCTCGTGTCTGGACTCAGCTCTTAACAAATCATGCCCACATGCCATGCATGATAGCTTCAATACTCAAGTCAAGAGGTTGCTTTCCGCAGGTTTCCCCACTACGATCGTCACTGCTGTGGCTGAGAAACTTCTCGGTAAGGTAAGGAAAGAAAAGCGTGGAAGCAACACAGAGCGCTTAGATAAGAAGAAGGTCACCGTTGTGCACGGGGACGCCACGGTGGCACTCCGTGGCGTCCCCGTGCCATGGCCTGCAGCGCTCTACCTTAGGGAAATCTACGGCGTCGGGTACATGCCTCTCGGCACGTCAAAACCTGGCGGTCTCTTCTGCGAGCAATCCACGGCTACCACCCTGCAACCAGCCTCGGCTACAGCATCGGTGTCCCGCCCTGGATCACTCTATGCCACCCCCTCGTCTGCGCATGTCAGCTGCCAGGACCGGAACATCTGATCTGCCACCTTTCTGGCTATCTTTCGATAAAACATGGGCGCATCCCGTGGCCGCTTCCAGTGGGCTTGGTGGCACGCAAACAACGAGCACGTCTCAACGCAACCCGTTTCTTCTGGTGCAGGTAACCAATTGTTACTGCCTATTCGCTAAGCGCACTCGTTTCGCTGCTTTAGTCGTGCTACCGAGCCCACGCACTGTTCTTACTGTTGTTCATGATTGCGGTTCTGTCATATCACAATTGTTGTTGCAGTCCGGAGATATTGAACAAAATCCCGGGCCGAACACACGCTCTGCTGCGGGCGATGTGCCCCCCGAGTCTGACTTACTCGCCGTCTTAAAGGAACTGAAAGATGGTCAAGCACAGCTTCTTTCAGAAGTAAAATTGATTCGAACTAGCAGGCGAAAAACGACAGCACATTAAATGAAATTCAACAAAGACTTGCCAAGATAGAGGAAGACTGTAGCTCGCTTGGTACAATCAAGAGTCAGGTGGAGAAAGCGCAAGCGCTCGCAGAGGGGAACTCGGACAAGATTGCAACTCTCATGACCCGTTTAGATGATGCGGAAGATCGTGCACGTCGTTGTAATTTAGTATTCTTTGGACTAGAAGACGTAAAGGGGGAAAGCTGGGATGAATCTGAGAAAAAAGTAATCGATATTTGTTCAAAATACTTTAAAGAACCAATCCTCCCCAAAGAAATCGAGCGCGCACACAGACTTGGATCATTTACTACAAACAAAAATAGACCCATTCTTGTTAAAATGGCTAATTTTAAAGACAAAGACAGAATTCTTCAAGCTAGTAGAAAATGCAAAACTTCTGGGATTAATGTTAGAGAGGATTTCTCTGCTAACACGCGTCTGGCCCGCAAACACCTGACGGAATTCAAAAAGTTGCAGCCTTTTGAATCAAAGCTGCGGCATAATAGGTTGACTGCAGGTAAAGATACCTATGTATTCGACCATGCTAGAAAACAAGTTATCCGAAAAGAATCATAGCAATTGAAAGAGCCAGCCAGTTTCTGTGTAGACAACGCCCTATCTTTTGTATTTACTAACATTAGGAGTGTATTACCCAAAAGAGAAAAATTGTGCAGCGTGCTAGAATCATCCAATTCCCATCTCTTGGTACTAACTGAAACATGGCTTCACCCGTTCATCGAGGATTCTGAAGTTCTGCCTTCTCTCCCTCACTTCGACATATATAGGCGAGATCGTGAAAATAAACGAGGGGGAGGCGTTCTCATCGCCGCTCACCGTGACCTAAATTGCATTCCTATTTCAGTTCCCTCAACCCTTGAAATAATTTCTGTCATCTGCAAGGCCGTCTATCCGCCTATCGTAATATGTGCCTGCTATCGTCCGCCCGACTCAGATGTGTCATTTGTTGAACGCTTCCATGACTATCTTCATCATGTGACATCTGCTTACAGTCACGCTAGCATTTTAGTTTTTGGTGATTTTAACTTCCCTGCAATTACTTGGTCCGATCTCTCGCCGACGACAATAAAACATAACAATGAGAGTGATATTTTGTAAACACGTGCCTAACATTTAGCTTATCTCAAGTTGTTACTTCCATCACTCGACAGAGCGCTCATTCGTCGAACATTCTCGATCTGATACTTACATCACATCCTGAAAATATACCTCCTCTAACTTACCTTGATGGAATAAGTGACCATGCAGTCATACACGGATCATTCCAGTGCAAATTAAATCGTCCCCCAAAGGCTAAAAAAATGCTAACTCTTTATGAAAAAGGTGATTACCAAAGTATGAACAGGGAGCTAAATGAATTCTGGCAATCTTTATCAATTGACTTCTCGTCGCGTTCCGTTGAAACCAATTGGTCCCTTTTTAAAACAGAAATGCACAGGCTTATCAAAAAGTACATTCCTACAATTTCCGTTAAAGAGCGTGCAACGTCACCCTGGTTTAACCGTAAGCTAAAGAGGCTAAAGAATAAAAAAATAGGCATTTCAAGCAAGCAAAAACTTCTGAAGACTCGCGCGCGTGGGCAAAATATCGCACTACAGCTAAGCTATACGACGCTACCCTAGCCCAGACCAAACGCTCGTTTTTCAATTTCACACTGCCTCAATTCTTGCTTACTAACCCAAAACAATTTTGGAAAATTATCAATCCGAAACAGCGTAAATCATCTGTGTATCTCGAAGACGACACTGGTAATGCTGTTCCCAATATCGCGGTCGCGGACACTCTAAATTCTATGTTTTGCTCCGTTTTTACCAAAGAAGTTCATAATCACCTTCCTCAATTTCCATTCCTGAATCACCCCATTATGCCCGAGATCACATTTTCACCTGAAGGTATTGTCAAAATAATTGACTCACTAAAGATAACTTCATCTGCTGGACCCGATGGTATCAACTCCAAAGTGTTAAAAAATACCAAGTGCATAACCAGTTGTCATTTTGTCTCATATTTTTCAACAGTCATTGTCATGCAGCACCCTGCCTCATGAATGGAAGTTGGGTAAGATGGTTCCAGTCCCTAAGAAAGGCCCCTCTAGCTACCGCCCGATCTCTCTAACCAGTGTCTGCTCTAAAATCATGGAACATGTCATTTACTCTCATACCGTCAATTTCCTCAATTTTGTGAACTTTTTTAATCCATGTCAACATGGCTTTCAAAAACTTTTTTCGTGCGAAACCCAACTTGCACTATTTCTCCACGATATTCATGTTAGCCTTGATCAAACAATACCCGTAGACGCCCTTTTCATCGATTTCGAAAAAGCTTTCGACAAAGTGCCACATAAACGCTTGCTATTAAAACTTTCGCGACTTAACCTACATCCCCTTGTTTGCGATTGGATTAAGGACTTCCTCACTAACCGACAGCAATTCGTGCATGCCAATCATTCATCATCGACTTCATCTCCTGTCTTATCCGGAGTGCCACAAGGCACTGTGTTGGGTCCATTCCTTTTCCTCATTTATATCAACGACCTGCCCAGTAATATTTCATCAAAAATACGCCTGTTCGCTGACGACTGCGTCATTTATCGCCCGATCAATAACGTCGCCGATAACCTAGCGCTCCAAAGCGACTTACTAAAATTAGATAAATGGTGCAGTGATTGGTTAATGCTGGTGAATACTAACAAAACATCCTTGGTTTCATTTAATAGACGGCACGACTACCCGGCGTTCAAATATTCCCTTAACGGCAGCCTCATCTCCTCTGAACCTAATGCGAAGTACGTAGGTATTACTCTCTGTGATGACCCTCACTTGGACCACTCACATAACCAATATTACTAATGCCGCTAACCGAACTTTAGGCTATCTTAAGTGAAATCTAAGGCATGCATCTCCTCTGGTGAAATTACTAGCTTATAAAACACTAATCCGACCCAAATTAGAGTATGCTTGTTCCATCTGGGATCCCCCTGAACGCTTTCTAACCGAACTAATAGAATCAATACAAAACCGCGCCGTTAGATTTATTTATTCTGATTATTCTTACACTACTAGTGTAACTAACCTGAAGAAAAAAGCAGGCCTGCCCAGTCTTCAGATGCGCCGCAAAATCGCAAGGCTTTCACTCTATCATAAGTTTTTTCATGTTCTGCGTAACTGTTCTCCCATCAACCCAGCTCATCGCATCTCTCAACGCACCAGCCATGTTAAAGCGGTGTACCCTCCCCGTGCGGTGTACCCTCCCACGCATCTGCAATCATTTTTTGTCAAGACCGCCATCGACTGGAACAATCTTCCCTCGGACATCGTCCTTCACGTCAATCATACTCATTTCAAGAATTCCGTCGAGTCACAGTTTGTAAATATGAACTAACTTGTTTGTTTATCCAACCCCTCATGTAAAACCCTGTGTACAGGGTCCTTGAGGTATTTTCAATAAATAAATAAATATGCACAAAGTTGCACATAACATGAAGAAAGTTGCAGACAGGCATGGTGTACCAATTGTTTTTTCCGCGCCAAAAAAGCTCGCCGGCTTATGCCCAAGGGTTTGCAGGAAAGGACAACGGCGAAGCGGCTGCGGTAAAAAGCATGCGGAATCATTCCGGAAATGCGCCACAGGAGTGGTGTACCAAATCCCGCTCACGTGCAGACGTTCCTACGTGGGCCAAACTGGGCGCTGCGTAAATGAACGCATAGCGGAGCATGCTGCTTCGATCACGAGGAGAGAAGGAGCGAATTTGCCAGCGCATTGTAGCTCTTGTAAGGGGTGCGAGCCCTTATTAAAACAAGCAAAAATTCTAGGCAGAAGCAGGGAGAGAGTAGCGCGCGAGCTGCTGGAAGCCTATCATATTAAGGATGCTGGCGATAACTGCGTCAGTGACACATCTGTAGCCTTATACAGAGCAGAAAGCGAATTTCTGCGCAGCTTTTGACGTGAGGTTGTATATATTGTGATTCCTCCTCTCTGCCCTTCTCCTCTCTTCCCTCTCTCGTGTTGGTTGGGTATGCATATATATGCAATGGCCGAATCAATAAAACCAGTTGATAGTTTGCGCTCTTTCCGTTTATTCTGCCTCTTATTACCTGTGTTCGTCCGTTGATTGCGCAACGATACCCAGCAGATAAAGATAAAGCAATGAATAAAAGCTGCACCAATGCGAGAAGGCCACAAGTACAGCTACGGGCAATCAGAATTCAACACGAAGACACAAGAACACCAATGATGAAGGCCCACGATGAAGATGGGGATTAAAAAGCGCCAAGAGAACGGGCGAGGACGAGACGAGGGAGAGACCGGGGAGAAGAACCGGAGGAGACGTGGCTGAGGCGTGGTGGAAGGAAGAAGCTGACCAGGGCGCGGGAGTGACGGCCGAGTTCCTGTGGCAAGGCCGCTGCAGGCTCCCACCTGGGCGTGTACCCGAGCGGTACAGCACCTGGCGTTGGCCAGGCTTTCTACCGGCTTCTCATCGTCTGGCGTTGGCCAGGCACTCCACCGTCTTCCCATCGTCTGGCGTTGGCCAGGCATAACCGCGCCTCCGGTTCGGTGTCCCAGCGTCGGCTGAGGAACGCCGAGAGGTTGCTGACCCCCGACTCGTCCGACGCTACCTTCCCACCGAGTGACACCTTGACACAAGTCCGCCCCGAGTGCGTCTGCTGCATCCACCTCGCCGTCTACTCTCATGTGCCCACCAGAACGGTGACAGTCTTGCCTTTTGAACTATTCGTACGCACCGCTACCTATTTTCTCTCACATTCCAAGTCCTGTTAACTTTTCCTCTCCTTTTCATGCCTCGTCTTGTCTTTATCCTTTTCTCTCTTTTTTTGTGTCTTTAAATACAGCGAGTGTTGGTTGTTTGTTTTTTTTCCTGCTCAAACGGTCTCGTCTATCCTTTCTCGATGTCTGTCAAGCCATCGAGTTTTCAACACACGAACCTACACGAGGGCACGTTAATTCCCTAGCCCCGTGACACAGTGATAGTTTGTGCTTCAAGAAACTGGTGCTTGCTTTGATGAGGATACTTGTTATCATTGTGTGGTGTTTGTGCGAGGGACAACTGTATAAGAAGTGGACGTGTTTGATGCGAATGCTCTGAAAAGCCTCCTCAGTTCCATCGAGGTGATGAATGGCTGGTCCGGTTTTGAGCAAAGTGATAATATTCCACTGGAGCGTCGTAACAGTTCCAATCAGTCAAGGTGCATAGCGCATGGAAACAAGTTGTACAGCAAAAGTGACTCAGCTGTGTCTCCAGGTCAAAGTCCTTGTATATACTGCAGATATATAGGGAAACTGCTTTTGAACCAAGCATCGTATAAGAGAATGCTAGAGTGACTACTGGTTACCGTGCTTCGAAGAAGCTAATTACACGGGGAAGACAGTTGAGGCTAGAGAAGGCAAGAGTCAGTGTACTAAAGCAAATGCTTGCGGAAATGAAGCAAAATAATTCTGCCCTCAATTAATCAAACCTTCAGGAGAGTCTATCTAAGCTTGCCGAGAAACAGCGGCAGCAGGTACAAACATTTTTTGAAGCAGCGAAACGGACAGCAATGAATGGCTTCTGGACTGCATTACAATGCGCATGAAAAGCCCAAAGATGTATGAACATATCCGAAAGCATAAAATATAGGTCGTGCCCAGCAACACTTGTTTGAGCAAGTACGTGAGAAATTAAAAGAGCAACTTTGGGTTCAGTGATACTGTTTTTGCTGCCATCTAAGAAAAAACCAAAGGTATAGACGAGTTTCACAGGCGGGGGGGGGGGGGTCTCTTAATTGACGAGCTTTCAGGGAGCCTCAAGGTGACAAGCAGTGGACTCGTCGAAGGTTTCATTGACTTGGGCAAGTACACTTCTCTAGATCAAAGCACACAATCATGTGATCACGGTCTAGTAGTATTGTACCAGCAATTTTCAGGGAACTCTCAGCAAATCTTAGGAGTTTTCGGCTCCTGTGGAAACGTCAAGGCAGATGTTCTTGCAAAGATCATTGTCGATGCAAAACTAGCTGCCAGGAAGTGGGGCCTTTTTGTGGATTTTGTGACCGCACATGGTGCATCCTGGAGAAGGAGTATGTGGCGACAATTTGGCATCAAGAGATCTTCAAAGTAAGTTGTTTGCAAAGTTAAGGACCCCGCAGATCACAGCAGAAGTCTATAATCAATCTTTTGACGAACAATTGTCTGGCGAGGGAACATACTTGTGCAAAGAAACATACGCTCGCCAAGGTTAAAATCAAAATAAAAACAAAAAGGCATTGACGTTTCGGGGCCCGCAAGGGTCCCTTGATCACAATGAAGATGTCAGCGTGGGCATGCGGCTATTTATGGGTAAGGTGGCGCAACGTGCGGGTGTATATCTCTGGAAGATTGCCCTTTGTCCTGTTTATCGTGCGGTTAGTCAACTTGATGTAAAATGACTCTAAAAGCAGACCGGCAGATAAATGTCTTTCGGTTCCGATGATAGCTGCTGCGTCCCAGTCAGTACTGTGGCCAGTTTGATTGTGGTGTTCCGCCAAGGCATTCGCAGTTGTGTGGCCCTTGGCGACCTCATTTTGGTGTTGCTTCAAACGCCGTTTGAAATTCCCGCTCTCGCCGATGTACGACGCGTCATATTCCCCGCACGGTATCTAGTAGATGACTCCCGGGAAGTCCTTGCGCTTCAAAGGATCCTTTGCGCGAACAAGCTGTTGTCGTAGTTTTCCAGTAGGCACGTCGGCTACTTGAATACCATAGCCTATAAAAAATTCTTGCGAGCGCCTCGCTTGTTCCCGGTGCGTAAGGAATCACTGCGAGCTTCGCCCTTTGTTTTTTTCTTTTGCCGTTTCACGGCGGAGCCTAGCTGAATTGCGCTCCTGTGCCCTGAGCAGTTGATTAGGGTAACCGCTCATTAACAGGTCCCTTCTCACAATCTGCAGTTCTCGCTCACGTTTCGTAGGGCTGGAGCAGACACGGAATGGCCGGGAACAGAGTGCCGCTGCAAGGGATCTCTTTTTGTCCGATGGGGTGTGCAGAGTCGAAGCTGAGGTCTTTTCCCGTGTGCGTTGGCTTTCTGTACACGCTTGTTTTTAAGCCGCCAGAGGTTCTCTCCACAAGGACGTCAAGAAAAGGAATTTGTCCATCGATTTTATCTACCACCGTGAACTGTATGCTCGACTTGAAAGAATTCAGGTGCTCGAGAAACTGTGCTGCGTGTTGGCGGTAGCAGATTGCTGCTATTGTCTGGTAGCCGGCATAAATTAAGAGCGATGTTTGAATCACGTTTGAATCAAATGAACTTGATTATGCTGGCGCTGTGTATAATATCTTTTGCAAGTAAATAAACAAGATGAAGTAAACAACAAATCTGTCAACTTCGTTTAACGTTTTGATGTGAATGACGCATTTCCGGTGGAAGAAAACTGTCGTCTGCACTACTCGGCGGCCTCGCGCGTCTTTTTGGGACTGTGTAGTTGGTGCTTCGTTTGTTTGAAGCCCGCAAGTTTCGTCAATTATAAAGAAAAATAACGTTCGTGTATGTACTACTAGAACGCTCTAATGCACCTAGGTTGTCGAAGTTGCGGTTCCTTTTTGACGCCGCGCCCTTTGTAACGCCGCGGCACTATCGCGAACTTTCACTCGAAGGTAGCACGCACAGCCCGTTTCCCACGATCAGATGCAGCGGACGCGACGTTCAAGGTTTAAGGAAACGGGTTATCTGTCCTAACCAATCAACCTTTGGTTGCCGCTGGGAGATTCAGCTTGCGTGATAAGATGCACCTGTGCTGTAGACTTTCACCGACTGGATATATCCTCTCAGAGTTGTCGCGCAGCTACTGCAGTGGTTTTTCGGCTGCTTCTGTGCAATGCACTTTTCAGTTTCGGCCGCGCTTAAACAGCTATGCCGGAGCTGGCTGTCGGTTTTTGCGGATGGGCTCAATCTGGCGAATGTGAAACTCTGCACCGCAGTCGGCGTCATAAAGCGAGCGCGCACTGCGCGCACACCTAACCCAGGGAGTAACGAGCAAAGAAAAAACGGTGCCCTGCGCTGGCGTCGGCTGGGAAGTCAGCGACAGGATAGGCATGAAGTCCTGATATACGCTGCCTCGCGATGACGCGTTGCGGTGTGCATGGCTGCAGCGTATTGGCCTTCCACCCACGGAGAAGCGAAACAACCTACACTATTGCGGCAGACACTTCGCCGTGGTGCCTCCCTTCACGATCCCGAACTGGCGCAGGGTGAAGGAATCAGTTGGACGCGTTTTCATATGGAGCCAAATGCCCTGCCTACGTTGTTTCTTCCTGGCATACAGGCAAGTGAAAAGTGCACACTTAACGTTCTTTATTTCTTGCTAACTTTTGTAGCAGTGCGATGGAACACTTGCCAGTTAAGCGCAGGAGAAAGTACTGTATATAATATTTTACGTAGTCGGGGATACAAATTTTGTTGCATGGATGGTGTAATCAGCATTCAAATCTGTAGCATGTATGTATTTATGCTTACAACACAACACCGTACATAACAGTAGCTCAGTAGAAGTGACTCTTCTAGGTATTCGTTTTCAGAGCTTACCAATCGTTCAGTGAGGCAGAAAGCCAAATTCTGCTTCAGGTTCATTTATATAAGGCGCAATACTATTCGCATAGACGTACAAATATTTGATTTGTTAATGAGCAATATGAGCCGAGTAAACCTTAAAAAATGTGGCAGCTCTGTGAAAAGGTCAATGCTGGTGAGTGCAAGCACAACAAGCATAAATTGTCAGCAAGTACCAAATATGCATTCTCAAAGAAAGTGACAAAAAAGCACATTGGCATTCAGTGCTTTATTTTTGTCAAGTGCTTTCATTAAGAAAACAGAAGTAAAACTGTACCACGCTATTGTGACCAATGACATGATTTAAATTAAACTGACTCCTTTGTACACTACTGCATGCTTTATTTTTCAGTGAATGAACTCAAACTTTTTCTTTACAAAAAGCAAATTGGCATTCAATGCTTTCACTAAGAAAACAGAAGTAAAACTAGCTGTACCACGTTATTGTGGCCAACGACATGTTTTCAATTGTACACTACTGCAGGCTTTATGATTCAGTGAATGACTCACTTTTTCTTTACGTGTTGCATAATGTTTTTAATGATTCACTAAATTGAAAATTGTATTATTGCATCAATCAGCCAGCTGGATTACATGGCAGGCCATAGAAGTGGTATGATGTAACACACGTAGTGTTGCCATTCAGTTCAGCACAGGGAGCTATAAAATGTCAAACAACATGCTTAGACTAGTTCAGTCTGTTGTACTGCTTCATACCATGCTAAACATGCTCTGGGTGGTCCAATACAGGTGTGTTGGTCAGTAAGCACAACTGCAGGTGTGTGCATGTGGGTACTTATATGTGTGCATGTAGCGTACATACAGAGTGTCAAGATTTCGGGGAACAGGGAGCAGTTGAAAACGCTGTCTACACATACACGTTCACTTTGTCTCTAAATTTTCATGTTCTAAAGAAACAATCAGTCGTTGGAGGCAAATACCTGAGTGTAGCAGATTGGCATCCTAAACACACAAGCACTATTTCACATTTAGGCATTTATGGCAACGTGAAGTGACATTCAAGCAGCACGATCAGTGGACTGATATATGATAGTGATACATATTTTCATATCCCAGGGATCCAGTGCATGAAGAACATAATCGCTACTTCACCAGAACAGCCCCATCTTGCGACACACAGGCTGGAGGTTCACAGTGGGTGAGTAGGTGCACAAAAGCTATAATGCCGTTCTACCTAAAACACTTGATTCACAGTCTCAGCATGGCACTGGGTCCAGCAAAGTGCATTCATCTGTGGCTGGCATGGAAGTGTCATGTCAAGTAAGCACCAGATGCCCTCAAGTTTTCTGTGATCTTGTGATAAAAATGACTTAAAGCTCTATGCAGCTCTCAGTTCAAAGTGCGTAACTTTGCAGGTTCAGATCTGTAGATGCACCTGTCCTCCTGCTGTGCGCAATGTTGGCTCTCAGACAGCCATCATAACAAGCAAGTTGCTAGAGAAACCCCATATAAGGAGGCAGTGACACCATGCAAAAACATCCCTTGAGCAAGCTACAACTTTTGGATGAAACAACCTTTAGCACAGCAAAGTCCAAATTTGGTAGTTTTTAAATCGTACTGGTACAAGCTTTAGCTGCTTTGAGTGGCACAAAGGCCAGTTCACTCCTACCACAAAGCCTGTACACCTGTGTAAACACTTGTTACCAAAATATGTGAAAAACAGTGGTGTACACAGCAAAACACAAGCAACAATGTGAAAGTGTGTTGTTAATCTGATGGCCAATTCTTTGTTCAACATAGCAAAAATAGATGCTCTGTAGTTTTTCAAAACATTATGCGGGAAATTTTGCAGCCTCAAAGGCCATCATCAGTGCCTACGCATGTAAAGAAGCAGATGTGGAAACTGACACATGTGCACGTCTGGACGCATCAAGTCAGTGTGAAGCAGTGGGTGCCCCATCACTAACGTGGAGGTCTCAGCCAGCACGCGGTTCAACACCAGTGCCAGACGCAGAAGAAGACGCAGACGCTGCAGAGCTTCCATCTGTCATTCCTGAGGTAGACACAGGCAGCCAGCGTTCCTTTGATGAGAGCTTTGCAAGATGAATCGCAGGCCATGGTACAATAATTAACATCACCCAGCAGTGTGAATGACAAAAACACGGTGAACAACACTCCAGCGTAATGTTGGGCTCCAGTTTGCCACCTGCAAACAAATAACATGGCACAAAGTGAGGAATTTCTATCATTGTCATTTGCATAGCATTATTCAATGCACCACAGAAGCCAGTGCTTTTCAGACAAGTTATTTCGCTTTGGCATGAAACCGAAAATGGGAATGTGAGGCAGTAAAACTATATAATGAAACACGAGGCACAGAATTTTACTTCTTACCCAGCAGTTTCCTCAAATGTCTTGAGCACTGAGCACACTGCTTGCTTATCTGATAACTCCATAACTGAGATTTTTGTATCCACCTTTGAGCTTTCGAGCAGTGCAAACTGCCCCGCCACGGTGGTCTAGTGGCTAAGGTACTCGGCTGCTGATCCGAGGGTCGCGGGATCGAATCCCGGCTGCGGCGGCTGCATTTCGATGGAGGCGAAATGTTGAGGCCCGTGTGCTGTGCGATGTCAGTGCACGTTAAAGAACCCCAGGTGGTCGAAATTTCCGGAGCCCTCCACTACGGCGTCTCTCATAATCAGAACTGGTTTTGGGACGTAAAACCCCACAAAACAACAACAACAACAACAACGAGCAGTGCAAACTATTACAATGTTGACGTGTTTTTAAGCTATTTTTATGTAATCGTTAATCAATGTATACTTATCACATTCGATCCAAGTGTGTCAAGTGCCATCCCAAGGATCCTTGGTACATGCGTCAGATTATACATTTACGTAATTTGTCAATTTGTCGTATCAGGCACCTGCGTGAACAACCCAATGCTTAATTCAATAATCCTCTGCTATCATTCATAAAAACAAGCCATCAAAGTTCTGTAAAGCCATCAGTTCACGAAGGCAGAGCTGTTTTTCTTCATTTGATTTTTTTTGATAAATCATGCTTAGATAGAGAGAGAGAGAGCTCTTTATTGAAAGGCAGAGAATTTAGCCGGCGTTGAAATATCGCTGACATGCTACTCAGCGTGGGGAGGGAGTTTGGGGAGAGAAAGACGAGTAGAAAGAAGTACAAGATACAGTGATAAAGAAAA
Organism: Hyalomma asiaticum; assembly: GCA_013339685.2. NCBI lineage: Eukaryota > Metazoa > Arthropoda > Arachnida > Ixodida > Ixodidae > Hyalomma > Hyalomma asiaticum. The sequence continues at coordinate 6,698 of JABSTT010001662.1, read as the reverse complement.
GAGAAAGAAAAATTGGGCTTTGTGCTTACATAATCTCAGTTTTACCAAAGCATTTAATGACCACTTTAAATCTGCATTGATTCTTGATGATGGATGCATTCACTCTTTTTCCACTAATTCTTCATCATCACATTTTCTTATTAAGCTAATCACTACAGCTGGCATATGTAACCTTATACTCAAAACTGATACAGTGAAAAGTTTAGGGGCGGACAAAACACAATGTGTTTCTGAGACTGCATCCTAAATGCAGCTCAATATTCATAATCTTTTCAGTCTGCTCAGAGGGAAAGAGATAATTTATCGGAAGGCACAGAGGTTGGCCTTAGTGCACTCTGGCCTGCTCAGGTAGAAAATCTGCACAGGTAGAAAATGAAAAGGGGAGAACAGGGGGCAAAGAATGATGATAGGGACAGGAAGATGTGATGTGTGTGCACATTCACCACACACAGTGCCCTTTATAAGGTATATTATTTAGTCTGCTACTCTTGAACAAACCAAGTACTGCCTTTCCATTAGATGGACACAGCACACTGGAAGCCAACCAGTCTCAACCAATTTTTGCAAGAACTGCAACTTTCAAACACAGTTTTCCCATGGACCATTTCTGACTGTAACTTTCTTCCTAAGGCCTCTTTCCAGTCCTCTAGATTTCTGAAACCCTTAGCATGGCATTCCCATGAGTGAATTATGTGTGTGTACAACATTTTGGTTTCATTCATTCTTCATTTATTCACTACTACTTGTTGTGTTGCATTGTTATTTCATGCGTTTCGAAACCCCGGATGCAAGGGCCAAGAATGTTGCTGTGTAGTATTATTAAATAAATAAATAAACGTTTACACTGATATTGTAACCTAGCTGTCGACATTCTTCGACGGTGCAATTTCTATACTACTTGTGCCTGTCTCTCGGAACACTTTTTAGGCCCTGATGGAATTGAGGGAAATAAACCGAACATCACTTGGTCATGTCGCTACAGTCTCATTCTTCAAACCAGCACAGTGCTACCCAAAATCAGAAAGCATTATAAAAAAAGAACACTCAAGGAGAGACTCCTTAGCACTTGAACAGTGAGTGTTGAAAGCCAACTGCATGCACAAGCCGTAATTACTTTATGATTTTTATAATTACTTTTATGAGTTGAGCCCACTATTAAAACGCTTTCTTGTGACTTGTGTAAAGGTAGCTGCACTTACTTTTGCATGGGGTACTGCAAGCCTACATAAGTAGCTGACAGGAGCTTGTTCCTAATCCTGGCAACCATGCAAGCAGGCAGTACAACTCTATTGTACCTGCGAAGCCTTTTCCAAATCCACCTCGTGAACATCCTGCATGCCACAAATCGATATATTCTGTAAGCAAGAAGAAAGCATGTGAAGGCCACATTACCTGTATGCTTTGCAAGTGCATGTATACTTGTGCATTTCTCGCTCGATCTTAGTGCCACTTTGTGTCACCTCCCAGTATACTGCTTCCGAGACGGCCGGGTTTAAACACACACTTGCAAAGTAAGAGTGGCGGGTTATGCAGTCGCGTTGGAGATATCCCGACAGGATACGTTCTCCAGCGCATTTTCGGTTGCCACGCAGTGCCCACAGGTAAACCTGCATGCATAATCATGCAGATTTCTTGAAGGCAAGCCGTTTAGCAAGCTCGCTTTTTTTATCCTGTTACGGTCCCCGCTACCTACCGGTTTTGCGAGGTGGCCGCGCGAATCAGCTAGTACACAGTTTGGAAGCTAGAATGACATGGCTGCCCCGATCAGCTGTACGCATCACTTTGGACAAACGCTCCGACGATGCTATGTTCACTTTAAGTTATCACAGTCACACAACACTGCCGTTCGGCGCTGCTGCGGCGTACAATTAAGAAAGTATAGCGATCTCAGACGAGTCTTCCTGCAGCTAGCACGCGATGAACTTTCGCCGAAATGCATGAAAGCAGGTTGCGATCGAGCCCGCTCTAGATAGAGTCTATGACACAGTAACCTTTTGTTGCGATGTGGCTCTACCCGCATAGAAGGCATGCCTCTTGGTCGCGATCGTAGGCTTGTTATCATAGTTGCAGGCGTACGTTTACAGCCAATTAGAGAAAAGCTTGAATCACTATCGCACACGGAAGAATGCAGTTTTAAAAAATAAAAGGTTTATATTTGCAATTGTAACAGCATAATAGACAAATTGAAATGCTCCTTTGGGTCAGAGCGGCAGAAATCACCCAAACCAATCTGCATCGTCAGACAACGCCGGTTTCAGTCAAGATCGGGCTCTATCGCGATAGGTGCTGGCTTTCTGAGTGTGGTCTAGAGAAGCGGACATGATTGTAACTGAACATTCGTGGCAGTTATTACAAATACTGCAATTCACGCGAAAAAATTAGTCATACATGGCAGCTGTGAACAAATATTGATGTGCGGTAAAGGAAATGTGCAGTGCTGTAAGCTTTCACGTACCAATTCACATTATCTCCGCCACGTCACGAAGGTCCTTGGAGTTCTGGCTCGTCCGGTGCTCGAGTTTTGCGTGTTCTTGGTGTGTCGCCGTAAGGGTCGAAGCCAATCGCTTTAGTCACACGTTCGACCTGAGCTCGCAGCGCAGGATTCATCGCTCACTGTTTCGCCCGGTGCTGACGTACGAGCAAGATCGAAAGTAAGTAGCGCACGGAGGACGCAAGCGCGCGTGTTTCCGTACTCGCGCCCGTGTGATGAAGGGAAATAAACAGCGGGTTGGGGCTCAGAAACAATGCAGTAGGATGTAAAGATCGCGCGCAGTCGGGGCGCACACCGAGCAGGCGACCGGAAATGTGAGTTGCCAACACCACTGGGCAGGCCCACCAAGCAGGGCGGAAGGGGAACGACACAACATTGACTCCGGGTGATGTAACGTGGTGAGCAGGACACCTCCTCTGGCGCCGCCCACCACAGCCATAATCATCGGCTCCGCCGAGCTGAGACGCTGTGTGAAAGGGAGATTTTCCGGTCGCAATATCTTTCCCCCTATCGCACCTTTTCGGAAAGTTCTTTCGAATATGTATTTCTGACCCAGGCAAAAAAACAGTCAGAGCACTCTTGAGTGGCCTTTAGGATTTTTGCATGCCACATAGGAATTTTTAATTGCGGCAGTTAGCTACAGTTAGGATTGCTGACTGCTGCTCTCCGTTACAAATAGGATTCTTGACTGACGCCTGCCCTCACAATTAGGATCCTTGACTGTGGTCTGCCCACACGGTTAGGGTTCTTGATTGCGGCCTGCACTTACAATTAGGATTCTTGACTGCGGTCTGCCAATACGGTTAAGATTCTTGATTGCGGCCTGCCTTCACAATTAGGATACCGCGTGGTCTGCCCGTACGGTCAGGATCTTGACTGCCGGAGTTAGGACTAATCAGACAGCCATGGGAAAAGCCACGCAAACATGCATGGCTCTTCTTAATGTGCGGGTTGCAAACCAACTATATCTCAGTGAAATTTACCTTTGTCACACCGAACCTGCGGCGACGCGCTGGACAGCGTGCTTGTGTGCCGTCGTCCGCAGGTTCCATACGGAGCAAAAGTGGCGATCGAGAAGGGTATCCCGATCGTATTCACACGTACGTATTTGCGTCGTCCTGTTACCGAAGAGCCGAAACGTGATTTTAAAGAATCGTCCTGCAATTTTTGCTGCGCATCGGCTCATATACAACATTATCGATTTGAATGCGAGTTTTCTTGCGATGCTTGGTGTGTGCCGAATTCAGCCCACTCCGCAGTGACCGATCGCTTGGCCGCGGGAGCAGTTGATCGTGTTCGTGACTCCCGGTGGCAGAGAACATTTTAAATATCACATCTCGGCCACATATAGTTGAGAAATGAGTCATCTGAATGATCTGAAGATCGAGCAATCACTCGAGGGACATGTACACGTACGTAGTCGATCTCATCGCCGTTCTCAATTCTGCCGGGTGCAGTCGGTCGTAGAGCGTCACATTTCGACCGAGTGATATCTGCGGCAGTGTACAGCGGCGTATATGTTAAGAAAATTATACACCGCTATGTGCACCAACCACCACCGTGAACACCAGCACAATAATAGAGAGATGCATGTAGTCGACGTAATATAAACATTATACTATCTGCGTGGACGTAGTGGCTGCAGCTCGATACCACACCACATTGGTGGGATTGGGGCTGGTTCAAACCGCGGCATTATTTCTTTTCTTCGGGTTTCTTTTTTTTTCTACTTTAACTTCGCTGCTAGGAAGGAACCGTATGATGCTCTTTTCAAACAGAACCGCATTCGTACTCTGGTTACAGCGAAGCACCGAAGGCGCAGGGCCGGGCGAAACAACGCTGGCAAAATAGTCGCACTAAAATGCTCATCGCGAACATGACGAGCAAGCAACCTTATCATCTGTTTGTCGTTACGTCTGGACATTTACTTTCGAGTTACCGTAGCTCTGGTGCCTACGCTGACTGTAGCATATGCAGTACGTAACGTAAACAAATTTCTTGCTGGCTCGAACGTGTCTGTTTGCCAGCGTACGATATTGTAGTATTGGGGAAAACACTTCATCTAACAGTACAAACGCACCTTGCTAAACACGCAAACTGTGCCCATGGAGAGCAAAACCTGCCTTGTGCTCCGCGATCTGCACAGTAGGGGTGGCATTTTCAACAATTCTATGGGGCAATTATCTCTTATACTTGATGCACTGGCATGTGCCGTATGCAACACATGTCGTATCGATTGCAGCAGTTGGTCGCGCATAAGCGTGCTGTGTGGCTCTAGTAATGCATCACAAGTCAGTGAATATATTTTGCAGAGGGCATTTGCTGCCAGCGCTCAGCGAACGTGGGTATACGTGTCGATGTAAACAACGCAGATATATGAGAACTCTGCGGAGAAAATATATGGTCTAAATTATCCGACATTCACATGAAAATGCACGCGGACAATGGATCAATGTCACGTCCGTATTTATCAGTACGTGTTAATTATCACCTACATTAAGGCCGCACAGATAACAGCTCTTTTAAGTGCGAGAAATGATCCAACTGAGGCCGCATTGTGCGTACGGAATTCGGTATCAGGTGCCGCAATGTTCGGATGATTTTAGACAAATTAGGCCAATATCTGCCGATAATCTTTCCTTGATTCATGCACCGCGGTTGTACGTTATTGTTCCTCTTACAGCATCATATGAAAGAGCACCCAAGCGTTCGCGTATCAAGGATCACGCACGTTCCTCTCCGTTAAGTTCTTTACGTGCTTTTTAAACACGATAATTCCAGAGGAAGCATGAGTAAAACGTACATGCCGAATATTTACAAAACGCAGGAGAAACAAACGAGAAAAAAAAAAACGTCAGGTGCGTAGTTCATGCGCCTGTGCAACGTATTTATTCGCAGTTTATCCGCTTATTAGACGCACATAACGGCTCAAACTGGCTCTGCTTTAAAGCCTGCGAACATATTGCAACGTTTGTGAGAAAAACGAAGGCTACTACAAGCAAGAAACTGTATTTGAAACCGCTCAACGATGAGAAGCGTGATGGCAAAGCGAGGCCGCAGATGTGGCTGCAATCTCTGAGGCAATAACAAACAGTATGCTAACTATTACACTATTTTTTTCCGTACATGGTGTCATGATCACGCAAGTAAGCAATAAATAGTGCGTCATAATAAGTGTAGGAACACTGTAATCCGCTAAAGAGAGACACTGATTTTCAAAAACTATTTGTGGCTTCGTTGAACTATAAATATAGCCTCCGTGATGACAAGCTGAAGCGCTAGGTGGTGCACCACTCGTCGTGCCTTTAAGGTCCCTAGATAAAAAGTTTTCAAGGTAGCAACACCCTCCCTTTTCCTCATCGCTTATTTGCCTGGAGCGCCCCCAAGAAGGTTCCAAGCGTGCATAAAAAAGGCAATGTTTCCTTTGAGTTATTATGTGGAATGGAAGCAATTATACTTTAATAGAAGGAAATGAGATATAGAACGAACGGTTACTTAGTTGAATATAAACGGTACACCATAAGAAGAAGCATGATGTGTGTTGCCCAACTGGCAACGCTGTGCAAGTTTTGTATTTCACACCGCTAGCCATGGCGTCGCGTTCAGTACGGCGTCGTATACGGCGTAGTAGTAGTAGATCATCCACTGAGTTCTCCGAAGTTGCTGATTTGCTCGTGCAAATGATGTGTCACAATTAACGCGCTTCTTGCTGGACATCGTGAGTGACCACAGGGCAGCACCGTTAGTGATCACAGCCGCATTAAGCACTTCGGAGGGAAAACTGCGGCCAGAGTGCAACGAACGCTTGACTAGCCGAAGTGCGATATATATATATATATATATTTTGAGACTACGTCGATTTTCGCAGTCAGGACCCCAGGTAATCGTGGTGCGTGTTGTATTAGGCAGCTTTAGGATAGCGAACGCTAAGTTAGCGTTTTTGGCCCGCTATTTCCGTCTTCCGTCACGTAACGGGAGCCCGCAAGCGGTAGCTTACGACGCGTGTTCAGTGGTGCCAAACGCTGGAGCAAAGCCATGTACACGCTATTCTAAAACTGAATTTTATTAGAGTGACAATTACAGGGACCGCGGCACCGCAACGCGAGTGCACGCTACGTGTCCCGAAGTGATGAACCTTGCACGATGTCAGCGGCTCGTCGTCATATAGTCAGCGGTAAGCAACAGAAATGTGTTGGAATACCGAGCG